>VZTR01033723.1:0-11297 GCA_013400775.1 Chaetops frenatus | reverse complement strand
CCTCCTTAAGTTAATACTCCCCCAAATCTCCTTGCCAACAAGTACATCTGTATTTATAGTTTTACTAGCTCCTTTTCTTTTCACTTCAGCAACTCAATGGAAAGTTACTGCCTCTGTTGTGAGTGGCTGCAGTGGCTAAAACACCACAGATTCAGTCTCTCTTTAGAAATATACACCAAGTCACTGAATTATTGCTCACAGGTACCACAAGTACCCTGTTGTGGTTTAACTCAGGCTCCTGACAGGAGGAGCTGAACTAAAACTTTATTGCACAAGAGGGAAAGAATACCCTGTAAGTATGCTGGTAAATTCCTATGACACCCTAAACACTTTGTGGTCCCTTCTGACATATATAATATCTTTACCTAGGTGAAACTACATGCATGTTACTGCATGGCAGTGGCAAGCATTGCAAGGAGGGAAAGAAGGGTGTGAGGTCCAGCTGAACTACTTTTCTAATACATTTGTAAAAGTAATCTAATGAGTCGAAAAAAGTCAAAGTAACAGGTACGGTGTGAAGGCATTTTAAAAAAACCTGCCTTATCTTCCCCACATTTTTTTGTTTTTAATCTGTGATGTGGGAATAGTAAGAGGAAAAGAATTTCCTTTTTTTAAATTCAGCAATGTACATAAGGAGAAGTAATATTAAGGGAAGAAAATGGTGTGTTTTATCTGACACTGGCTGAGTGTGAGGAAGACAGCTTCTTGTGGACAAAGCCTCTCCCAAAACTTGGTACTGCTAAAACCAGGAAACAGACAGCAGTTACATAGGCACTTATGTGAATTTGGCCTGAAGAACGGCACTCCCACCTGCACCTGAAGCCTGCATTCCCTTCCATCTGCAAAGCCCAGTGCTCCCCCAGCTCTGATACGCCTCTCCTCTCCAGCAGCCTTTTGTCCCTGCTCACCACACCCTGCCTTTCTGTTTGACAGCTATCTCTGGCTGTATTGCAAGCTACAAAATAGCAGAAGCATTTCAGTAATTTTTCAATCTGCTCTGGTATTTACAATCATTAATAGATTCTCTGTGGACACTGTTTAGAACAAGTACTTCAGCAACATATTTACAAGATGGCTACATTTTTTTTCAGCTAAAACTCTTTCCTCTGCTCTCTTTCCTGCCTCAAAGGAACTATCAGACAGACAAGAGTTCATCTTCTGCATACAAATTATTAACAAGATGTAGTGGCATTAGGTAGACCATTTGCCAAGTAATTAAATAACCTACCTCAGAAAACACAGGGAAAAATAAAGTGAGAGTTTCCAGATGGTACAAATTTTTACTTTAGTCATTAAAATTAAAAAGCAAATTAGGAATGTGTGTGTGTGTGAAGTTAGTATATTAATTTAAATTACTAATCAGATGTAATTTAGTCAGGATACACTGAAAACTTCAACTTGTATTCTTCCAACCAAGATGAGTGTCACTAGCACTAAAACCTTTTTCTCAAAAGAGGTGCTCTGTATAAGCCTCCTCTAGCAAAGAGAGTCAGACAGTCTGACTGGACAGCACAAACTTGGGAGCAAATTTTCTTTCTTTCTGAAATCCAAGCGACTTTAACAGTTTTCAAATCAGCCACCTAGGAAATATAGATAAGGGAAAGATATAATTAAGGATTACTTTAATATTGTTTGCTGTGGTTGTCTTTACCTCTGACTCTACTGTGAAACTGTTTGTTGTCTCTGACTCTACTGTGAAACCAGTTTGTTGTCTTTACAAAAAGACTGCAACAGACCCCTTCAGGGTATATATTCCCACGTGCCTGGCTGTATTGATACCCTAACGGATGATCCTCAAACATTAAGATATTGCGTTAAGTCTCCGTGTGATTGATGAACTTATTTTCAGAGGGATTTAGCTTCCATGTAAGCCCTTAAATAAACAGGCTAGACTTTAAAAAACATTCAAGCATTTTCCTTCTTTGTGTCCCCACAGGCACTGCTGTGCTGGAAGTGATGTGATACTACAACTGAGACTGACTCCTGCTCTGTAGCAACAGGAGCACCTGGGAAGTACCTCCAGGGCAATCTCACTGGTTACCCTGTAAATGAATTCTTGGCATGTCCTGTTTTCAGGGTACAGCTGAAAGTGTGCACTGAGCAGCTTATTCTCACTCAGCAAAGCTGCATGGGAATACCCTGTACACTGTGTCCAGGAGCTGTCCTGTGGCCACTGCAAAGCAAACTCATGGGTATGAAGGTTTCCCAGAAAAGAGGAACAGTGTGTGCTGCTGCATGTGAGCAGACAATGCAAGCAAGATGTCCTAAGCCTGAGTCTGAGATTCTTGAAGTCAACATAACTGAGAAAATTCCCAGGTGTCTTGAGAGCACTGAGCTTCCTGAAATCCCTGAAGAGGCAAATGTAAATATAGACAATTCTTGTGTGATACTGAGGAACTTCCCTTTTCCTTGCTGAACAAAGGCCATCTCATGATGTCCATAAAATATTTTGTATGTTTCACTTTCTAATCTCTAAATCTGTCATCAGTGTAGCTCCTGACACTAGGCATCAATATGTTCAGCAATAGTCATGTAAAGCTTATTAGTTCTTTGTTTGTTTATTAGTGTTTAAAACTGAGTGGTAAAGGAAATACATTTCCAAAGTCCTCAGTTCCACTTCTTGCATCTGCAAATACTGCAGGAAAATTATTTATTGTGAAATTCCTCTCAAAAGGCACAACCTGTTTTAGTGACAGGGGACTTTTAGTGGATTTTCATTGCTTACAGACCTGAAAACCTAACTACTCTGTCAGTATTCGTACTAGGGATTACTTTTTAAAGTCTTGGTTGTACAGATTTAAATGTCCCTTGGATTTAGTTTAGGTCAATAACACCAGAATGTCTAGTGCATTCATTTTTATAAAGTACTGCTTGTTCCTATTATGCATTGAGAAGCAGCATATCCAGTAGATATGATTACTGAGCCAGAACCTAGAAATCTAGGTATTATCCTAGCTCTGCCATGACTTACTATGTGATTCTAGAACTAGCCCTTCATCTTCCCAAACTTCTGTTTCCTTCCTTTTTTATATTATTGTTGTAGTTGTTTAGAATACAGTAATCACATGGCAAACACCCTCCCTCTGCCCTTAGCAGGACAGAATGACCTGAAGTGCAACATCAAAATACAGATTGTTGAAACTGTACTGATGCTGATGTAAACAAGAAACATTATTACAAATATTTCTTTTTTTTACCAAAAACAAGTGTAGCATTTCTTGTTTATTCCAATAATGTTAATTATTACTGAGTGTACCCAAGAGTACAAAGAAAAATGCTTTTTATTTGCGTATCATGCAAATCAGTTCTTTCATTTGAAGACATCTGTTTTTATATTCCAGATGTGATTCCTCACAGCAGGTCACAGATAACTCTCTTTCATACCACAAACGAAAAAACCAGATTACAAGTGTTTTAGTTTGGATTTGGGATGCTTTTTACACACTGTTCATACTGAAAACTGCTCTAGAACATCCTTCCTCAGGCAATTTACTCATAACACATGCTTGTTAATGGAAACTTGACTTTTATTTAAAAAAAAAAAGTTCCAAGCCAAAAATGAAAACATGTTCTTTCACCCTGCAGGCAAAAAGTATTCTGTTCTTGACTTCCAAAATAGCGATGGCATCTGGAAAATCCCTTTGAGAAAACTGCACTAGTCTAACTTCAAAAGGGAGGAACTGAGGTGTAGTGTAGACCCTCAACACCTGTCCTCTCTGCTCACATCAGCTGAGACACCAGCACCAACTGGAAGATAAATTAACTTTCACTGACCTGCCCTTGGGACAGCTCAGCTGTACCTGCAGTACTACCCAGGCACTGCACTGTAGATATAACCTTGCTTATAGCACTTTAATATCTCCACTGAACGTTTCTCTTATGCTTTAAATATGATTTGGCCAATTTGAAGAAATTATTTAAACCTTGTCTGTTATAGAAAATTGACTTGCTTTACTGATATGTTAAGAAAGGGATTATTGTCTCAGTGTGGACAATCTATACCACTACAAAGGTTCCTGTACAGGAAGGATAACAAATAACATAAATATAAATCAGTTTAAAATGGCTATAAATGCCCTTATTTCCCAAGCTGTGGGAACTTTATAGTTTTCAAAAAGAAATTTCCTTTTGGCTTAAAATTGTAATAAAGATACCAGATTTACTGATTCTAACGAACTGGGAAAAAAACCCAAATGTCCCCCCAAAACATACAAAACCCCCCAAAACAAAAGAAAGAAGACAACCTTGCATTATTTCCTAACATTTTAAGCAAAGAATCACTGTGAGGATTTGCATTAGTTCTACTCAAAGTACTTTTTTAATAGGGATAACTGTAAACTGCTATAAAATTTCTACCATATACAAAGGTTTACCTCCTGGGCTAAGAAATCCATTTTTCTTTTACCCTATTAACTATTACCACTATTCCCAGCTTTCTTAGAAGAACGAGCTGAGGGGGGGAAAAAAGACAGTATGGGTCTCTTTCATTCTTCTCAAGTATTTCTCCAGAAAACATCACAAAAGAGGGTATTATATGCAAAATAGGGTATTATATTTATTTGTTCTCTCTAACCAGCTAGCTGATAGGCCTAGGTTTGAAAAATTTCAAGCAAGAATGCCTAAATTCAGGAACATATAATCCTAAACACCCGGTGCTTGTTTTATGTTCTTTGACCCTAGTGTCCAGATAAGTGCATTGCAAGTTCATGTACACAGGCATTTGAGTAAATCCCAGGTCAGACTAAATCTAGCAAGTGGGTTTGATAACTGAACAGGGATACTGATACTGATTCTGCTCACTGCTGTAGTTTAGTCCTTCTCCAGCAACCCACCCAGGCCCTGCTCTGTCACATGCCCTTCATGACTGTCATGACCAAGGATTGATGCAGAGCGTTGGGTTTCAGTGCAGCCTGATCAGCACAAGGTGAAATTTACCTTGATAGCTACACAAGGCAACACAAAAGCCTAAAGAAACTGCGGGAACAAACACAGCCTTTAGCAATCCCCAGGCTCACGCTGCTATTATTTCTGTAAGACCCTGGCCTTGGCTATCTCAGATCAATAGCTGTGAGCTGGCAGTGGCCCCTGCACACCCTAGTGCTTGTGGGGCTGGTGTGCACACTGCGCCTGTTGCTCAGTGTGTCCCCTGCAGCCCTGTAGCACGCTTCATCAGCCGTGATGGATAAACTGCCCTGATCATTAGAATGCCAACTGGTGCTGACCCCTGCACACATTTGTTCCCCCCTGCAGCTGCTGCACACTTGAGGGGTCTGTGAACAGCCTTATGGAGCACAGCCTGTGGCTTGCACCAGCTCTTCTTTTTTTTTGTTCATGTTGGCCTTGCCTAAAGCTTTGCTAAAGTGCTACTATTTGCATAATATGCTGCTTCTCCTGATGATTTGTGATGAAAATTAAGGTTGCCACACTATCCCAAGCAAGGTAGTGACTGAGTCATTGGTCCCAAATCACTAATGCTGGTATCTATCCTTCGCTAAGGCATTTGTGTCATTAGCCTCACACAAGGTTACAAAATGTAAAAATATCTACAGCCTTGTGACTTAGATGTTCTGCAGTTTAAAAACAAAGATCAGAAATATCAAAACCTTGAGCTTACAGAAAAACAAGGCGCACTGTTACACCTTCATTAGGGATTAAATTGACATTTCTGTAATGCCTCAAGCTGCTACCAGTCTACAGATTTACAAAGCAAATAAGGATTAGAAAGTCCTGTGTGTATGCAGAGCTGTTCACCGCCAAAGAAAACAAATGTAAGATCTTTAGGGAGGCAAAACCTATATTTTCTTCAGCTTCCAGAAAAAAAATAGCATACTTCTGAATATTTTGTCTTCCTTTCTCTCCTAAATTCCTGCAATTCAATTTATGCTATTAAACAGTGCAATCTTAGAGGCTCATATTTTTTTTATTATACATTTATTTTATTCCTTTCTTACACCTTCATTTTTATAGTGTGAAGAGTATCCACCTCGCAGAGAATATAGATATAAAATCTGTATCTCTACCTAATCCATGTTTGTAGAGGTAAATTACATCTCTCAACACATGATGGAAGCTTCATGGTGTTGCTTCATTCCCCAAAAAATTTCCTTCAGTTTCTCCAGAAGCAGTTTTGCCAGAGCCGACATTGGATTAAAACTGAAGAAAAATATCTGCTCCACATAAATTAGTCGTAGATCTGTCAGCATCACTAGAACTGGTGACCCAGGCAGTGATTCTAGATCATGTGTTTCCCTTGAAATCCTGGAACATTTAATGGTTTAGTTAGAAACTTTCTAAAGAAAGTATATGATCTAATTCCCAGTTAATATAGAAAGAAAACAAAATATAAGTCATTCGTCAAAATCTAATATGTGGATAAAAAGAAATCCTTTCCTTTTGAGTCTTACTTCTGAAGGTTCTGAATACTGATGATGGACACATGAGTACTGTATCACACAGACAAAGTCAGAAGTGGGACTTTCAGTGCAGGTTTCTTTTACGTAGATAATGAAGAGTGGTCACTTTTCCTGTATTCCTTGCCCATTATGGGCTCTCTGAGCAGCAGGAGCATCTCCTCACCACCTAGATGTAGTTGTAACTCCCTCAGGAGCTGGACATTGCTCTGAAAGTTGCAGCCAATGTGCACATGGGCAGATGGCCAGGGAGGAGGGAGCCAGCACACCCTTGTGTGCCTGGGGCAAGGGCCAGGTGCAGCCCAGCCCTGGGCAGTCACACTCCCAGCAGTGATGCCACTGGGGCTGGGGGCAGCCCTGGGGAGTAGGCCCTGTGGTTTCAGCAGGCTTAGGATTGTCCCTCAATGAATAAGTAAACTCTTTCATGAAGGTTAAAACCAGGAACATTTCCAGAGCTCTCAATTTCCCCTTACAAGTTTCAATGGAACCAAAACAATAAAGCTGTTAAGAAGGTAAGATGGAAAATAGGAAGCTTATGATACATGCCTTCAACCCTATAAGCTTTCTTTCTTGGAAAATATTTACTACAGTGTGTTACAGCTAAATCAAATATGGTGAATGGATCTTTCCTAAGGGAATAAACTAAATTAAACCAGGAAGAAACCAAACCTAATCATATTGCATTTTGTATAACCATGCAGAGGGAATTCCTTTTTCTGACTCAGTGTTTTACCTTTTGTAAGACTCACACTCCATCAATAAGAATAATATTTTTTTCAATTTAAACCAAAGAGGCATGTGAGGAAAATAATAAATATATTTTTGTAATCTTTCAGCATTTCATATGTGAAGGATATATAGTAAGTCAACAAAAAATCCAATGTTCCTGCTGGCAGATTACACCATACATTAAATACATTCTGCATGTCCTTGTTTAAATTATAGGGGGAAAATATATGATCTAGTTAACAAGACTGCATTCTAGTTTTTAAAAAGTCCACTAGTTTATAAAATGTTTCTTCCCTTCAATTGGGCAGCTCTAAAATACTAGAGTCATTATAGTCTACCTACACTTCTGGAATACACAGATACGCACACATAAAAGGAGGACATGGTAAAGAGCAAAAGCTATATTCATCATCACATAGGAAAATTAAGTGCTATAACAAGAAGGTTAACTTTGAAAAGAAATGGATGTTTTAAAAAATATAAGCTGTGCCATTCACAACTCAAAAGGCGCACATCAGCTATATACCCAAAAGTCTTTGGTGGTTTTCGACTAATGTGTTTTGGGGAGAGTCTAATTTGACTAATTTGTTTTTGGAGTGGATGAGCATGAGAAGGTTTGCATATTGATCTGAAGTGCCCAGGAGCAGGCTCACCCTGCCCTCATAACCCTGAAATGGCTCCATGGCCAGCACTACACCTCCATGACTGGAAACTCCATGACAGCATTTTGGTCCTGTCTCGGCACAGGTTTCCAAGACACTCTTGAAGTTATTCAGTAAAGGATAGGTTATTTCTTTGGTGACATTTTAAGTGTTTAGAACAGTTAACAGTAATCAGTGTTAAATATTAATAAGATATAGTAACAGTTAGCTATTTCTGTGTAAGATAACATTCTCCAAGAACAATCGAATCCCCAGTCAAACAGATCCATGCAAACAAATTGTAAGATTAAAAGAATATAAGGCCTTTTATGAAAATATCTTATTCATCTATGATTTGGTCAGTGTTGGATCAGTTTACAAGCAGCTAAAATAAGTATGCCCACTGAGGTCAAAGGAAGCAGTACTCTGGACATATCCTGAGTTTCTGTGATTTATCCAAAGCACACAGAAGTGCAACAGAAAAATAAATTTGTTTATTTGTCTATATATTGACAGTGGGCTGTCCATATATATGTACAGAACATATGAGTAAACAATTAAGATTTTTGCATCTTTTTTAGATTATTAGTATTAGAGGAGTTTGACAGTTAACTGTAATGAGAAAGCACATTCAACAATTCTCCCATTGATTCCTGCATCAAGAAAGGTAAACAACTTTAGGTTTCCTTCCTATTGAGATGAATGGAGCATATTCAATAAAAAAGCAAAAAAGGGAATGGTTCAATGAATGCATAACACTGAGTTAGCAACCTGGGAAGCCAAATATATAATCCAGATCTACTAATGTGTATTAACCGACAAATGATGTGCTCTGAGTCTCTGTGTAATATAGCTATACATGTTCTGCCATAAATGAAACGTTCTGTCAATTTAATTTTAAAGCTCTTGCAGAAAATTTATACTGCCCACTCATTTTGGCATTCTCTGTAGTGGAAATATCATAACTGAGAATCCTATTCTTGTTGGGACAGACTACTTTGTTTGCAGCACATCCATCCAAAATATCTATATCAGCCAGTTTTATATTCAGCAAGGGAAAAAATTGACACCTAAGTGCCAACAAGCCAATTAAAATACACATTTTTTTTTAATCTACATATAAAGATACAGCTTCTTACAGCTGCAAACTTTGGGCAAGAGGTATTAGTTCTCAGTTCTCAGCTTAGGTTTCATGAACACTAAAATCAGACCAGTAAAGAATCTTCATAGTCTGTCAGATATCAAGGTTGCATTGCAGCTCTGTCATTTAGAATAGCTGAACTCAGAGGAGGAGCTCTAACACAGATAAAAAATCCTCACTAAGCCTTACTTTACAGAGATATGACACAAATTTTGTTGAAGGGCATGTGCTTCCCATTCTCTGGGTGGACAAAAGTTCTGATTCCAAATTTTTGTCATTACAAAACAACAGAGGGGCCACAAAGACGTTTACCAGGCTGACAAGCCTTTCCCAAAGTTTGTCTGATTTTCCTGATTAAGGGCTGCATGTAAAAGACATGTTTTGCGGTGGTTTCATGGATTTTGGGATGCTTCATTATGTGGCTCCAAATTCCAGCACCACTGAAACTGCACAGAGAATGTAGGGTCCAGATTTGGACTTGTGGTGCAGGGCAGACCCTGATGCATAGTAATGAGTCCAGTTCAGGATCCTCAAGATGGTCAGGGCTACGGAAAAGGATGGACAAGGGAAAAGAGGTTATTGGGATGGTTTGGCCTGTGGAAGAAAAGGGGAACAGGAGAACTCACTGCTGCCATGTTGAAGGTGGAGGGGAAGGAAGCAACAAGCACAGCTCTGAATACAGGAAATTCTGGTTTGACATTAAGAACAGTTTTTACTTTAGTGGACAATTAGTTCAAAGTGGTTCAGAGAGGTCATGTATGTCTCAAACTACAGTGATACTCGAGCCTCAACTGAACATGGTTCTGAGCAACCTGTTCTCATTAGCCCTGCTTTACACAGGGACTAGATAACTTCTTCAGTTCTTTTTGTATCATAAACATTTTCTGTCCTTGTGTGATTATATGACTCATAGCGTATATTATTGGTTTACTGTAAGCTTTCCCTGCTTTTGAGCTTGCCCTGATCATGAAGAGAGTAGCATAGTGCTGTCACCACAAGTTATTTAAGTAAAGCCAGGAAATTAAAATGTTCTATGCACTTGCTCTTGCAAAGAGGTTTTCCAGAAAGACCCACAGATAAAACACAGGGAGAAAGATTCCATGTTCCATACTCATATTCATTTGATGCCCCAAGAAAAAGAGTGATAACATCCCATGTCTAGACTGATATTATGGCCTGTAAAATCTCACTTTCAAGAACACCACAATAAAGTATACAGGGTGTGAGTATCCAGTGGACACTGGCAGCCCAGCTACACAGGTCACTTAGCAACTTATGACATACCTTAAGTGTAGAGTCAGGCAGGAAGGCACAAAGGAGTAAATGGAAACTCTTATCAACTACATTGATTTTAGCAGAAGAATCAAATCTCAAATTAAAATGTCTTATTTTAGTTCAGGGATTTCAGAAATCCTAGAGGACTGTATCTCTGGATTGATTTTTGTCTTAAAGTACAATAACAACATATTTTATTCTCCCTTTTTCTGATTGGTTGGTTCTAACTACATTCCTTGAGAGAGACTTGAGATAACACTACATGTAAATGTTGCATGAAATCTAATCCAGAAATACATGTCTCCTACCCCAAGAATCATTTGGATTTATAGCCTCAAGATCCAGAAATTTATCTCTTCATTTGGCTAGGACTCCCTTACTGATTTATTTGGAGAACTTCCTTTACTGAGTTATTTGATTACCTTACACTTCTTATTTTCTCAGAAATAAAAATGAGGATGGACAACTAAATTATGTTTTCTAACTTCCTTGGTCTGCCACTGCAGTAAAGCCTCACATAGAGTATACACTCTCAACAGCTGAGAGCATATGGTAATTGCTAAGAATAATTTATTATATTATAAATAAATATGAAGGATAATTACTATTTAGGACAGTTCTGAATTTTCCCCAGTGGGACCCAACTGATGAAATGCAAGGAAATGATTTGCAGGACAGCCATCTGTCAAACCTCTGTCTGCATCTTCCAAGAGGATCTCATCACCAGAGTATTAATTCAGCAATAAAAACTGAAACTAGCTTCCTCCAGGCTTGTGAAAGACAAAAAGTTGACTGGGAATAGACAGCACAGAACTGTCAGGGACAAATTCTGCCTGACCAAGCTAATTGCTTTTGGTGATGACTTGACTGATGCTGTGGACAAGGGATAGTGCCCACCTTAACCTCAGCAAGATGACATGATTTCTGTTAGCAACATTGTAGACAAATTGGCAGGATATGACCTGAACCGTAAATGAGAAATTGGGTGGAAGATAGATTGGAATTTGGGGCTCAAAGAGATGTGCCTGTTCTATTGGTTATTAGTAGCTAGTGGCACACAGCAAGGGACTTAGAAGCAAAGTGTGAGGAGTGGGTTTGTAG
>VZTR01033679.1:0-11433 GCA_013400775.1 Chaetops frenatus | reverse complement strand
CCCCATCCCCATCCCAGCCCCAGTCCTATTGGAACCCGGCCCTGCTGACCCGGTTCCCGGCCCTCCTGGCCCCATGGAGCCCCCCGGACCCCGCTTCAGCCGGTCCCTGTCCCGCGGCCGTGGCCGCCGTCCCAGAGCTCGCAGCTGCTCCCAGTGGAACGGGAATTTCCCTCCCCTCCTTGCTCCCGGTGCAGACAGATCGGTGCTTCATTACCCCGCGTTGGCTCCTGCCCATCCCGCTGCGGGGAGCACCTCTGAACACCCTTTCACCCCAAAACCCTACAACTGAGCTGTCCACGCCCTCACATACGTTTAGGGCCAAAATCAGGCAGATTTCGTTAATACAGTAACGCTGACACGGAGACTACAGCAGGGTTTAGGAACAGCCATGCTGCGGGTCTGGGGCAGCCGAGCCAAACTAGGCAGCTTTGTCAATGCTATAAGCATCTTCTAATACCAAGACAAGAGGAATTTCCATTTAAAATAAATATTTCGGCCTGTTTATAAATCATATCTCTTCACCATGACGTCTTGCCCATCAGTGTGGCTTGATGAGTGACTCTATTAGAGAATCTCAGAGTTACATAATGGTTTGGGTTAAGGATGATCTTGTTCCCATCCCAGGCACTCTGGGCTCAACTACCAGTTAATCCAAAAAACCCTAAACGTTGATATTTTCCCTCTCAACTGCTTGAAGTCCGCGCTACTTTGGCTGCATAAAATGTCACCTGGGTGGTGTTTTCTGTCACTTCTTTCAAGGGGAGGAATAAAGCAGTGGTTAATGATTCTGCACAGCACCCATGAGCCTTTCCCTGTGATGAAATCAGAGTCGCCAGTGTGACACCAAATGCTTCAGCAAGCAGAACACAAACTGTCTCTGACACCTGCCTGTGCTTGGCATAGAGCAGCAAGCGGCTGCCAGCCTATTCAAAACGTGTGTTTGAGAGCAAACTCCTTCCTGCTCCGCCTCGTGCCCTTAATCCCACCAGGCAGGTTTGGTTTTTTTCCCCTCTGCAATACCTGCCTTCTTGATGTCCATCACTGCCATTCTTTTCCCAGTCCTTCTCTTCTTTTGTTCCCTCTGCTTCCCGCTCCTGCTGGCAATGAGAAATTAAAAATCCGCTCCTGTTGTTTGGGAATCTTCCTTTTTTTTTTCTCTGTTTTCCCATTTCTTCGCATTTTTGGAGCCTGGTAGTTTCTAAATCCCCACATTTCTTCTTTATAACTCTGTTTTCAACTGGAGCTTTCTCCTTCTGCCATTCCTTTTTCATCCTTTGGCTTTTCATCCAGAAGGGATAAGTTTTGTTCATCAGCCAAGAAGGCTTTTCCTTGGCTTATTTTTCTCTTGTACCTCTTATCCACAGCTTTTCCAATGGCCTCCCTAACCTCTTCCCACATTGATTGGATCTTTATTTCTCATGTCCATGCCTTGGTGCTGGCTCGTAGTTCCTTGATGCCAACAACAGCAATGTTAAGCCAGTTCAAGAGATTGCAGCAAAGAGCTTGAATCATCCAGCTATTGATCCTGCTGGTGGACCACGCCACATCCCAGATATTTGGCCAGAAGTTGAAGAATAAATTCAATATACAGCCCAGCAAGATGGCTCTGAGTCGTGCTGCTTGCTGGTTTTAACCCCACCATTGCAATAGGGCCGATGGTAAAAGCAGAAGATTTGGAGCTGAAATGACACCCAAGAATCCCAACATCCTCCAAAATATTTATATATTTATCCCTTTAATATTTAATTAATTCAACATTTAATTACATATATAATATTAATAATATATATTTACCCTGCCCACGTGGTATTTCAGGAAGGCTGCAGGTTTCTCTGAGCACAATGAAAGCAAATGGTAAACCCAGAGTTAAGGAACTGGAAGAAGACACTGGGGAAAATCAACCTCATAGGTGTGATATTTCCAAGCACAACCTTCACTAGAGATTTCTTCAACTCATCTGCAACAAAGCTCATCATCCTAAACCTATCCCTCTTCTGCATCTCAGCCTCCTCCCAGCATCAGAAATGCCTTGCTGGGGATTTGCCTTGCAGATTGCTCTGTCAGCCCATCAGCTGAATGCAAAGATCCAATTTTATTGCCAAAATATCATTTATTGCTGACCTAAAATAACTTTTCCTTCCAGCTTTTACCTGCTGGGATTTGGTCCCATTTATTACTTGTGTCACTGTTGCATTGCATCTGGAAAAAAGAAGTAACAGAAAGTGGGAGAAAGGCAATGCCGAGTATAAAAGGTGAATTAGAAAACATGGGAGATCAGCAAATATTGAGAATTTTTGTGTTGTTTGCATGACTGTGGGAGAAGCTTCATATTTGTGGTGTTTTTTTCCAGGATAGATGTTGATGTAGGGATGTTTGCTGGTGTCACAGGTTCAGGTTTCTCCAAGACCGTTGATTTGCACTGTGTGGGATTTGCATCCAAACCCTTGTGCTGGGGACAGGACAGACCAAAGTGATGACAAATGATGTGGTAATGATTAATTCCAGCCCCAATGGGCTTGATATCCATAATATAGGTATCATAAAACCTTTCCTGGCAAGGCTCTCAAGCAATAACCTGCTTTAAATAAGGAGAAGCAGCGTCATACAGATGTTGTTGGAAGAACAGAAAACCCAACTCGAAGGATTTATTTGGACACAAATAATTCAGTGTTCTCCAGTGGATGGGAGCTGCTGTCCTACCAAGGAAAAGGAATGATTTGAAGGATCTATCATCACTGCAGAGAGTTTTTCCCAAGGAAGAGATCAGGGAATTGTGGCATTTCTTGGCAAAGGCGTGACAAAGATCCTGAGGCTGGCATTGGATGAAATGGGCTTGGCAGAGAGATGCAATTAGTGCTGAGGCTAATTAAAGGCTTGGCAGAGGAGCATGGAGAGGTCACCCTCCTTCAAAGCCTGCAGGACAGGACCCTATGGATCAAGGCTCTTTTGTGAGACACCACTGGAGGAGCAGCCCTTTGCTCAAGCAAACAGGGCGAGTTTGGGTCAAGACGGCCTCTTTTGAGTTAAAACCTGCAAATCCACCATGCCCAGCTCATCCTGGTGGCCAAAATAGCCAATGTGGCCTAATACCAAATGATAATAAATGATCAAACTCTTGGTGGTGGAGTTGGAAGTGCTGAGGCAACTGATTTAAAACCGCTCGCGCACTCGTGAGACTTCCAGTTTTACGGCTGGAGCTCCCTGATGCTGCAGTATTAGAATTAAAAAGAAACAGGCGTTGATGCAAGAAAGAAAATATTCTGCTCCTGATTTAAAGACTAGCGAATTGCTAAATATTTTTATTAGTGGCAAATTTGCAGCTTGCTGGAACTAATTTCACGCCCGGTAGATATGGAGCTTAAGCTGGGAATGGCGTTAAATTACTCTCTCGTAAGGGTGTTTGAGCCTTGTGATGGGGATCTGTTGGATGGTGGGGACCTGTCTGGGGACCCCTTTTTTGGGGGGGATTCCTCCTGGGTTGGGAGCCTGGAGATGGTGGTTGGGGCAAAGAGTGTCAGTACAAACGTATTTTCATTCGTGGTGCAATAGGAACCACCAGTCCCCCTCATTTGCATAAATTTGTTTATGGGGTTTTGCTGCGAACCAGCATGGCCATGAAGCTTGAAGATCCTTCAGCCCAGAAAGATGTTGTTAATATTTTAGGGATATTTTTGGCATATTTTGGAGGTTATTCAGGATATCCGGCATTTGGTTGATTTTGTTAATTTTAAAATTAGTTTAATCAATTATAAAAATGTACTGAATTGATTTAAAAAATTTAATTTATTTTAATTAATTTTTATTTAGAATATTCCAGGTTTAGTTGATGTAAGAGATGGGTAAAGGTTGGAACCGCTGTATCCCTGAGTTCCACTTGCCCTCCATGCTCATTTTTCCCCATGTTTTCTTTGTCAGCCAGGTGTTTTACAGCTTGCCAGTGGTTTTCCAGCCCAAATCCCTCCCTTCTTGTCCTGCAAAATCTCTGACTGCACTGGGAACCACCCAGCTTAATGCTGGGGAAAAACCCACCCCATTTCAGCTTGCCCAGATACAAACTGGGACAGGTGCAGGTGTGGGGTCAGAGGATGTGGAGCTGGAGAAAGCAAAACGGAGGCATCAGGAGGATCCAGTTACTTCTCTAAAAATACTGCCGGGGGATGGCAGTGGTAAACAAGAGCTATTTAAATCCCTCAGTCACTTTCTGTGATGGGGAAAATGAGGTTAAATAGTTCTTCCCGACTTACCTGGAGGACATACAAGGCTGAGAAGCATTGAGTTGTCCTTTTCTAAAGAGACATCCCCCCAAAAAAGAAAGTTAAAATAATAGGGGAGGGTTAGTAATGTCTCCAGTGGGGATAGAGCTCTCTCTCACAGGAACCCACTTCAGATTATCTTTTTCTAGCTGATGGCGGAAATCAATTTTAATCATCCTGACAGGAAATGAGGATGTAAGACTTCAAACAGAATAAATCCTGCAACTTTCAAAAAATAATAAAATGGAATATGAAGTCACTTTTCAAATGAAGCAAAAAAAAAAAAATCCTGTCCCAGCAAGTGGAAATGCCTCTAAAAGCCCCAAAAGGCCCTGGTTGGTGGGAGGACAGAAAACATTTCCCACTGTGGGACAAGACTGACCTCAACCAAGAAGCACTTGGAGAAGGTGGATGGAGGAAGAGAAGGTGCCTCTGTCATCACACCTCATAATTCCTCTTACGGTTCATGCCACTCCCAAGTGGGAGGAAGTTGGTAATTTGTTGGTTTTGGTGACTTGTTACAGTAAATGCAACTTTAGTTCAGTCCAGTAAAGTTATAGATTGGTGCAAATAAGGTTTTTGATACTTGGTTCTCTGAAGTTGAAGCAACTGCAGCAATTTCCCTACAAAAAGAAAGCTCCTGTTGTTGTCTCCTGGGGATGTTTTAATGTCATCATGCCCACATGGGAGGACTTGTCCCCATGGAGTCAACATGGGTTGGTATTGTGGCAAAATCTGTTCCAACCAAGGAGAGGAAGGAGGAGAGAAGCTACAGGAGAGACTTGAATTGGCTGTAGAGACCTCTTTGAGCGCTGCAAGGGATGGAGAAGAGGCAAAGCTAAAGGAAGGATGTAAAGAATCCATGGAAAATGGATTGAGAGGAAAAAGACAAGAACAAGGTCTGGGGAGATGGTAAAAATTAAAATTTGCTTTTCTAATGGCATTCCCAAAGGCTCTAAAACCCACAAACAAATGTTTTTCCAAGAAACTTCTATTTCCCACGCATTTTCCCAAGAAATGCTATTTTCCCACCAAACTTATCTTTAAAGAGTATCTATATGGGTCCTCCTTCCATCATCACTTTGGAAACCTTGTGCCTTTACCCGTGTCAACCTCCTCTTCCTTCCAGCCCAAGAGCTTTCAGGTGAGAAACCAAGGAGCCATTGATAATGAAACCCACAACACTTCATTTTAAGTGTCTCATCATCATTAGTTCTTTTGGTATTTTTCACAATGGCATTAATTACCGGCCACTCATTAGAATTTAATGTGCCCATAATATGTTCATCCATCGTAATTCCATCGCAGTTGAGCAGTCAATAACGTCTCAAAACTGGAAAGGGTTGAGCAATGGCAATATCTGCCCATGGTGGGATTTTGGGTGATTGGAATCAACCAACAGCTGCTGAAATGGCCCAAATTAAATGCTGAGATCCCCAGGACTTTCAGGCAGGTGGTTTTTTTTGCAAACAAGACTATTTGCAGCATTCATTTGGGTTTTATTCTTGGCTCCTTGCAACACCTTTGTTTTCACCCTTTTTAATTTGACATATATCAATCCTTTTTCCCACTGTTTCCTGGGTGGCAGCTTGGAAATGATGTGGGGTTTTTATTGTTGTTCTTTCAAATTTAATTTCCTTCCTTATTTGTGTGTGACAGTAGGGGAATCAGTTGTGATGGGGCCTGGCTGGGCCTAGATCTGCCAGGTCATAGCAGGTAACTTCAAAAGTTGCAGTGTTCCCCTTAAGCTCACCTCTCCCAGATTCCTGAGCACATGGGATGTACTTTTTATACCTCCAAATTAAATTTTAGATTTTCACACACCTCAGGGTTGTCAATAAAAAGGGTTTTCTTGTGTATCTGACCACCACAGTGTTCAGTCGACTCATGGCTTCATTTCACCACCTGTGGACAACTGCAGGATGGAGACCACCCTCCTCCCAGGGGCTTCTCTGGACTGCACCAACCTCTCAGGTGTTTTTCCCCATTTCCAACTTAATTTTTTAATTGCTGGTGGATGGCAAAAAAAGAGAGAAAAATCTACATGAATCACTCCTGCTGTGTTATGACTTTGTGTTCCTTCCAAAACCCCACCCCAGTTGCCCTGTGTTCTGCAAGGGCACCGTTTTATTTCAACCCAGGGGTTTTGGCCTCAAATCTCAGGAGTTTTCCATCCCAAAGGATGCATAAAACTTATTTTGCTTCCTTCCACCTGTGGAGAAGATATTATGTAGTGCCTTGGTTTTCTCAGCTCCACTGGCAACTTGCTGAGACAACTCTGGCAGCCACAGATATGAATCACTGAGATGGTATTTAAGATCCTTCAGGTAACCTGAACAAAAAAAACCCCAAAAAAATTAAAAGGCGGCCAGTCAAATGGCTTTGAGGGCTGTAAAAAAGCAGAATTCAATCCCCACGAACTTTCCAAGATGTAATTTCAGAAGACATCAAAGATGAGATGAACCTAAGAAAGTAAAACTGCTCAAAATTCAAAGTTTATAGTCCATCTGTCTCTTTGCTTCAGGGAGCTGGTATTAAATTTATTGCTAAATAAAACAAATAAGCCTAGGAAAAGTCAGCTTCGAAATCTGCATACTCGTAAGAGAATTAGCAGAGCTCTCTTGTTATGATGGCTGCTTCTCAATTTGCATCTTTAAAGAGTTGTGACCATCTCCCTGCTTCTCCCTTCACCAGCTCCTGGGGAGCCAGGCTGGTGCTGGAGTAGCTCAGTGAGGAGATGCTGTGGGTGAAGGTTGAACTCCCAGCATGGGCTGAACCCAAAAGAGGATGGGCAATGAACGCCAGAGCCCAGCCAAGGGGAAGAAACATCTCAGGTGGAGTCAAAATCTTAAAAGGGCAGGATTCAGCATCTCCACGCTGCTTCTGCCGACTGTCAGGTACTGCAGATATCCAAGGGAAACATAAATTGAAGGGGGGCTCAGCCCATTAACCAAACCTGCTTTTGCTTTTACAGTATTAGTACAGTTATTTATCATTTTTGTTTCCTCCCGTGGGTATCCCTCCAGCCCATCTCTACCTCAATCAGCTGATCTTGCCTCTGGAAAATAGACTCCAAAGCTTGTCCAAGTGCTGGAGGTAAGTCACTTTAAACATCCAGAGCCTTCTTATATTTTTATTTATCCCTGGAAGTGCTTGGGAAAGGATCAGTCAATCAGATGCTTTGAGTAACTTTGCACAGGAGAGCCCGAAGGAGCAGCAAAAACCAGACGCAGACTTATTATGCCTTGAAATTAAACATTTAAGAGGAGTAAGTTGGCAGCAGGGATTTTCTAATCAAAATATATATAACCTGCCATTTATCCATCACTTGCCCTCTGGAAGGACCCCAAAATGTTTTCCTGGCTCAACAAGCCATCATTAATCCCCACTCAGCCAGTGTGGGGAGGGGAAAAATCCCATTTTTCAGATGTTTTCCCACTCAACCCCAGCTGCTTGGTGGAGGCATCAATAGGGAAAAATCCTTTGTTTTGGTTTTAGCTTTATTTGTTATCAATCCATCAATCTCTCACAAGAAATAAACTTAATCTTATTTAATCTTGCATAGGAAAACCTCTGGGAATACTGAGCCATCCAGGCACTGATCATTTATTCCTAATATATCTTCCTTGTCCCTATGGATTATTGATAAACCCCTTGATTATATTCTCCTATGTATTTATCTAACCCCACTTGTGAAATTACATGCTTATATGTGTGTCTGAGATGGTTTAAAATGCACAGTGGCTTCAAAAATAATGTTGTTGTCTTGGTAAACAACGCAAAATCTTTTGGGGTTGACTCTTTTATTTTTCCCAAGAAAATCACGTGCACAGGTAAAAAGAGGTGTTGTCCTGTGAGTATGTGAAGTACGAAAAACAGAGGGAAAATCAAGTTACATAGAAATCTTCCTTCCATGAGCTAAATAGTTAAAATGTAGGGACTCCTTTAATTTCACCCCACATTTGGTGCAAACATTGTTGGGTTTGGACAGACAACAGGCTGTGTGGATGGTCCCTATGTTGCCTTTAAGTCTGCATTTGTCGATGCTGAATTTTCTTCCCACTTCTTGAAACTCATTACTGGAGATTGCTGGTTTGGAAAGGTGTAGGAAAATATTAATGCCCTTAAATATGTCCTAAAAATCCAAGACAAATTTTAACGAGTGATTTGCTTTACACACCATCGCCAGATCCAAGCGTAGTGCCCAAGCCAGGGGGATGAAGGGCTGGTGGGCCCTACCTGGGACAAATCCTAAATTGCCTTTAGGGATTCCTTTTGAGCATCTTTTATCTCCTGAGGGGTTGGACAACCCTCCCTGAAATTTGGGAGGGACATTGTACCCCTCCAACATCCTGTAGTGCTTAAGCTGGGTTCAGCCTCAAGGAAATGTCCCGAAACCCTGTCTTGTTTTTAACATCTGTTGTTGAATAATTTACTTGGTTCTGCTCTCATGCATCTTGAGGAGAATCCCGTCACAGTTTTTCTTAGAGAAATCCGACACGAGCAATAATACAATCTTGGAAAGAGAATTGAATTATTTATGGAGGAGCAGTCAAATGATGGAGACTAAACCTCTATATTTTATGTAATTTGTTTTCTCCTGAAGCCTGTTATGTAAAAATGTAAATATTGCTGGTTATGTGTGTCGCTGCTCTTGCCAGATGTTTAATATTTTATCAAACCTGCTCTGAGTACTCATCTCTTTTGGAGAGGACCCGTCCATGTCCTCTGGAATAAGTGCCAATGAGTTTGTGGCAATTATATATTTACATCACTGACTTCACACGTGCAAAAAAATCTCCCTGAGGTGCCCATGTTCCAGTCTGGGGCATGGAAATGGCATCACCCCCAGAATCTGGGGGAATTTCAAGTGGAAGGGGTTTAATTTCAGGGAGGTTTTCCAGCAATCTGGATTGGGATAGGGATGGAAAGAGGTGTCTGAAGGAGGGTTTCCTCGTTCTGGGGTTTGGATATTCCTTCCAGCTGCAGTCCAGAAGTGAGCTGGTACCCAAACTCTTCTCAGCAGGGATGCAGCCAAACACCCCCATTCCTGGAGATCTGGAGGCTCAGGGCTTGTGGGGTGAGACCTGACCATAAAAAATCACTCAGTAATGACCTGTTGCAGCAGAAAGATGATTTTTTTTTTTTTTTCCTGGGGAAAAGAACTATGAGATTGAGTGCAGGAGAATTTTAATATATCACCAAAACAATTCCAACAAGCTCTCATGACTGGATGATGAAGTGGCCAATCCAACTGGGAAATGTATTTTTTTAACCTGGGATGATAATTGATGATAATTAACCTCTGGAAATAGTCTCCAGGGAAGAAGCAGCTTTTGCCTCTGTGAAGGAAGAATCTGGGCCTATACACTCTCCCTGGAGTTCAAATGTGAGATTCCAAAACCAGCTTTGGTGGTTGGTAACAAATTGGGGAAGATAAATGAGGGCTGCTCAAGGAGTGAGTGTGGGATATTCAAGGATCAAATGTGGGATGCTTGAGGAATGAACTTGGGATGCTTTAGGAACGAATGTGAGGAGCTTGTTTCTGCTGGCTCCAGAATAAGAATCTCTGCACCACAAGAACCCTAAAATTTCAAGCACTTGGATATTTTTGGCAATGATGTAGCTGAAAAAATGCCCCACATGTGCCTGCTCTTTTACATCCCTGTTTTCCAAGATGAGAAGGATGAGATGCCAAGTGTGGATGATCCAGTGGTCCTTTGATATCACGGTGATGGGTTTTCCATCTGCCTCCCCTTCTCTCTTCCTTTCCAATTCTCCAGCTTCTTCAAAACCCGAAATATTTTCTGTCTGGCATCCCCAGCTGGTTGAAACAACCGGCGACAGCTTTATGGCTCCTCATCTTTGCTGGCTTCTGTGGAATAGTAATAAGGGAGGGGAAGAACGTCCCGTAGGCTGATTTACAAGGCAGGAGATTCCTATAAATCATTCCAGCATCTCCAAAGGACTGGGGGGATGCTCTGAGTCCCTGCTGGTTTTCCCAGTGATGCAATGCAGTGATTTTGATTTTTTCTTTTTCTTTTTTTTTTTTTTTTTTTTTTGAGGGGGGTGGGTGGGATTCATCCCAACTACCCACTGCATATCTCTGTTATTTTATTGATGGATCCCAAGCAGGAGCCATCTATTTTCCCTTGCTCTTCACTGGCCAACCTGAAGGCTGTGTGTGTGTGTGTGTGTGTGTGTAAGAGCCTGCTCTCGAGTAGGAAGTACAGACAGCGGAGCCAATATTTTCTGGATGGACTTGTTTTTGGGATAAACTGGAAGGAGGGGTTTAGGAATGCTGATTTTTCAAGTGGCCATTTGTTCTGGAAAACTGAAGAGGAAAAATTAAAATGTTTTGGGTTCCTGGTCCTAAATTTAATTTGTTTGTCCACCTTTTCTGTTGCATCCCTGACCCCACGGCCATCCCTTACACACCATTTAATGCCCCTGGCTCCTACATCCATCCCTCTGGAACTCTTCTGAGCCAATTTTAACCTATTTCTTACCCTATTAACCTCAACCTATTCCAAAGGAATGCTGGGGCTGTTTTGAGTGACTCAGTCCCCCACCAAATATCCTTAGGAAACGGGCAGAAATTCAGCATTTCTTGTTAAATCCATTCTTGATGGCATTTTTCATTAGGGAAGGTGTTGGAAAACTGGGAAAAAAAAAACTGTGGCCAGACTGATCCAGAAAAACCTGTCCCTGCGGCTTTTGCAACAAAATGTGGGAAAATTTGGCTACAGGACTCGGTGCTCCCAATGAATGTGGTTCCAGGAAAACCCCATCTCCAGGCCTTTGCAAAAGAGAAGGGCAGTTGATGTCTCATGTGGACCAAAATTTGGGTAGGGTCGGAAGCCCCCTCTCCCCCAAATTAACAATAATTAATAGATCCTTCCAAAATAAGAGTGTTTTGCCTAGGAGACAATACCACAGGAAGGGTTTGGGGTGGGATTTCAGGGGCTACCCCAAATTTCAAGGTTGTGCTGGGGGGTGGGTGGGCTCAGGAACCCCCCTGGGGGCCCCTGATGGAGCGGGCACTGTAAGGGGGGTTGGAGCCAGGGGAGTCCAGGGCCACCGGGGCTGGCTCTGAACCTGTCTGGGATGGCAGAAGCGTTCAGGAGGAGGAGGGGATGGAAGTATGGGGGGAGCAGATGATGCTGGCGGGGAATTATCT
>VZTR01033644.1:12079-27315 GCA_013400775.1 Chaetops frenatus | reverse complement strand
AGTCTGCAGTCCTGAGGAATATGGCACAGGAGAAGAGTATAGTCAGGACCCTGAATTTTAGGGAAGCAAACTCCATCTGCTCAAGGAACTAGTCAGTAGGATGCCCTGGGAAACTACCTCAGGGACCAGGGAGCAGAAGAAAGCTGGCAGATCTTTCAAGACATTCTCCAAAAAGCACAGCAGCTCTTGACTCACAATAAGAAATCAGGAAAGGAAGGGAAGAAACTGGCATGGATGAGTCAGGATCTGCTGGTTAAACTAAGGGGTAAGAATTCACTAGATAGGACAGGTAATCTGGGAAGAGTATAAGAATACTGCCTGGTTGTCTAGGGATGGGATCAGCAAGACCAAGGCACAGCTGGGGCTCAACTTGACAAGGTACAACAGAATAAGGAAGGCTTCTACAGGTATTTCAGCCAGAAAAGGCAGGTCAAAAAAGTGTACCCTTCTGATGAACATGGCTGGCAAATTGGTAAAAATGAAGGAGTAGAAAGCTGAGGTATAGACAATATCTCTTCCCACACCTCTTGAGTGTATGAACCTCAATGTGGGGATGGAGAGAGCAAAGTCTCTCCCACTCAGATCAGGTTCATGACCACCTGAGAAACCTGAATGTACATAAGTCAATGGGACCTGATGAGATGCACCCCAGGGTCCTGAGGGAAATGGCTTATATACTTCCTAAGCCACTGTCCATGATATTTGACAAATCATGGCAGCCAGGTGAAGACCCAGGTGACTGGAAAAAGGGAAACATTTCACCCATCTTCTAAAAGGGTGAAAAGAGGATGCTGGGAACTACTGACCTGTTAGTCTCCCTTCTGTGCCTGGGAAGATGATGGAACAGATTATCCTGGAAGCTGTATTAAGGAGGACAAGGAGGTGATTTGAGACAGCTAGGATGGTTTCACCTGCTTGACCTCCACAGTGGCCTTCTGTGATGGACTGAACAAGTAAGTGGACAAGGGAAGGATTACAAATATAATTTACCTGGACTTCTGTAAAGCCTTGGACACATTCTCCCCCAACATCCTTGTCTCTAAAGAGGAGGGAGAGGGATTTCATTAATTGAGTGCAGTAAAATCCTATCATTAGAAATATGTAGGTGGCCTAGTAGAAATAAATTTGGGCAAAAAAAGCAGGGGAAGAAAACAGTAACAAGATTTTCATGAAACTACATGCTTACAAATTTCCTTAGAATAGATTCTATTTTCAAGTTACTCAGTGAACAAAATTACATAAAGTAATTATGAAGATACATTGGATCAATGCTCAACACATATGCAATTCACAGTCAACATTTGTACTTGTAACTTGAACTGTGGGTATATTGGCTACAAAGCATGTTAAATTCCTTTCTGGAAATGTTAAATTTTTAGTATCCTTAAAGATGCTAGTTTTATTTTATTGTAAATTAATTTCCTAAGTATCTGTTCTTTCCTACTAACGCAGACATGGAGATCTCATTTTCACATAGGCATGAAAGTGACTTTGTTCTTTAAGAACACAGAATGAATCCTTTATTATACAGCGTAAGTTGTCTCATTCTCTACTGAAATCAGAATTCTGAAATGGAGGCAAACATTCTTTTTCTTATGATTTTAATTTTCTCCATGAAGGGCTTGAAAGAAATGAAAAATTAATTTGTACATCATGATAAGGCGATTCAAGTGTAAGATTCCAGTCAGGCCTTGCAGACCAGATGGCTTTTAATTTTCTGGCAAAGATGTTAATTGGAAGTCAGGATGTAAACTTCTTATTTTAATCAACTTTAGGCAACTGAGGGTTTTTTTCTAATCATAGAAGCAGCTGCACACTGGAAGCATCTCAGTATCAATATTACCTCGTACAGTACATATTAGTCAGGACAAGTACAACTATAAACAATAATCTCAAGTAAAGTTCTAGACCACTGGTCAGCACTTTAAACAGTCCAAAAATGAAAATGTGGGGTTCAATGAATGTGTTATTTTTCACTTTCATTTCTGCAACAAAATCTATTAAAAAAAAAAACATTCATAATTTTATAATTGGTTCAGCATAAAAACAAAGAGCAACTAGAATCTCAGATCCATCCTATAAAGCAAGTAGGCAAGAATTTAATAAGGTTCTCTTTTTGGTATACTTTTAACAGAGAGTAGACATAGAATGTTTTTTGTGTTAGCACTTTAATGATTTGTCTGTTCTTTTCAAAGAAAACCTAGAATGTAGTTTTTCTAGGATGTTTTACAGTAAGATAGAGGACCTATCTTGCAGTAAAAATGACATTATTAAATTATGAATTATTTATAGAATAAGAAAAACTCGGAGTGTATTTCAAAAGGTAGAAATAGGTTTTTACGTTTACCCAAGTAGGCCTAACTCCAGAGGATATTAATTGAAAGAAAAAAATTAATTGAAATTAATTTAACAACTTTCTTACCTCTTATTTTTATCCTAGGAAGCCTAGAAAACCAGAAAGAGTCTAGATTTCCTAGCTGGATTATCTTCTTTGGCAAAGTTTGCACATTACTATGGTAATTAATGTAATATAGGACAAATATTTGTCATGCTTGCAAAAATAGTCACTATTATTAGAGGATATACTTAGTTTATCCTCATGATATTTTGTCACAGGCCAAAGATTTTATTTTTTTTTCCCTGCTGGTCTATTATTTTATATTTTTGTTACAATAGTACAAAGAACTCCCCATTCCTAATAGCCCTAAAATAAACACTGAATATCACAACATGTAGAAGACAGTGTTTTTGTAAGCATTAGTGAATGTAGTTCATATATGCTCCTCATGGAGCATTTTTAATGCACATTATCTTATGAAAAATGATGTATTGATGAGGTATTGATGTTTCTCAGAGTTGACCTCAAACAAATACCAGGCTGCAAGGCTGCCATGAAGGGAAGTGACTATCTTCCTCTTCTTGGCACTCATGGACCTGGATATAAAATATGCTGTATCCAGCTTTAAGCCTACCCGGTGCAAGAGGAACAAAGATGAAGTGGAGAGAGTAAAGCAGAGGAAAGGCCACTATAGTGGCCAGGAGCTGGAGCAAATGGCATTCAAAGGAGAGGCTGAGGTAGATGGACTGGTTAGGCCTGGAGAAGAGAAGGCTCAGGCATGGGGGAAAGTCGCTTCAGACTTCGACAGTCTTGAGAGTGGTTGAGAGAAGAGGTAGACTGTTTCCTCCCAGGAGTGCCCAGTGAAAGGCCAGAAGGTGACAATAATAAATTGCACCAAGGGCTAATTTGTTGGGCAAACGGAGAAACTTCCCAGGAGGATGTCCACCACTTGCAAGGGCTGTGCATGAGTCTGAGGGAATTTTTGGAGTTTTTTGTTTCAGAACTCATTGGGAAATCCAGCAAGGGTAGAAATGCCTATAACTTCTGATTTAATCTTCAAATAACTCATTATTTTTTATCTATGCACTGTAACAAGCCCTCCTCCCAATTATGTTTTGAAAGACAAACCTACACTTGTAAAGCCTACACTTTACACTTTAAAAGTGCACATTTGATTTCCTAGTCTTTAAGCTCTGCTTGTTTTTTGCCAATGTAGACAGAAAAACCTGAGATCAAGGACATGAATTATCAGAAAAAAATTTTATAAGCTTATGGATATGAACCCTGTGGTCACTTCCATCATTATTTAGTGCTATTTTTGAGAAATTTTCTTTTTGAGCTACTTTTGACTGAAAAGTTTCAGTGAAGCCTTTCTGTAATAAGTAATTACGTTTAGGAAAGAATTACATATTATTAGTCTAGAAAAGAACATTTATGATTAACTACTGAATTGGTAGTTACCATTTCTTTCATCTCACTGAATAGTGCAAGAGTCAAGATCATTAAATTAAACACTAGACCTTTTCGCCAAGGTTCTGGTATTATCACAGTATTACAGCTACTTATGACTTCTGACCAGAGTGGTAAAAAATAATGTAAAATAGCACACTGTAGCTGCTAATCTGTGTCTATCACATCTCGTTGAACCAGCAGTTACTCAGACGGACTGAATGGAATGGTCTTGCAATCATTGGTGACACTTGCAGTGTTACAGAAAAGAAGTAACTTTGTGTCCACATGCTTCACATTAAAACATTACTATTTTAATAGGTCTGCGTTCCATGACACATTAACTATATTAATTGCCATTTTCCTTTCCTGATTTAATATTTTTCTGACACTCTCCTACATTCCTTATTATCAGAATATCCTGTACATGGCAACAGGATATTGAAATTTTGTCCTGATTATCATCTAGAATCACTTTATTTGTGACTAGGTTCACTTACTGATTCTGTCAGCACTTTTTACTCTAATTGTTTGCAATTTACTTCTTGTTGCCCTTCTTCACTATCAGATTTTTAAAAAACAACTTGAATACATGTATTTGTTAACAAAGCTGCAGTAGGTGTTCATAAGACAACTAACTGCCAACTAGGTTATGTCAAATTTCCTTCTTTTTTTGTTAACAAATGTCAGATCTTCTGTGGTGCAACATTCATAACTCTGTATTATGGTTAGAATATTATTCTGGCCAAGGGACAACATCAAAGATACTGACTGAAACTTGCAAACTTGTGTCTGTGATAAGAGAATTATATTTTTGTGTGTTTAACAATTCTTTTATAAGTGAATACCAATAGTTTAAAAAAGTAATATGTTTTGAAGACTTTTTTTCCTATGTTAAGTTTTTCTTTACCATCTCCAGTGCTCTGCTGATTTGTAACTCAGATCAGTTTTATTTCCTTTTTTAAACATGACATTAAAAAATATTTGGACCGCAGATTAATTAATGCATGTTCTATGAAATCAGAAAAAATTTTAAATAATATTATAAGGAGGAGTACTCTTTTAATAGAATTTGCTCATAGTGGATAACTAAAGAAGAACGGTATTAACCAATCATCCTTTCAAAATGGTGACATAGTTTGTGCTCTGGGAAGAATACCGAACTAATCGAGATCTGATTGAGTAGAGAAGTTTTCCAGCAGTTAAAGTAGTGAGGGTAAGAAAGATAAATTTTTAAAGGGCCTCATTTTGGCAAGATACTTCTGCCCCTGTGGAAAGCCTGCGTGAATGTATGACACATAGATGCTCATCTACACAAGAGCTGGACCACTGAGAATTATTGAAATAACCAACAGGTGAATCAGGCTGCTTGGATTAGAGTATCTGGGGTGGATCTGAGTTGGCAACATGAGGTTGAATTATTTTTAGGTTGGTGAGGCCATGATGCTTCAGGCCATCAGGGAAGAGGTGCAGCCTGTCTGTGGGCTCATGGCTGAGAGGTGAACTCAGCCATGGACACTATTGTACAGGCTGCTCATGAATGCAAAACACAGGCTGCACCTAAGCACGTCAAGCAGTTAAAGGCCCTCTGGTACAGAGAACGATGGCTGAAATGGCAATGGTGGGATGCCTTGCAGCATCCATCCAGCAAAATCAAACAATGCAATGGACTGTTAAAAACTACATTGAGAGCAGTGGGAGGTGGTATCTTTGAATGCTGGGATACACACTGAGTAAAAGCTTCTGGGCTAGTCAATTCCTGGGGACTGGTCAGGGGGCTGGCCCTGCCCAATCAAAACTTACATGTACTGTAGGAAGGGACAAACTTCCCATAGTGCACTTAGGAAATATTCTGAGAAAGTCACTCTGGGTTATTCCTGACTCATACAGAGGCAAATCCATTTGTGGAACTGCTTTTGATCAAGGACACAGGTGGACTTCATAGGTAATATAGAAGGATGAGAAAATCCATTGTGTAGCCCAAAGGGATTTGATTTTGGATGAGAATAGCAAATTAATTACATTGTATTCTATTAACTATTATAAAATATTATATATTATCACTTCTCTTGCAGCTACAAGCATCCTTTTCCACCACTACAGATCAGGGGATCTGAGCTCACCTCATTTTGGCCAAAACATCAAGAGTATTAATTTAAAAGTCATCCAGATCAATGAAAGATGGTCTTTGGTGAAGTTGGACTAGCANGCTGGCCCTGCCCAATCAAAACTTACATGTACTGTAGGAAGGGACAAACTTCCCATAGTGCACTTAGGAAATATTCTGAGAAAGTCACTCTGGGTTATTCCTGACTCATACAGAGGCAAATCCATTTGTGGAACTGCTTTTGATCAAGGACACAGGTGGACTTCATAGGTAATATAGAAGGATGAGAAAATCCATTGTGTAGCCCAAAGGGATTTGATTTTGGATGAGAATAGCAAATTAATTACATTGTATTCTATTAACTATTATAAAATATTATATATTATCACTTCTCTTGCAGNATAGAGGGCATTTTCTTCATAGTAGCTGGAACTACTACTGTGTTTTGGGATTAATATGAGAATAGTGTTGATGATACACTGATATTTTTTTTTGTTGCTAATTAATGCTTACCCTAAATTAAGGACTTTTGAGTGTCTTGTGATATGCCTGTGAGCAGATACACAAGAAGCTGGGTGGAATCATGGCCAAGGAAGCTGNCACCACTACAGATCAGGGGATCTGAGCTCACCTCATTTTGGCCAAAACATCAAGAGTATTAATTTAAAAGTCATCCAGATCAATGAAAGATGGTCTTTGGTGAAGTTGGACTAGCACAGTGGTGATGGAATCAGAACTGGCTTCTTCATGCTATATTCTAGCACCAAGCACAATTTCTCCTGAAAGACTACTAAGGCAGTTGGAGCCCAAAATCACCCAGTGGAAGGAACTGAGCATCAGTCAGCAGGTGGTGAGACCTTGTGTTGTCTATCACTTGTTTATCTGGGGTTTTATTCCTCTCTCTTTGCTATCTCTCTTTTGATTACTGATAGTAGTACGTACTGGAAGTAGTACATAACCTGTTCTTTACTCAGCCCACAGGTCTTATATTTATCTGATGCTCCTCCCCGTGGTACTGGAGTATGTGGAGGAGTGAGCTAACCGCTGTGTGGCACTTAGGTGTCAGCTAGAGTTAAAACATGGGAAGGTCAGTCACAAACAGGAAATCTTGTACAGGCCTGGCCAGCAACAAAAAAAATTATCCAGCTAAATATTTAAAATAGGTTTGTAAACCACCAATTAATAGTCCTATTGTTGCCTGACTGAAGAATATAAAATAAATGGTTTAAAAATTACATTTTTCATATGTTTTTGAAATGTTTGGGTTTGTGTTGCAATATTAAAAGAGAGAGTGAAAAAAATTAAAAACTTCTTAGGCTTTTCAAATTTTTTTTTCATGCTTTCCCCTCTTGAATTCTCATATAAAGGAAGCAACAGAAGAATTAGCAGTCCGCTAAAACATTCAGTATCAGTGAAGTAAGTGGTGATGTATTCTTACTCTGTGGATGCTGCAGAAGCTGGCAAAAGGACCAACAAAAAAGGAATATTTCTGAACCCTTGTGGCTGTTGATTTTTCTTTGCTGAACTAGGAGAAACCTCCAGCATCATTTCAGACTAAGTCAGAGAAATTATATAAATTAAATGAGCTATACTAGTCTACTGTTTTATTAACATCATACATACACAAGAAAGACAGATTTAGCTGAAAGTACAGAAATGCAATCTCCTCTCCATGGCTATTAGCACCATGTCAAGAAAACAAATAGTTTTGTTCTGATAGAGAAGTCATCATACTTAAATGCAGGCAGCAGCCAGGAGGGACTAATCAGACTCTGGATAGCAGCAGGATTCCTCTAAAAGTTATGCACAGGTTATTTCAATTTCACCTACACAATATTAATGGCATTACCCTACTTTTATTTCTTTACTAATAACAAATGTAGCAATATTTCATTTATATATTTCTGTGGTAACTAATCCAGGGAAAGAAACACTAGGAACACTTGCAATTTTCAGTATGCATATTCTGAAGTCTAACTGTGTTGTATAGTGTGTGCATTCCTCCAGCTTGCGCATCTACATATTATTAATAGGGCTACATGCATACAAACACCTATGAAAAAAATAAATGAAATAAACATAAAAATTACTTTTACAAATGTGTTAGTCACTGCAAGTAAAATTCCATTATCACAGCATATGTATTGTCCTTAATTTATTATTTGCTTTTGTATGGACAGCTGCTCTTCAAGTACACTTTGATACCATTCAGCATTTGATAACTCTGCTCTTCCTATTTTTATTTCTTTCATTATACTTGACCCAAATAAAGATGCTTTCAATTTGCAAGGAAACAAAAAAACCGCAAAACAAAAAACCATTCAAGTTTCTCATTATTACTTTTTACTCTGGAGGAAAAAGTAGCATATCTCCATTGCTGGAGAGACTTGTAAAAAACTTCTTATTGTTTATGCAGATTCAGGGTTGTTACGCTCAAGGAAAGAAAATGAAATGGGTAGCATAATATATTCCAAATAGGACCTGGATTCCTCTTCCTAGATGGCAACCATCCTTCCAAAATATTATTATCTTCCATCTTCTTTGTTTGCAAAATAGAAGCCACATCATCTTCTCATCATATTTATGAGTTCTGCTACACAAAAGCTGTACACTAGGCACTTAATCCACAGCAGTCAGTTCAGCTCAGTATAGACACTAACATTCATTTGAAGGCAACACTGAAGCCCCACCTTGACTGGATTCATGCTAGTGAACTGGAGCTGAAAGTCTCTGTATCCAATAGTCTTCCAACAATATCAAGTGTTATCAGATTTGTCTTAGCAATTTCTAGCCACATAGAATGTGCTAGCAAAAGAAATAAATTGCCAAACCTATCTGTGAAAACTGTCTTTTTTTAGTGGTGATAAGGAAGAGAAACTTTATTCCCTCATCTCCTCACTCTGTTCCAGGTATTAAGGGCTATACTGAACAGGCTTTCAGCACTTGACAGAAAAGCTTAAGTTCTTCAGGCTTCATCAAGCATGAAAACAGCATTCTAGTTCAAGCCTTGCCATTTTTTGCTACCATTGAATAAAGTAACATATTCTTGAAATCTCTAGAACATGCCTCTTAAAAATAGTTTGGGAGCTAAAAATTGTTGAAATGCAACATTATTTAAAGACAATTTTGTCTATAATTTAATTTTAAAAGATTGAAAATTTATTGTACTCTTTCTAATGGCATATATTGACAATAATTTCTTATCTTGTTCTTGAAAGTTCAGTCTACATAAATAATACACACACATCTCACAGTCCATTAAATACTGTAATTATCTTGCTGTCATTCCTATCAAAATTTCCTAGGACAAGGATTGACATTTTCCAAGGTAGATTCAGCCCTGTATATAAGTTATGTAACAGCTGAGGAACCAGGTTATGTCATAGATGGGACCTCCAGGAAGAATTCAGGTGCATTGGGAGAACTTATCCTGGGATATTTTTGGGCCCACAGACTGGCTGCCTGCCTTTGACTTCTTACTCTTTGCTGTGACAGGATCGGTGGATCCACCTGTAGCTTTCCTTCTAACACACTAACATGTTGAAATAACTTTGAAAAAAAATGCTCTGTGTGTCACTGTGTTCTAATACAGAGTTAGTTTTCCTCTTCTTTGTCTTCAAGAACACAGTGATAACCTCCCTAGAACTAAATTTTGTTTTCCTTATAAACATTCCTATCTAAAGTCCATTGAGCCCAGTTTCCCAGGTACAATCCCACATACTAAGACCCAGCTGCATTTTCCCCCTGCTCAGTGCTGAGACTGTGTGATCTGAAAGAGCAGCTGAGACACTTTAGGAATTTACCATGCTCTGCTCATGTCCTCTTTGTGCCCAGTGGCACTGCACCTTGTGCCCTGTGGTGCCAGGTGGCACTACACCTTGTGCCCTGTGGCCTCCCACCCACAGTCCTTGAAGCACTGTTTTCTTAAACAAAGTTAAGGTCACCCTTGTGATCCCTATGAAAAAAACATTGGAGAGAAACTCTGCAAGTTATCTATTATGATATCCTTATCCCATCATGGCTGGCTTCAAAGCTGGGTCTGGTTGTTCAGGAGGAATTGGGGCACACCCTCTTTTTGGATGTCCTCCAGACTCTGTGCACAGCTCTTGCAAGTGGTGGACCACTCTCACAGGAAGAATTTCTTTTGCCCAGCAAGTTATCCCTTGGTACTGCTTTTTGAAGTTTCCCTGGGCACCCCTGGGAAGGTAGACCCAGTCTACCTCCCCTCTTCCATCACCCTCTAGACTGTGGTAGTCTGATGTATGTTTGCCCCATGCCTGAGCCTTCTTTTCTCCAGGCCTAACCAGTCCATCTACCTCAGCCTCCCCTTTGAATGCCATTTGCTCCAGCCCCTGGCCACACCAGAGGCCTTTCCTCTGCTGTACTCTCTTTTGTCATTATTCTTCTTGCACTGGGTAGGCTTAAAGTTCGATCCATCATCTATTCAGAAATTATATTCCTCAACATAGTTTCCTATTCTTACCATACATCTATTCTAATGTCATAACAAGACACATTGTCAAAATGTTAAAACAGCTTTTTTAGAGTAACAGCAAATCAGCAAAAGTTGCAGGAACAGCTACTAACACTGAAGCACTCTGATCTCAGTAATAGATACAAGAAACCAAACTGTAGTGACCCTGACTTATTATATTGCCTTAAACCTAAACTCAAAATATTATATTATCCTGGGCAGTGACTGAATTGCAGGGGGCAAACAATTAAGTGGTTAATTTATCACTATTCATTTCTTTCCATCTGCTCTATAAGAAGCCAGTGTCTATGCCCTATTTAAATGGTCATGGATATGACAAAGATATGAAAAAGAGGGTTAGCTATCAATTAGATATTAAATAAAAAGCATATAGATAAAGAGTTATAAAAGTATTTTTGAAAAAAACCCCAAGATCACTTATATTCAGGTCCAATCAATAGTAATATTTTAAGAAATAAAACCCTACACATTCATCAAAAATGAATTTTAGACTGTAGTCCATAAAATGCAAAATTTCACTGCAGTATTTATTGGTAAAGGGAGTTTAGTGCTTTTATTTGGCTTTACATTTCTTGATGAATCACCGAAACAATCTCAGGGTAAATATGGCACTTAATGCTATGGTCTAGTTGACAAGGTGTTGATTGGCCAAATGTTGGACTTGATCTTAGAGGTCTTTTTCAATCCAAATGATTCTGTTAAATTTTGTGAAAGAGATCCTCAGACTCTGGAATCTAATCACAAAAGCCATGATTCTTGTACACATTGTGTATTCTTTCTTCTTATTATTTATTACTCTTATTCATTGTGTTATGCTAAATTACAAACTCTGTAAAACAGTGCTTGCCTGTTTACAGCTGTTCAGCTCTGTAAGTAGTGCATATGTCAGGTAAGTTCAGAACACATAAATAATGTTTAATTGCATTATGAATGATTTTGCATACTAAGCCTTAGTTGGTTTGTTTGTTTGTTTTCAAAGAACACTAGTCTAACAATACTATCAAATACTAACAATGGCATGGAAGAAAGTCACTAGGTTTTGAAATTACTAAATTTGGCCGAACCAGATTTGGTCAACGTGTATGTAAAACCACTAAAAAGTGTCCCTATGCAGATTGCTGATTATTGGCTGAGTTGAAATCAGTAGCAATAAAGGATAAGCACCAGATCCTGACCTCAGAACAAAGAGAAAGCTGAAGTTGTAGAAGATCACATGGACATAAAACCGGGGAGTACAGAATCTGTTTCACTGGGTTTAGGAAAGGATTTGATAAAGGAACAAAATAAACTTAACATTCAAAATCAAACATGCATGTATCAAGAACGGTCCACACTAGCATAAATGCTACACCTTTCTACTGTTGGGTTTAAGGTGAGAAACTGGATCTTGATACCACACAGCTTCTTCAAAGACCATTAGGATATACAACATACAAGGAAACATGACTCTGGGTTGCAAATTTTGCTGAACTGGGATACAGTGCCTGAAGAATCAGATGGTAAACCATGTGTAAGACTGCTACACTTTGATTTATTCCACATTTTTCCTTTTTTTAGCCTTCATCCTAAAATTGAATTCTGTCCTGAAAGGGATGCTGCAGCCAGAACAATAGTATTGCTGTGCAAAGCAGAGCAGTGATCCAATGAATATCAGATGTTCCTGTCAAGCAGGAAATGTGCAGTTAGAGGAGCAACTGCCACACTGCCCTTTTTGTTCTTTCTAGCAAAATGAGAAGGAAGAGCTTCATGACTGCCAAAACATATTTTGGCATAGAATTGCTAATGACAAAATGAGGGGGAAAAATGGAAAAACAGACAAAAAAAAGAATATGTTTCACATTTATGATAAATAAACTATAAAAAGGAAGAAAAATAGTTACAGTAGAATGGCATCATTGACTGCACTTTTATGTCTGTTTATAGAAAGAAAAGTTTTATTTGTTGGCTTTTTTCACCCATAAACTCTTGACCTGTGCATTTCTCCTCCTCAGGGACAGCTGCAAGCAAGGCCAGTTTGAGCTTGGAGAACCACTTGCTCATCTCTCCTTTGCCTGTGACTTCTGAATATTTTATAGCCATCTATCACAGCACTCCGATCATAGATGTTGTCCCACTGAGTTCCTGTGGTAGGAATCAGCCCATAGTTTTTCACCTGAGCAGAACGTTCCAGCTCCTCCTGTTTGTTTCCCATGCTGCATGCTGCACTATTGTGCCCATGCCCCTTTTAGAGGAACTTAACCTTATTCCCACACTGGCTTCCCTGTTGCTTCCTAATGTCTCAGCAGCCTTTGGCGCTTCTTGAGTTCTTAGTACACCATTCTTTTTCCATGTTAAATCTAGTTTAATTCTCTATCCAGACACTTTATTGCCCAGGACATTCTTGCTCACACTTGGGCACTTGAGCTCTATCAGCTGTAAACAGGTCCAATTTCTCAAAGGTGTGCAAAGATCACAGAGGATAAGACTTTGAGCATGACACCTGCTATTAAGACAGCCATTCACTCGTTCAATCCATCTCTTTTTTCTCAAATCCCCTTCTCTGGCTGGGATGGTGGAGGATGACAGTAGAAAAGGGACTGTTCCGAGGGACTTAAAGCTCTTGATATTTCTGGGTCACTTTGTTGCAGCATTATTCAATCCTGCTTAGAAAAAAAGGAATGAGCCCGCAGGCTCAGCAGCCTTTCTGTCACACCGTGGGTGCAACCTCTTGGCAGGCAGCAAACCTCTAGAGATACTGTCAGGGTGACAAATGGCCACTTCTTGCTGGGTACCTCTCAGCAGGGGTTCTCCAGCTGCTAATACCCTACGTATGTTTCTGGTGGTACTGCTTCTGTGGGTGGGTGGTTGGACAAACTTTGCACAGCTGGCCTTCCCTGAGTCTTGCCCAGTACTCACTCTCTATTCACCCTCCTGACTCAAGGAAAAGAAGATTCCTGCTCAGTTAGTCAGGAATTACATTAAATTTTTTTTGCTAAATGCTAGTATTATTTACCACACCGGGGTAAATCTTATCTCCAAAACTGAACCGTACATGACTCAGATAATTAATTTACCCATTTGAAATGAATAACTAAAAATAAGACCAGTAAGACAGTTAATAATCTTCCAAATCTCTGCACTGAAAACAAATCTAAGATCCAGAACTCAAACGTGTTGCAGTACAGAATATGTAATTTAATATCCTCCCATTGGACCAATGGAAAGAGTTCCATCTGCTTTCAATCTTATCAGAATTTGAATCCAATACTCGAAATACCAATTAATTAACTTTTTAAAACAGAAATGGACCAAACTCACTCAATATTTTGAAGACAGAAGGCCAAAGATAAGAGAAACAAAATCCTAACCATTGGAAATTGCTTATTCCCCCAATTTTTTTTCAGAAAGAACAGCATACATGAGAGATTTGACTAGCAAATCCTTATAAAACCTTGCTGCAACAGTTTACATGGGGAAAATGTTCATACAAGACAAATGTAGGAATGAGGGAAATGGCATACAGAGTCAGTGTCCATGAATATTTTAGGAATTGTTTTAAAAAGAATTTTAGTTTACAGACATGCACTGCAGTATAAATGATATTGGTATTGGATCTTCCAGTATTAGGAATAGGATATGGCTTCTCTGCATGAGACATATCACAACCACAAAAAGATGTCCCAAACAAAAAGGTATTACAAACAAGCTATGCATACTAATGATTTCATCTTGTGAAGGAATTCTGTTTGCTGTTGTCTACACTGATTTAAAGGAATAATTTAAAAATCTGGGGTATTTTCACTATAATATTCTGTGCTATGGGGATTTACAGTGCAACAGATTCTAGACACAGACTTCGGCCTGCTGAAAACACTTTCACAAAGAATTTAATTTGCTTTTTTATTTCATAATGTTCAAGATAAATAGTTTTACTTCATGAGAAAGAAGTCTTATTCCAGTGAGCACATCTTTTAAATAGTCTATTACTTGATCCTGTTACTTAGTATCCTTACCACTTCTTTATTCAAAAGAAAAGGTTTTATATCCTCAGCACACTGTAGACAAAGCATGTTGTATTACCAATTCTAAAATTAATTTAACTAAACAATTCTCTACAGATGCTAACTTTATTTTAGGAATCAACATTTAATAGTAAAAGAAGGTGTCTATTCGTACCAGCAGTGTCCCAAGTGATAGCAACCTTGTTGTCTATTTAGTAAAATCTGGAGCTATATTTATAATAAGGAAAGAAAAATCATAACTTTATTTTTAAAGAATAGTTTAAATTCTGCTAACACAGATTATGTTTTTTCTTATTTACAAGCAGCTCTTTTTGCATTACTCTAATCAAATTCTATGCCTCAGAAAATTTATCTTTGTGAGAAGTCCCTCGTGCTGTCATTATTAACTGTAAAAATAATAAAAACAAAACATGTATAAATCAGGAGCCAGGGGAAGGGTTACAGAGGCACTAAGAATGAGGCTGAATACAAGGCTCTTGAAGACATGCACTGAAATACCTTCTCCCCAGAATATACAAAATTATCTATTGTAATTGCTAAGGGAAAGTGTCTGAAAGGGTTTTAAATCTGAACCAAAGTTCTTATTTTAAAAATAACCAGAAATGGAATGAAATAAATGTTTTTGCAGGGCACTGTTACCTTGCAAATTTTACAGGTTACATTCTCAATGTATTACCAGTTCTGAGCAAAGAATTTATTTGTTTGACTTCTTACTGTACAATCACACAGAATTTCATAGGTCTATCAGTTGTGAGCACAGAGAGCCCTTCTGCATTACTGAACTCTGTAGACTGGGGACTTAACTTTTCAATATTCATCTATATTTACTCCTTGATTTGTCAGACT
>VZTR01033641.1:0-10583 GCA_013400775.1 Chaetops frenatus | reverse complement strand
AGGCTCAGGGAGGGGGTTCCAGGGGAGTTCCTGGGAGTTCTGGGGGGCTCCAGGCTCAGGGAGGGGGTTCCAGGCTCAGGNGTTCCAGGGGAGTTCCTGGGAGTTCTGGGGGGCTCCAGGCTCAGGGAGGGGGTTCCAGGCTCAGGGAGGGAGGATCCAGGGAAGTTCCAGGGAGTTCTGGGCAGTTCCAGGCTCAGGGAAGGGGGATCCAGGGGACTCTGGGGGGTTCCAGGGAGTTCCAAGGGGTTCTGGGGGATTCCAGGGAAGCTCCAGGGGGTTCCAGGCTCAGCGAGGGCAGTTCCAGGAGGTTCCAGTGGGTTCTGGGCTCAGGGAGGGGGGGATCCAGAGTGTCTCTGAAATCTGCAAGGTCTTGGTGAGATGGGAGAGCTCCAGAATTCTGGGTTCTGGTCAGAGCTTTGCCCTTGGGAGGGTTTTGGGTGCCACGGGTGGTGGGACTGACCAGGAGATGCTGGAAAGCTGTGGCACAAAGCCACAGGTGCAGCTCACTTGTAAAAGTTCCCCAAATCCATAATCCTGGAATAGTTTGGCTTGGAGTTCACCCAGTCCAAGCCCTGCCCAGGCAGGGTCACCTGGAGCAGGTGGGTTTGGAATGAGAGAGGGAGACTCCAGCTGCTCCAGGGCTCTGCCTCCCTCCATGGAAAGGAGAGCTTCCTCATTTTGGGTTGAAAATCTCATGGTTTCATTTATGTCCTTGTCCTGTGACTGGGCACCAATGGGAAGAGTCTGGCAGCATCCTCTGACACCCCTTTGGGATAGAGGCACGATGGGAATGAGATTCCCTGGGGAGCCAGGCTGATCTTGGATCTCTCTGTCCCTCTGGAGGCTCCTGTCAGCAGCAGAGAGACTTTGCCCACCTGCAGGTCAGAGTTTGCAGGTGTTTGATCACCTCAGTTTTTCTCTAGGCTGGCTGTGACATCCCAGGGCTGGGCAGGGATTTCAGTATCCAGAATCTGCTGGGAGGATCGAGGCTGGGCTGTGATTCCTCTACCAAACCACCTTCAGAGGAGAAGCCTGTTTTCCTCTCAGCCTGTTTTATTCTGAGCCTGTTTTCCTCTGAGCCTGTTTTCCTCTGAATCCATTTTATTCTGAGCCTGTTTTCCTCCCAGCCTGTTTTCCTCCCAGCCTGTTTTCTCTCAGCCTGTTTTACTCTCAGGTTACTACAGCCTTCCCCAGCAGAGGGTTCCTCCCCCAGGAGCAGGGACCACCCAGGGATTTTATTGTTACACCTCAGGAACATCATTCAGCCCCCCCAAAACAGAGCTGTGTGGTGTTTAAAGGGATGAAAACTCTGTTTTTTTCCCCTAAGCCTGTCCCTCCTGCTCCCAGCCAGTGCCACGGTGCTGTGCCCACCCACCCCAGACAGGGCTTGGCATCTCCGTGGGCATCGTCCCTCCCTGCCCTGGCTCTGCAGGCTTCCTGCCCCTTAAACCCAACACATTTTTCTCTGCTGAGCTTTCCTCCCCTCCTCGCACTTCCTGAGCTTTTATGGGCATGGTGCTGAGGGCTTGGGAGGCTGCACAGGGAGCTGGGAAGTGTAAAAGAACCTTTGGGAAGGGTTCCAGGCCCCTTAGGCAGCTGGGGCAGAAGGAGAAACTTTTTAACTAAACAAAGGAAGCCGAGGCTGTTTCACTGTAGCAGCCAGAGGTGCTGGGTTGTGTTTCCAGCTGCTTTCAAATGCTCCTGGCATTTCCAGCACGGCTGCTGGGCTGCCAGGAGGGTGGAAAAATCTTCATTTTGGTGGGATTTCTGCAGTGCTGGTGAATGTGAGGATTGTCGAAAGATAGGAGCTTAATGCCACCTTCCAGAAAAGGTGGGAAGCTGGAGCTGCAGCTGCAGGTTTGGTGTTTTCTGGGTGATCAGAGAGCAGGAGGAGGTCCTGGTGATTTACTGGAGACTCTCATGGATTTGCCCTTTTCTAGGATTGGGGGAGCTGGGGGTGTTTCAGCCTGGAGAGGAAAAGGCTCTGGGGACACCTCAGAGCCCCTTCCAGTGCCTAAAAAATGATTATAAAAAGGAGGGAGAGGGATTTTTTTATACAGGCACAGAATGTCAGGACAAGGGGGGTTGGTTTTAAACTGCCAGAGGGCAGGGCTGGATGGAATATTGGGGAGGAATTCTTCCCTGAGAGGGTGAGGAGGGGCTGGCGTGGAATTCCCAGAGGAGCTGTGGCTCTGGATGAGCTTTGAGGTCCCTTCCCACCCAAACCATTCCATGATTCCATAACTTTCCCCAGGATTTTTTAACACCTGTCTTGTCACCTTGCAAGTCTTCCCTTGCCTGTGGTCCTGAGCAGCTTCTCCTGCCTTGAGTGGGTGTTTTAGAGTTTTAGTAGAGCCAAATAAGAAAAAAAAAAGTAATAAGGCACAACTTTGAGCCAAATAAGAAAGAAAGAAGTATTAAACCACGATTTTTCTGTGGTGTTGGGGCTCCTTGATTTGCCTGGATCAGCTCCAGGGACTCCTGGGGGTGTCACAGGGGCCTCGAGAGCCCCTGGCTTGGCCTGGGCACCAGAGCTGGGTTTAAAAATAAGCCCAGCTGTGGCTGCTTGGTGCCAAACAGCTGCTGCTCCGCTGGGTTTGGGAGCAGGCAGAGCTTTGAACCAGCCCAAAAGCCCTGGCCAGGGGAGGTTTTGGTCTTGCCAGGCCCCAGCAGAGCTGTCCATAGGAAACGTGAGCTGTTCCAGCCCTTTCTCTGCCCCACCCCACCCTGCCCTGGAGTTTTCCTCCGGCTGCCTGAGCCCTCCTCTCATCCTCCTGCCCACTTTTCCCCCCTGTTTCCTGACTTGTGGAAACCCAGCTGTCTCTGCTGGTTTTTCCATCCTGCCCAGGCCAGCATCTGCTCTTAATCCTTCCTAATTAATCCCTTCCATTTTTAATCCAGGAGCCGCTGGCAGCGCCCGGGGCCTTGTTGTGCCTCCCTGGCACAGTGACCTAATTCACACCCCCAGCTGGGAGCAGGGACCTCGCTGGGGTTTTGGGAGGCAGCCACGGCCTCTCCAGGGCTCCAGGCTGTGCCCTGGCTGTGCTGATCCTGCATCCTCCCCGGGAGCATTCAGGGAAGCAGAAAGTCCTTCCCTCACCCCTGCGGGCTCGCAGCAGCTGCCTTTGTTTGCTGCACACACAGAGGTTTCTCAGTGCCCCCCCGAGTTTTTCCTGCTTGGCTTGGTTGGTCTGTGCTGCTCTCTGTGGCACTTCCTTGTCCTTTATTCCCATTATTCCCTGTGCCTGGGCAGGAGGCTGCTGTCCAAAGGAGCTGGAGCATCCCCCTGTGGGTGCTGAAGGAGGGCAGGGGTTTTGGGACATCCCCAAAGCTTTGTGGATGCCCAGAGCCAGCAAAACTCTGCTTGAAGGAGAGGAGGGCCTGGCTGAGCTCACCCTGAGCTCACCCTGTCACCACTGGGGACTTGGTCACGGATGAACTCGGGGTGTCTCAAGCCTGGGGAGCCTCAGAGAGAGTGAGCTGCCCCTTGTTTGTGGGGTTTCTCTCCTTGATTTAGTGCTTGCAGAACTCCATGGAGGAACTCATTGTGGCCTCCCAGCACTGAAACAAGAGAGAAAAGGGACTTTTTTCCCTGGGCAGACAGTGATAGGACATGGGGGAACAGCAGAGCTTTGGATTGCATGTTAGAAAGAAAGAAAGATGTGAGGGGGTTGGGGGGCTGCGATGGAATTCCCAGAGAATCTGTGGCTGTCCCTGGATCCCTGGAAGTGTCCCAGGCCAGGCTGGGCAGGGCTTGGAGCAGCCTGGGGCAGTGGAAGCTGAGTGGGACGATGCTGAGCTCAGTCCTGATTTCCCCTCCTTTCTCCCTCCTGCCTGAAATACCTGGGGTGCTCAGGCTGCAGAGCCCAAAGGCCCCTGATTCAGCAGCTGGAACTTGCTTTTAGCTCACCTGCAAGTTTTCCCTGGCCAAGGTGTGAGTTGATTTCCCCTCTGTGCACAAACTCTGTCCCCTCCATGCACAAGGACACTGAGCCCTGAGTCAGCCGAGTCCTTGAGCTCAGGTGGGATCCCAGGATGCTCCCAGGTGTGGGCTGGTGCCCCTTGGGGGTTTAGGCCAGCTGATTAATGGTTCTCTTCAGAACAAATGTGTTTATCCCTGAGGATCTCCTCCAGAGGCCAGCTGGGAGGAAGAGCTGTGAGAGGCTCTCCCTTGGGATGGAGCGAGATCCTCCTGAGTGCTGTGCAGAGCTCTGGAGGCTGCTGCGGGATGGAGGGCTCCTGCAGACAGACAGACAGACAGACAGACAGACAGACAGGCTGCCCTGAGAGGGAGCACAGGGATCCCCCCAAATGCCAGTGACTGTCCTGAGCTGCAGTTTCTGTCCCCTTTTCTGCAGGCTCTTCATCGAGAAGCTGCCGCAGCACCGCGATTACAAAAGCGCCGTCATTCCCGAGAAGAGGGACACGGTCAAAGTGAGTGGGGACACTGCCAGCCCTGCACTGGCAAGGTGGCCAGGGTCACCCCCCTTGGGCTCCCCTGGCTCTGGGATGAGTGATGACACAAATGCTGAGAAGGCTGGGCTTGGCCACCAGGCAGTCCTGACCTCTCAGGAGTTCGGTTCTGGGCATCCCACTCCAAAAACTCCATTGAGGGACTGGAGTGTGTTCAGAGATGGAGCACCAGGAGGGGCTGGGGGAGCTGGGAAAGGGGCTCAAAAGGGAGAAAAGGGGGATCAGAGGGAACCTTCTGGCTCTGCACAGCTCCCTGACAGGAGGGGGCAGCTGGGGGAGTCGGGCTCTGTGCCAGGGAACAGAGACAGGAGGAGAGGGAACGGCCCCACATTGCACCAGGAGAGGCCTAAGGTGGATATTGGGAAAATTTCATCTCCAAAAGCATTGTCCAGTCCTGGCACAGGCTTCCACCACCCCTGGCAGTGTTTCCAAACACTTGGGGATGTGGTTTAGTGGTGGACATGGCAGCTCTGGGGGAATGGTTGGACTCAATGGTCTTGGAGGTGTTTTCCAACCTAAACAATTCCAGGGTTCTCTGAGTTAGAGTTTGGGGGGTTCTCACCCTGTTGCACTTGCACTGGACTGGCCATGGTGTCCACTTTTCCTCCTGTTGACCACTGGGGTGTCCTTTCTCCCCTCCACAACTCCCTGCTTTTTGAACCCCCACGTGGCTTTTCCCTGCCTGGTGGCTGGATCTCCAAAGTGATTTTTCCAGGGAATCCCTGGAGATTCCTCGCAGCCACAAGAAGCTGCAGCTCCTCTGCTCAGTGCTGACCAGGAGAGGAAAGCACAGCACTGCCTCAGTGATTTTGGTGGTGGTTTTTTGGACTCTTCAGCTGTTTAGATTTTGTTTTGGGGCTGCCCCAGGCTGACCCTGTGTTTCCTCCCCCAGAAACTGAAGGAAGTAGCCTTTCCCCGAGCTGAAGAGCTCAAGGAGGAGCTGTTAAAGAGGTACGCCCAGGACTATGCTAAGTACAAGGAGCAGGAGGTGAGTGACAGGGGACTGGAGGCCTGTGCTCCCCAGGAGCCCCTCAGCCTCTCCGGCTTTGGAAGCTCCAGGGCTCCCTGGGTGCTTGGGAATGTCCAGTTTGGGTGGGCAGGGTCCAGGCTGTCCCCTGTTCTCGCTGGCTCTGCCAGAGGTGTCCCTGTCCCTTTTTCCTCACACATCCCCAGCCAGCCTGAGCTGGGGTTGTTTGCTTGCTTTGTTCTCTTCGTCCCGACACCACATCCAGGTGTAACAGCCCAGAAACTCAGCCTGGGCAAGGATCTGGGGTTCTGTGGGCAAAGCAGACACCCCTGCAGTCAGTTCAGCTCTGGCCAGGTGTGACTTTAGGGACAGGATGGAGGGAAATCAACCTGGGCTCGTAATTCCACGGGAGAGGGAGGGTAAAGCAGTGGTTTTCCTGCCCTTGGCTCTGGAGCTGTGCTCTGCCAGCTGAAGTTTCCTTGCAGAAAATGCAGTTTGCTGGTGACCTTTAGCAATAACCTGGGAATGGCTGGGGCTCTGCAGAGGCTCCGGGACGGTGTCCCCCTCCCTTCTCCTGTCCCTGGGCCTGTCCCCCACCTTGCAGCAGGAGGAAGAAGAGTAATTAGCCCTCACTTTGGCTTTGCAGCAGCAGCTGGAGGAGGAGAGGACTCGGGTAGCCCTGATGAAGCAGCAGCAGGCAGAGCAGGAGCAGTTCCACGCCTTCGAGGAGATGATCCGGCAGCAGGAGCTGGAGAGGGAGCGCCTGAGGATAGTGCAGGAATTTGGAAAGCCAGAGCCCAGCCCCGAGTCTGTGGATGGACCCCTCATCCCTGGCGTGGAAAAACCCCCAACAGATTTAATCCCAAAGGTTCCAGTCTCTCCAGTTCACCCAGCAAGTCCATCAGCAGGGACTGTCCCCTCCAAACCTCCTGTTGTGGACAGATCTTTGAAGCCCAGTGCTCTGGCAAGCACAGAGAACAGTTAGTACCCCTTGGAAAATCCCTTTTTTCCTGCTGGGGCTGAGCCAAACATGGCCAATTTCTCTGGGAGACTCTTGGAATTACCTGTTTGTGGCTCTGTCCCTCCTGGGGGTTTGATCTCCACATCACTGGGTGTTTTCCAGTGAACACTCACAGGGCTGGGGAGAGCTGTCTCCTTTTGGGAATGTTTCCTCCATGCTTTCCCAGCTCCCTTTCCCTGCTGTTCCAGGGCCTGCAGCCTGTTTGCCTTTCCTTGTTGGAGACTGGGGTTTAGCTCCTGGCTGGGCTGCCTGAATCCCCCTCCTCACCAAATTCCTCTAAATGTGGTTCCAAAGCACTGATCCAGACGTGTCCAGTGGCCAGGCCTTGCCCAGTGACACGTCCTGCTCTAAATAACATTTTCTGTGGTTTCATTTTTGCTAACAGAACTCCTTTTGATACCCTGCTCAAGGATCCTCCCCCTGTGCATCTCCCTTTCCCCGTTCTGGGAGAGCTGCTGCCTGTCCTTTACCGAGTGTCACGGTCTCACATCTCCCTGTGCCCACCACTGGAAGGGCAGTTTACCTTCCAGGGTGGATTTTCAGTTCCACCCCTTCAGATCCTGCCCTGAGGGACCATTTCTCCAGCATCCCTGACTCTGTGCTCCCTGTGCTGCCCTTGCCCCCACAGCTGCAGGTGTGGATGTGCTTCGCCAGGTCATTGTCCCCAGGGAGCTGTGCCACAAGTTCCTGCAGCTGGCTGATGCCAACACGGTGCGGGGTGTGGAGACCTGTGGGATCCTCTGTGGGAAGCTGGTAAGGGGACAGCCCTGGTGGAGACCCCAAAGGTGTCACAAGGACTGCTTGTCACAGTGCCACGGCTCTGGAAGTGGCTCAAGGGCCGTGATTTTTGTCCTGGAAGTTTTTCCCTGTGAGTTTTAGGCATGGTCTGCCTCCGCCTTTCCTCATTTCCAGGTTAGGATTTCGGAGTGAGGTGCCAGCCTGAGTCCCCATTCAGCTTCCTCTCTCCCTCTGGTGACATTCCTGGGGACATTGTTGTCCCTTGGGTGTCCCAGCTGGTGCCCTCCTGCAGACAAGGCTGACAGGGCCCTGTTCTCCCCCAGCCTTTGCGTGCCCAGGTTTTGCTGCCAGCTCCAGCCCATCTGCCCTGAGTCACTCCCACAAGCTTTGCTTTGAAATGGAGTTCTTTGATGTAGCAACTTCCTGCAACCCAGCTGCTCCCAGACACTGGGGATGGTTTAGGGATGAGGCACCATCCCCTTCTGAGTGGAGAGCTGGGTTTTTGGGGGTGTCCAGGAATTCTCTGAGCTCCTCTGGGTGCTCTGCACAGCGGGGAGAACGAAACGGGACAAAATCCTGATTCCTCTGTCAGTAACTTGGAGCTGCACCTGCAGATGGGTGGTGGATTCCTTGGGCTTGTTCCCAAGGCTTAGGACATTCCCTCCTGTCTGTGGGGTTACAAACTCCTGTGCTGCCTCTGCCTTGCAGATGAGGAACGAGTTCACCATCACCCACGTCATCGTCCCCAAGCAGCTGGGAGGCCCCGATTCCTGCACCACGGAGAACGAGGAGGAGCTCTTTGTCATCCAGGACCAGCACAGCCTCGTCACCCTGGGCTGGATCCACGTCAGTCTCCTTCCCCTGGCACTTCCCTGGCCTGCAGCCCCAAGGGGAAGGGCTGGTGGAGCAGGGAGAAGTTACTGGAGGAGGTGGCAGGGAATGGGCAGCAGCCTCTGCTTGGGTTTCTCCCCTGGTTGGGTTTCTCTCTCTGGCACAGTCACAGCCCTAATGGAGGAATCCAGGCCTGGTTTATGTTTGGGTCCCTTCCTAAAGCTTTGGGCCCTTTGAGAGGGACTGAGGAAAGGTTTAGATGAGATATTGGGAAGAGGGTGGGCAGGCCCTGGCCCAGCTGTGGCTGCCCCTGGATCCCTGGCAGTGCCCAGGGCCAGGTTGGAGCACCCTGGGACAGTGGGAGGTGTCCCTGCCATGGCAGGGGTGGCCCTGGATGGGCTTTAAGATCCCTCCAACCCAAACCATTCCAGAATTACACCCGAGATGTGTCCCCTGTGCCCTGCAGGGAGCTGTGTCTCTCTGTCCTGAGATTCTCCTGGCAGACACCCATCCCTTGGGAGGGTTTTCCCAGCCTGCTGTAACTGCTGTCCCCATGTCCCTGTTCCAGACCCACCCCACCCAAACAGCCTTCCTGTCCAGTGTGGACCTGCACACCCACTGCTCCTACCAGATGATGCTGCCTGAGTCCATTGCCATCGTGTGCTCCCCCAAATACCAGGAGTGAGTGTGGGTTCCAGGGGTGTGGGGTGGTGAGAATTTTCCCTCTGCCTGGGCTGTCATCCCCACCCTTCCCCTCTCAGATTCCCGTGGGGATGGAATGTCACACCACAGCTCCCGTGAGCTCTTTCCAGGGGCTGTGTCCGGGCAGTTTCCCACCCCTGAGAGGAGGTTCAGAGCTGGGGGAGAGGAGTTTTCCCAGGAACTGGGGTGTCCCTCATCCTCAGTCTCTGCTCCTGCTGGAGATGAGCAGCCCCAAAGGTGCCCCAGGGGCCGTGGCTGGGCCTGCAGAGCTCCAGAGCTGCTGTTCCTCTGCTCCAGGACAGGCTTCTTCAAGCTGACAGAGCATGGCCTGGAGGAGATCTCATCCTGCCGCCAGAAGGGCTTCCACCCACACCCCAAAGACCCCCCTCTCTTCACGGTGAGTCCCCCCAGGCCGTGGGGGCTGCGGGGTGGGGAGTGGGTGTGTCGGACACTGCGTTTGAATTAAATCCACCTCGAGGTGCTGGGCTGGGGCCTGGCGGCTCAGCCTGGCAGGGGCTGCTCTGCAGCTCCCAGACTGGAGGTGCAGGAGCTTCCCAAGGTTTCCCAGGTGGTGGAAGGGTGGTGCAGAGCTCCTGGCTGCAGGGACAGGCCGAGGCAGCAGCCAAGGGGAGGATTTGTGTTTGGGGTCTGGCCGCGGTCGCTGTGTGGCACCGAGCAGGGCCGGCACTTGGGGTGATCCGAGGGCTGTTCTGGAAAAGACACTGGCTGCAGGTTCTGCCAGGAGCCAGGGGAGGCTCACCTGAGCTCTGGGGACATCTGAAGAACCCCCTGCCCCCTCTTGTCCTCTCTTGCAGACCTGCAGTCACGTGTCAGTAGTGGAGAGAGACGTGGTGCTGCTGGATCTCCGATGAGCCTCTTGCCTTATCGCCCTCCCTCCCTTTAGGCCTCGGGAATTGGGTTTCTTCCTCCTGTAGCAGATGATTTCTACCGTGTAGTGATCCCTCCCCTCCCTGCCCCGTGCTGGAATCAGATCCCTGCCCTCAGCAGGAGCCCCTGGAACCTCAGGGTGTGGGGCTGGGGCTCCAGGCGTGGGGAGAAGCCAGCTGGGAGCTCAGAGACAGAAGGCAACACTAAAGCATTGTTTAACTCTAACCAGGGGCTTGAACGACCTCCTTGAACCCCCTCCCCTTGACTTGCTGCCACCCCGAGGTGTGGAAACCTCTCCAAGTGCTTTTGGGACTTGCCCAGTTCAACCCATGCCCTGTTTTGTCCCTCTTTTCTGGGCTGCTTGGTCTCAGCACAGCTTCCAGGAGCAGATAAATCTTTCCTAGGGTTCAAAATCAAACCTTGCTGACCCCTCCCACCCAGCTCCGTGCTGCTTCCTGGTGCTTGTGTGTCAGCCTGGGGAGGGAGGAGGGCCCAGCCTCCTTGGGGATCCTTCTTCCAGCACTTGAGGGCTGAAAATCCCTGAATGTGGCCCTGCTTTGCATCCCAGCAGTGTTCAGGGGTGTCTGGGCACTTGATCCCCCTTTTCCTGGCTGGGGGATGCCCCGGTGTTACCGTGGAGGAGCTCGGGCTCCTGGCTGCCATCACTGCTCCAGGATGGGACTCGAGCAGCTTTGCCCACTCCCCTGCTCCCAGATCCCCGTGCCTGATTGCCCGTGCGCATCCCAGAGCAGCAGGGAGCCTTTCCTTGCCAAATCCGTGACGTCCAGCAGAGCCGGGACCCTCCTCGAGGTGCTTTAGTCGGCTGCCAAGCCGAGATTTTCGCTCCCCGTGCTCCCTCCCACCCCGGCGGGGGAAGGGAAGCAGCAGCGTCCCAAGGTGGAAGGCAGCTGTGCCGAGGGCTGGGCGTGCGGGATGGGGAGGGAATGGGGTGGAAATGGGGAG
>VZTR01033632.1:0-17375 GCA_013400775.1 Chaetops frenatus | reverse complement strand
TTTTTACATATTCAAAATGCAGTAAGGAATGTGTAGCAGTAAAGCCTTCCCTTTTCCACAGACTGTGGCTGTCTCCATCTTTGAAGACTAATTCTAAATTATAGGATTCATTTCATGGAGCTTAATGTGGATAAGTCTGTAAATGGAAATGACAGTGATGACATTGATGACAACAATAAGTAAGTACACATACATACACAACCATAGATTACAGAATATTCTGATTTGAATGGATCCACAGGATCATCGAGTCTAACTTGTAAGTGAATGACTGATACGAGGATTGAGCCCACAATCTTGCTGTTATTAGCACCATGCTCTAAGTACACTCATCCAAGAAATTATTTAGTCCTGGAGAGTGTCATACCTTTTATACTGGTGTCTGCCTAAGTTCAGAGAAGTATGACCTACTGCAGAAACATAGCCTGAAATTTTCCATGCCAAATTATTCTTGATAGAAATTACTCCAGCAGCAGCAGAACTAAGGATTTCTGGTTTCCCAGTTTAGAAATTATGTGTATTTATGCACTTTCCCCTACATTAACTACTTATTTCTCTTTGTTCAACTTATCTTTGTTCCTTATAGTTTGGGATATAACAAAACGTACTGAAGCCAGTACAAACAATAACTGCTCTATGTCACTCTAACACCAATTTTAAAGTAGTGCTAGTATCAAAATTTTGAAAACCATTAATTTTCTCAGCATTTTAATAAAATATAAGTATTGTTCCAGATATGCAATTAACCTGTTACAGCACTGCAAAATCTTTACTGCGGTAAGATTGAAAGCTATACTTACTGTAATGAATTAATCAGAGTTCCTGAAATTTATTCCAAACCCTTGCTTAAATGATTTACAGCCTACAACATAAAATGAAGATACAATTGAAGAAGAGAACCCATTTCTAACTGCACATTCATCTTTAAAAGCCATCCAGTCACTTGATACACATAACAGAAGCAGAAACTGTGGTGATCTTTAAACTGAGCTGGAAAGTTTCAACATAGGTGGAGGTGGGAGAAATATGATGGGCTCAAATTCCCAGGCGTTTTGTCCCTGACTATTTTTACTTCATATATTGTCACAGAGAAGTCATGGGGAAACAGATTGCCCTTTATAAAATCTCAATCCCTTTAGATTGGGTAAGGTTTAACATTCAGAATCAGTCATCTGGAAAAAAAATCCATCACGCTGTTATGTACAAGGTAATAATGTTATGTACAAGGTATAGAATGATCTGGAAAAGGTGTGAGCTATTTCAGGTCTGAAATGAGAATAGACCTGAAGTTGAACATAGCCCTCATCTGCAGCTTCAGGTCAGTCCAATTCTATTTTCAATTTATTTACCACTTTGAGTATTGAGATAGTGCTTCATGGTGGTATCATCATTCTCGTGTGATAAGGCATCTCCAAGAACAGCCAGCCAAACATGAGCTGCAGAGTACTCCTGGGACAATACTAAACTGTGTTGAGATACTCATTAATCCCAAAACCAGTTACTGCCATAAAGTGTGATGGCTGCAAGGGCTTTCAGTAGAAGAGAGACCAGAATTTAAGTCCATGTGCAATGAATACATGTGCTTTATTAAAGTCCTGGGTTCTTGAGGAAAAGAGTGGGCATGAGATAACTGTATCACTTCTGTGGGCAGGAGTTGCATTAAATGCCTGGACACTGGGAGGGATTTGGTGTGACTAAAGCACCTCCACCACAGCCACATGAGGACACAGCTTCTCCTAGACATGTCCAAAAGTCCTACTTCACATAGCTTGGAAGTGTCGACACCTGCTGACCCTCAATACCTCCAGGGAGAAGGAAGCATCTGACTAGAGATTAGGTTTACTTCATTTCTCTAAAAATTTGTGTCTCTTGTGCCTCACTGGTCACTTCATAAAACTTTGGATAATAATAAATCTTTCTTTTATGATGTCAGATCTATTTTTAAAAGAAATTGTGAATGTGATGATCAGAGCAGTTAGAAAATATTTGGATTTCTATACTTACAATTATTTTGTATATTCTGTTCTTACCTATGAGAGTTTGACATTCAAGAGGTATTTTTAACTCAAATATTTAGAATATTTTACTTATTTCCAGATTGTACATATCCTACACATACCATGACTAGTCAGTTAAGTTGTATGATATTGATGTTTTTATTACTGTAAAGTTTATAAATTCTATTGAACAAATATTGAAATTCATACCACAAATTCTATGCTAGAAAATTCTATGCTAGAAAACTACATCACTTACAGAGCGACCCAAACTGAACACAAGAAAGAAAAGAGCAAGACCAAAGGAGCTTATTCAAACATTTAAAAGATTATTGGAAGTAATGAGGTGTTTGGGGGTTTTCCCCCCTTTATAATTTGTACCTTGTATTTAGCAAAGCTGGTGGATAAGGGCAAATTAAGAGGACAGAATGAAATCTCTGTCCTCAAAAAGCTGAATATTCAGGTCTGTTTTTTTACTTAAGAAAGGTGCAAACATGTATTTCTGTTCTGACATAAAGCTGCACAGAAGATGACATCATCTTTTCTGACTCAAGAAAGCACTCCTGTATTTCATTTCCCTTTGCTCTCACAGCTGGAATAACCATTCTTCTCTTAATATAGCAAAAGTATATTACAGGTGATTGCTTTTCTCAGAGGAATTATGTACGGTGAAATATATTTGGGACTTGTTTTTTTTTTTTCTCCTTGGTCATGCTCTGGTGTACCTCTAGATTTGAGTAGAGGCTAAACCTTGCATTACACTCACCATAGATGGTGATATGGTTTGTGCTGATCTTTTGCTCTTGCAGTTTTCCCATTGGTCAAAAAACAGCTTTCAAGGAAGGAGACTTCAAAACAGGCTCTGGACATGGTACTATTTGTGGCCTCTGTGTCCAGAGATAATATTTCATCATCTTTTGCACTGTGTTTTGATTTACTCTTTGTACATATTACAGTTCAGGCCCCCAGGAGACATTCTGCAGAATCTGTTGCTTAGTAATAGTAACCTTCATGGAAATTAGCTTGAACTTCAAAAGAACAAAACATCTTTCATCAGTCACAGGTTTTTAGTTAATGAATTCCTCTGAGAAAGTTGATTAGAAAAGCAAACTTTGCAGAATCAAGTGCCATCAATGGTGACCTAAGATGAATTACCCTCTTGAAAGTGCCATTTCTTTGTCTTCTTTAATTTATGTTTAAGATTGTTTCTATCAATAGTCAGGCTTACCTTGACAATGGCACTAATAAAATTAAGTTTCATGTAAGTGGAATTAGGATCTCATACAGAATACAGCCAGAAAAAGTCATGTAGTTTGGCCTCCTGTGTAATATAAATCACATGAATTAATTATTGTGCTAACAAAAGCACCTCTTAAAATTATCTCAATATAAAATACTTTCAGAAATTTTCTTTCTTCTTGAAGACCTACTTTAGTTAAAAAAACCCACAATTCTATCCAACAGCTCCTGTTGTGAGATGAAGATGAGGCACTAAGGACCAGAAGGGCACCAGAATTGCTGCAAACTCCTAATGAAAGGGTCAAATGTAGGGACCTACATCTGCTGCCCTGTGGTGAGGGAAGGAAGTCAGCCACCTATGTGGGCAGTCTCAGCTCATCCAGGTGACAGAAAAGCAGCTGCTCAGTAGAAATGCTTGGCAGGACTAACAGCTTCCTGCCGAAGTCCTGGTTCACATCTCCCACAGCACCTACCTGAAATCCTACATTTCCAGTTCACGTGGAAGAAGGCAGGGATCTAACAATATAGAACTCATCTCCTTTAAGACACAGCCACATGGAAAAGCACTTATCTCTCAGCAGGATGGTTCAGCACATGCTGCTGAACAAGCAAAGCAAGGTCTGAGTGCCTCTCCCACCACTTACCTGGGAGGCACAGCACAGTGCAAGAGGCAACAAAACCTTTGTGGGGACAGAATAAGCAATGAATCAGAAGCTGGTGCCTGAACATCAGGACATGTAAAGCTTCAGCTCCCACCAACATTTACAGCATTGCTCCTTCATTTCACATCAGGTAGCCCCCAAACAAAATCTGAAATCAAATGGGCAGTTAGGGCTGTCTTCAAGGATTCTGACTTGCCCCAATTAGTAGGCTGCAAAGTCAGGTCACCTCAAGCGAGTTCCTTGGCTTCCTTCTTACTTAAATTTAGTCTTACAAATCTTCCATTGTTTCCTCTATCTAGTCTAACAAACTAGATGTGAGAGCAGCTCAACCTATGCAGTGATGTCTTCTGGATTTCTAAATTTGACATAACAGAAATGGAATAATTACCAGAACTTTAAAAGCTCATGCTAGAAGGCTGGGTAATTTTAGAAGTGACTTTATAAAGTCTTGTCTACATTGGAACATGAGAAATCAAAGACCAAGTAATTAAAGATACAAGGGCAATGTAGTTTAACAATACTAACTCCGTTGTAGGTGTTCTCACATAGAAGCAAAGAGCTCTAATTCCTTCAAATTGGACCAAACTGAGCACAATTTAATTTTTTTATTTTTTAGTATTTTCAGGAGAAAATCCACACCATGTCTAGAAGTGCAGGAATTTTGCATTGCATCTGCAAAGAAGCACTAGAGGAAGTGAATCAAGTTCTAGGATGCCCTAACTTTTTTCCAGTGGAGTTACCACCAGAAAAAAAAAATTGTTTAGGGCTTTTTCATGCTGTTTCTCTCACTCCTTTTGGAAGGTAACCTTCCAGAGGAGCTCCTAAAAACTTAAAAGCAACCACCCATCTCCACTGACTGCAAAGGACCCTCAAGTGACTGGTGGAGCTGTCTATGCTATAGATAGCTAAAGTATCAGAGATGTATCTCATCATATACACCTGCTTCTGCATATGTCCAGACGTGCTGCAGCACTGATGGCAGTAAGCCATGTCCATGCCCAACTAGAATTTACAAAACAGCCTTTACACTATCTATGCCACAGAGAAGATCCAGCCATAGGCATTTTCAGAGCTCAACCAACATCCTAGGTTGCAAAAAAAAGGCCCATAAATGAAACAGAAAGTCTTGGTAGACCACTCTCTTAACCTAACAATTAAGTAGTGAAAATATTAGGAAGGAGATGTGGTTTCAGTTGTTCTCAGGATCCCAGGGAATTTTAAGCAGTCTCTCCTCACCTCTTTAATTGGTGGATTATTACCTAACCTGAGTTAGGAACCAAAAGGCCACCCTCTGTCACCCCTGTAAAAGCTGTTTCACTTTTAAAGACTAATTCAATGTTCAGCAGAACAGAAACACACCTCAGGTAGGGTAGTTACTGCATGGATGGAGCGAGCCTGGCTTCCACTGCTGGTCTCCTGACAGCCAAATGGTGAAACTCTACATCATCAGGTACCAAACAGGGGCTGGAGAACATCCTCCCACTTTCTTCCCACACTCACCCTTTCCCTCCAGCCCAAGGAGCAAGGAGTGTTAAGTGTGAAAGAGTTCACAGGAAGGACTGATGGTACTGCTAATTTCCTGCAGACCACACCATAGAACACAGGCTGATAAATGACAGCTTCAATTCCTCTTCAGCGAGGAAGGGAAAGAAATCCAGGTCCAGGGAACTGAATTCAGAATTACTATTCTCACAGTTAAGGTGTCAATAAAGAAGCAAGAGATGATGTCATTTCATCTCTCTTCCTTTGAAAGGAATTACTTTTATAGAAGGCAGCACTGACACCTGAAAGAACAGTGGGGCTCAAACTATAGCACTGAGATTTTCACCTAGTGAAATCAGTGAATCATAGGCTCCCTCTGGCCATCTTGGGTGTTCAGGCAATACCCTCAGCCACCAGAAACTCCTCTCTCTCTGTCTTTGACACAGAGCCTTAGTCCAGTAAATCAAAGGAAGATATTGTTAAATTTATCACAGCTGTGATTACATCCCCTCTGGAGATCAGATTAACTGACTCTTGCAGGAACTGTCATTTATTTCACTAGACCTTCTCTTTCAAAAGACAGGGAAATGTTAGTGGAATTTCGACTCATGATAGTAAAAAGGCTTTATTTTATTTTAGGCCAACCACAGAGTTTTGGATTGCAGTAACCTATTTAAGGCAGAGCACCGATTAAATGAGGAGTATGTCTCATTATTGCTATGTTCTGTGCCTGCACATCGGCAAAGCTGGTTATGTAGTCAGGATAATAATATAAACCAGGAACAAATTCTACTTTGGTATTTATGAACACTATGTTACTTATCAGCAGTACTGTAATGATTTGGTATCAAGCTACATTCACTGTCACACAATAAGGCAGAACAACGCAACCCAACAGTCTGTGCATAGATATCCATACATCACATTTAAAAATGAACATTGTCACTGTAAGGGGCACTTAAGAAGCCCCATTACAACTCAGGTTTTCCTCCAACACACAGTGCAGCCACTGACATGGCTGTTTTACCACTTACATCTGAGCAGTTGTGGTTGTCTCCATGAATGGCACTTTATTTTGACAGCAAGCTGTAGGAACTTTTGTTATGCTGGAAGCTCACTGGCAGATCCTGTGCTCAGAACACTCACACTGAGTTTGCTCAGGGATTTTTATTCAGTCATGAACTGGCTGTAGATGGATGAAGCTCAGTCACTGAAAGATGAAGCAGAATAAAACTGCTAACACTACTGGGGATAAAACAAGGACCCTGCACTAGCACTACAGGCAAACACAGGTCATCCTGTAACACCTCTCCTATGATGGCACTAATGTTAAAACCAGAGGTGGCAAAACTCGTCCTCACCCTGTCTTTGATGGTCCAACCCGAACTCAAGACAGGAAAGAGAGGCATAGGGTGAGAGGTTTGCTGCCTCCACAGCTTGTCCAGGCATCTCAACCTCCTCCTGCCACCATGGTACCTTCTGCAACATAGTGGAGCAGAAGGAGCTGCCTTTGGGAGGTGTGGGGACCAGGAGAGGATGAGGGAGGAAAAAGTGGCTGTTGCAGAGGTATTATCACCCTGTTTTTGAAAGCCTTCTGAAAAGTTTATATTCTTGAGACAGATTTTCTCACACATTGTACTAAAAACACCAGCTTTGTTTACATTCCTTCTTGGAGAAGGGAATCTGATGGACTGGTCACTTCACCAGTCTGGTGGAGAGGTGGGATTTTATCTTCCAATCCTCTCCCACTTTGCAAACCCTATAAAATTGTGTATCCATAATAAATGGCTCTCTCTTTTTTGGGGGGGCCTCGGCTGTTCTCTTAATTGTGGTGAAACAGTGTCCTTCTTTGGTGCCCGAGTGCTACAGGTACTACAAGGTATGGAGTCTCAAAATGAGGCATTTCAGCAACTGAGCACAGCCATCTTCAAGCAACCAGAAATACCTACCCCCTCTCAGGCACTCTTTAGGGACATGTCTTTATCAGTTAGAGAAATTACTCCAGCAGTATTTCTGCTAAATCATCTCAAGCTGGAAGTTTTCCCCAAAACAGCAGAGATGCTGAACTTTTTTCACTCTACTGATATGGGGAATAATCTGTCACATACAAACATGCAGCACTTGAATCATAAAGGTCACTGTCTTGTGTTGATATGAATCATGCCCTGCAGTACCACTGCCTGCTTTATTTATTGCATAGTAAGATGATCTTAATTACCCAGTGCAAGCTAAAAGGTGGGACACCCAGTTCAGGTAGTATTTTAGGAAAGTTACTTTCTTATTAGACTGTCTGCTTGCTGGATACTATTCCAGTTGTTTTAGATATCTTGGCATGTCTCTACCCCACTGTCTCAGAAAAAAGCATTCTGCAAATGCTTTATAAAAGAAACATTTAGGTTTAAACAAAACCACCTAAATCAGGCATTCCTGGTTATTTGAATAGACAGATAAAAGAAATGTTTGAAACTATGGAGGTAGGCATTAAATACAAGAAACACATGCATGTACAAACGACAGTAAATTCTAAAGACTTTTGCTACATTTCTGGAAAATGTATATGTTTATTTTCTCTTTTTTCTTTTGTTGTTTCTCAGGTATTTTCATGGGTGTAATATGTACAGAAAAGACACTGCCATTCTACTTAACAGCTTGTTTTAAAACAATAATTCAAGGTTTCTCCACATCAGAAAAAAATTTTAAAAAATCAAATAATTAAAAAAAAATATCTAATCAATTCAAAGTAGTGGCAAAGCAGTGGCTCCTGGAAAACTGGACTTTAGATATTCCTCACCATTCCAACCACAACAAACTTGTGCTCTGAATTTTTAGTTTTCACACAAAAATAAAATATCTTTCAAGAAGATTCGAGAAGCGTGTTGTTGAATGATTTCAGGATTAAAAATCTCAAATGGTTTCAGAGAGATCACTGAAATCTTACAGTTATTTATGCATATGCACTAAATAAAATATGAAAGCATTAGGCATACAAGTAAGAAAAATAGTGACAGAAAGCAGTAAGAGGCAAAACAATTTTCTCCTCTATATACAGCAATATTTTTACATAAGTAACAAATGTCAAAAATACACAATTTTGAGTACAAAAGAATCATTTCAGCAATAGATTTGTACAATTGAGAACTGTGTAAGCAGCATGCTTTGACTGAATGAATTAGACTGCAACATACTTCAAAATACATTCATTTAAATCCTCCATACTAAAGATGTCTGAAAATAGAACATGAGGGAATACAGATTAGTAATGAGTATCATCTCTGGAGAGGAAGAAAATTGTAATTCCCCAGTAAAGTCAACAAGGATCAGTCTGAGTTTTTAAAATCCTTGGTCTTGGTCAAGACCATTAAATTACCTCAGGAGACCCAATTCTGCCAACGCGTATGTATTTTAACATTACAAATCTCAGCGAGGTTGTGCAGGTTTCTTGGCAGATCACAGACAGCAAGACTGAGCAGTTTAATGGTCTTCAACTTGGTCCTAGGACTTCAGCGGTAATTATCAAGGCACTGCTCTCAAGACAGTACATAGACACAATAGCTCAAATGATTCTGTAAACACGTAATTAACCTGGGGATATTTCTACACCACCTTGTTCCTTTTTTTGAACACCCTTTTGTTCACTGTATGCTTTGATCACCTCAAAAAACCTGGCAAGTGTGAATACTGTATCACTATGGAAATCACCTCTGAATTTGGGCCTCACATTTTGGGTTTCTCTTCTCCAAGGATCAGTAGATGCAGTGTTGACCAGAAACCTTGTTACAGTCAGTGTAAACAAACAATTATCAAGAAAAATTAACTGTCTTTGATGTTTGCAATTTTTACTTCACAGCCAGTATGTATCAGAGACCATGAAAATCCCACAAAATATTTTTCCCTCCTCCTTCAGGAAAGTAATTTCACTAATTTTCCTGTATTGCTCATCTTCTTCCCTTCCTGAATTACTGTGTTTTCCAACCTTCAAATCTCTTGCATCATAGAGCTGGAAGACAGCAAAAATACCTGTTCCTGCCATTTAGACAATGTACACTCTCACTCTGTTACATTAACTCTAAGCACAATTTTGCTGCTTTCAGAGATAAACAGGTATGACAGCTTTGAAACAGAAAATCCATACTAACCAGGTCATAAACTTGTGCTATCAGTGTAAATGTAATTGAAAAATAAAAGCCTTACTGCAAAGACACACTAAAACACTCTGCTTTATAGTGGAACTCCTTTAGATCAGTAAAATCTATACCACCATGAGTAAAACTGACAAGGGAAGGGAAAGCATGGACACTGATAACCTCACCACTGCCAAGTGCCTTTACATGTAACCCACAGTCTCAGCTGGCAGCTTTTTTCCTTTTTTAATTAAATTACTGAATTCAGAACTGTTCGTTTTATATTCCTAAAATGTAAATAATGACAACAGTTTTACCAATGGCTGTCAATGAGAAGAACAGAGTTAACTTCAATTAGCTCTTTGCTGAAGACCTTTAAAAAATACCCTGAGGTGTGAATGATTTGTTGCCCTCAGGAAGCAAGCAGCCCCTGGACACCCACATAGGACAAGGCATTTCCTTCCTACACCTATGTACTGTGTGGATAGATAGAAACAGATAAAATTGCTATTATTTCTGCTCCTCTGGTACAGGACCAATGAATAGGTCCTCATGCTTCAGGGCACTGAAAGACAGATGGAAGCAAGAGTAGCCCAAACCCTAGCTGTGGTTGTTGTTTGTTCTACATTAATCCCTCTGTTCTTGCTAACAGCCCCAAAAAGCTGATTCTGCAGGCATTCTTCCCAGCCTCAGAGCAACTAGGGATCTGGGTCCAAAGCCCAAACCTAAGTCTGAATTTTACTTGTCTCACAATATATATTTGTTTAGTTGATTGGAAAAAAAAAAAAGCATCTGACTTTGGTTTGCTATCATCAAGGAAAATCTTTGTCTTTCTGCTTTCCAGGAGTATACTAAAACACCCTGACATTAATCAGAAAGGTAGTTTGGCATTTTAGGGAGAGAAGGTGATGCCTAATAGATGAGAACAGAGAGTAAACCCTTGAGGCAGCAGCCACTACAGAGACAAAGGGGTAATGAAAAAATCAATGTGAAGTAGAATCAAACGGAAAAGGGGAATTTAACTTACATCCCCAGGAAACTTTGCTGGCTGACTGTTATAAGGGGTAATAGCTGAAAGAGAGTAGATTTAGAAAAGTTATAGGAAGAAATTTTTCCATGTGAGGGTGGTGAGGCACGGAACAGGTTGCCCAAAGAAGTTGTGGATATTCCATCCCTGGAAGAGTTCAAGGCCAAGTTGAATAGGGCTCTCAGTAGCTTGGTGTATGGAAGGTGTCCCTGCCCAGGGCAGGGGGCTAGAGCTGGATGGTATTTATGGTTCCTTCCAAATCAAGCCATTTTTTGATTCTGTGGCTGTTAGTGGTTTTGATCCAACACTTAAATTGTAAAACAAGCAAGTTCAGGATTCTTTTTCTCCCTGTAATCACTATGTAGACTAAATCCTAATCTCAACTATGGTCCATTTGCTAGCTGTTTGCTGATTTATCCTACTATTTCTAATCCTATTCCAAAAAATGCCTGACAGCATGATTCCAGCAGTGTAGAGCACACCTAGCCTTATGTGGGCTCCAAGCAGAAACAACATTATACCAACACAGTATAAATTGCAGGCCCAAAAATTGCTATTTCAGATAGGTTTTCAGGCATATCATCAGGTTTGGGTAACTTTTAACAGCCTCAGGTAACAACTAAGTCACCCTTTATCCTGTAACAATTTTAATATGAACGTTATTCTTCTAAACCATGTGTTAGTCTATATCTCAGGTCACGGTATTTTTGTTGCTTTCTCTTTCATTCCTCTGTTTTCTCCTTCTAACTCTCCTGATAACTGAGCAGGTAATTTTGACCAATTGTTAGAAAACCAGAAAAATCAATGACTGTACATGTAGCTACACCAACATAAATCAGCCCTCCCAGAGCTTGGGTCTTTCATTGAAATTCACCAATATAACAAATAATAAGAACAGCAATAATCATACACCTTCAGTACAGAACAAAACATTCAAATGAACAAACTATATAGTAAATTTTGTAAAGTGCACAACATATTAATGGAAATATTAAAAACAAGGGTTTTTAATGTTACCATGAAAATTTCTGAATATCATTAAATTAGATAGAAATAATCTAATGAGACTTTTTGGCTCTAATATATTGGCAGACAGCAGCAACATTTTTCAAAAAAATGACACCAACTAAATACACCGTATCTTAGCAGCATAAAAGAAGTCCCTACAATTAGATAAAATTGCAGGCCTAGTAAGCATAAACCTGACAAAATGTTCCAAATGTAGTTTTCATTAAAAGAAAGGATTTCCATGGAATCCTAGAGGTAACATTTGTTATCTTGTTTACACTGTATTCTGGTAGTAAACCCAATTCCAGCCAATCACGTTCCCTCCATCTTCCCGAAATTGCACAGAGTACTGAAAATTTAATCAAGTTGTAAGATATGGCCACACTGAAAAAGCCATATGAAACAAAACAAAATTCAACCTAAAGCCTAAAAACAAATGACCCCAGCAAACAACAATCACTGTCAAGCAACCGCAGCCTCAAACTACCGACCGATGCTCCCCACACACGTAGATAGCACTGGGCCTGATGCGCCGCCTTGTGTGGCCAGGGAGCTGTGGCAAGAACTTGAAGAATCTGGGCATCAAGTCTAAGCATGCATCATGAAACTTCTTAATCCTCCAGTAGTAAATCAGTGGGTTCAGTGCAGACTTGAGGTAGCAGAGCCAAAGGAGCCAAGTGCTTATCTCAAAGAAGTTGTGCTTGTAGTAGAAGTGGCTGTTGAACGTGGCAATAAGGCTGTAAGTGGTGAATGGTGCCCAACAGACTATGAAGACAAGGAACAAAATCAAGATGGTTGTGAAGGCACGAGTTTTAAAGCTCATATCAATATTCATCTGAAAAGGTCTCTGTAAGCTCATGAGACCAAGTTTGCTGGCCTGGCTGAGACATATGCTATCAGGGTGGCTATGGATACGAACCGCGTTGTGGCGGACGGTGTTGAGTATGCCCATAAAAGAATACAGCATTACCAGGAATGGAATAAAAAAAGAAATTAGCAAGACAACTATCACGTAGGCTCGGTAACCTGGGCTTGTAGAGTAGCCAAAAACACACTGAGGTGCTCTCGAGGGTATCTGCAGATTAGGATTCCCTACTGATAACGGAAAAGCAACAACAAAGGATGCTGCCCAGGAAATCACAATAAGAATCTTTGCACGGTAGGGGTTCAGTTTATCTTGCCTCTGAACTATGATAAGAAATCGGTCAATACTAATAATAAGAAGAATGGCTACCCCCTCTATGACAAAAAGCCAGAAGAACATGGCAGAAACTCTGCAAAATATATCCCCAAAAATCCACTGAGTGGTAATGATTGTTATCAGAGCAAATGGCATGTTCAGCACTGCCAGCAGCAGGTCTGCAAAAGCCAGGCTTGCCAAGAGGATATTAATTGCAGATCGCATAGCTGCCTTCTGGTAGACCATCAGGCAGACAACAAAGTTTCCAAGGAAAGAAACCAACAGGATAAACATCATAGCAGCAGAAAGAATGATCTGGAGTGGCAAACTCAAGCTCCTGAAAACTTCTTGCGATGGCAGGATAGCTGTGGTGTTTACCAGAAAAGTACTTCTCTCAGTGGTGAGCACAGCACCTGAACTATATCTCAATGGCTGCGTTGTGCCACTATGAAGCAAGAACTGAGGGGTGGTAAAATTCGTATAGGCGTTTTCATAAACAATGAAAGTAGCATTTGAGGTCCCAGAGTGGGCCAGCGTCAACATTGCTGAGAAAACCATCGCTTCAGGAAAAATGAAAGCAGAACCAAAGGTCTTCAAGGCATTTCATCTTGTTCAGGCAGTATTTTTAACTGGTCATTTAACAATCAAAATTGAAGGTTTGAAAGCATCAAAGTTCTTAAGTTCATGTCAGTACTTCCATCTGAAAAAGAAGAAAGAAATGTAAATACACAAGAACTCTCTGAAACCAATAGGAACCTAATGACTGCTCAGCTTTCCTTAATGAGAATAGTATCCTTAATATATGTTTACACTTCAGGTTGACACAATTTACTTAAGCACCAGACATGGGAGTCTTGTAATACTTGGCCTTTCTCTCATAGGTCCTGCTCCTGGTAGTCCTGCCAATACTGCACAACAGTCTCAACTCACCATGTTTTTTTCTACCATAACCAAGGAGAACTTTTGTGTTTGAAAACAAACTTTATGGATTCAGAGGGAATAAATCAAATAGTTTTATTTAAATATCATAATTTTTGAACTGACTTAGTTGTTTTGTTTTGAAATTGACTACAGGTGGAAACCTTAATAACATTTCTAAATAGCTTAAAAAGTATCAGTATATTGCCTACCTGCCTATTTAGTAAGCACAGAAAAGCCTATTCATCCAACTTATTGTACGTAATACAGAATTCTTGTTTCCACGTCAGTCATCCACATCAGACATGTCAGGAAAAACATGCAAAACATCCTAACCTGTTATTATGAAATAACTTGTCTACAGGTTAAAAGCATTTCTCAATTTGTTTAATTTAGGGGCTGACTCATACTAAGGTGCTGGAAACCATCACTTCTTTGGTTACTACAACTCTTCCCCTACCAATATGTTTTCCTGCATTCACTGGTCTAGGCACGTTTTTGTTAATTCATCTTGGCATCCCATATAATTTAGCCACGTGCACCTTCTTTTTCTGTGTGAGTCTAATCCTTAGACATCCTGCTGAACTCCCTCCCTCATCATTATAGAGTCATAGAATGGTTTGGGCTGGAAGGGACTGTAAAGATCTTCTGGTTCTGACTCCCTGCTCTAGCAGGGACACTTTCCACGAAACCAGGTTGCTCAGAACCCCCTCCAATCTGGCCTTGAATGCTGCCAGGGATAGAGCATCCCCAACATCCGTGGGCAACCTGTACCAGTGCCTCACCAGTCCCACAGTAAAGAATTTCTTCCTATTATCTAGCGTAAATCTCTCATCCTTTATCTAAAGACCATTGCCCTGGCCTTGTAGAAAGTCTCTCTCCAGCTCTCCTGCAGGTCCCCTATAGGTACTGACACAATGCAACATTTTCTTTTATAGCTTTCAAGCACCGTCTTGTTGCCCTGTTACTACTACTATTGTATGGTTACATATATTTCTATGCACATATTCATAACAAATAAAATGCGAAGGAGTTGAGAGCTCTCTCACCTTTTCAGTGCTAGCTCCTCCCCGCTATCTTGGACTATTAAATTAAACACTCTCAGAGCACACTGGCATCTGATCAAGCTGGAAACTAGAAGGATTCTATGCCCTTTTCAAAAAAATGACCACTACAGCCAGAAACGTAAAGTGGGCTTCACCTCATTCATTCTGGATGACTGCAATAGTCCCTTCTGGCTGTTTTCATGTTTATCATCAGCAGAGGGATAAAGGCATCTTCAGAGGGCAATCTCTCCTCCATCTCTGCACATGATGACAAGCTTGTGTTACTAACACAAGCAGTTTATGGTAGCACAAATCCTGCCCACAGTATTTATGCAGGCTCTGTTTAGTATTAATGTCAGGCAAAAGTAAAGGGAGGAAGGAATGTTTTTTATGAATTTACAAAAGCACCACATGCCTTGTGCAGGATCAAAAGTTTGCCCTTTGCTGGATAATACCAACAAAGAAATGAACTGTAAGACAACAAAGTCTGATCTATGCCCCCAGTCTAGACTTCTAGCAAACTGAAAGCAAGCCTGCTCAGGCTTGCTGTCAAGAATTCATCAAGTACCATCAGCACTATGACCTGCTCCTTTCATTCCCTGACTATCTGTAAGCTCTATCACTAGATGATTTCCAGGGCCAGACTACCACCAGCATTTTTATTTAAGAAAAACAATTAACCTCTCTGTGTCCTTTAATTTTCAATGGTATCACGAAAACTATTATTATAAACTTCCCAATTTAATTGATTCTTGTGGTGGGCTGATCTGGGCTGGATACTGGGTGCCCACAAGAGCCACTCTTTCACTCCCCTCCTCAACTGGCCAGGGGAGAAGAAGTGTTCCAAAGGCTTGTGTGATGAAGTAAGAACAGGGAGAGATCAGTCACCTGTCTCTGCTGCTCCTTCCTCATCAGGAGGAAGACTCCTCAAACTCTTCCCCTCCTCCAATGTGGGCTCCTCCCCATGGGAGACAGTCCTCCCACCAACTTTCTCCAATACACGTTCTTCCCACAGGCTGCAGTTTTTCGTGAACGCTCCAGTGTGGGTCTCTTCCACTGACATTGGCTCTATTGGCCATCCAGGAAGCTTCTGGCAGCTTTTGACAGAAGCCATTCCTGTATCCCCCCGCTACCAAAACCTTGTCACACAAACCCAATAGAAATTCATAAAAATTCCACTTTCTAGAGGTCTTACTGCTTGAATTATAATTTTCTATTTTATCGTATTATATTTCAAAAACTCAGCAAAAGTATACAAAGCTATATACATTGACATTTTGCAAAAAATTACTAATTCCATTAACTTTATTATAGATTTTTCTTTCCCTTCATTCTTTCTCTTTAAATTTTATTTTTACACTAACTCCAGAGAAAACCTCAATGTTAATTACAGGCTAAAGCATATATACTAGCCAAAGCTCTTCTTTCTTTGATCTATATAAACTTTTCCTAACATTTTTTAAAATAAAATATGTAACCAACAGGAAAAACATTAACAGAACTTTCCAGAATAAATAAGAAATACTTTAGTAATGAACAAGAAAATCTCACCCAAAGTTCCACTGAGGTTTATGACTCCACAAGTTGAGAACACTATGAAGGAAAGGAAGCTGTAGCATTCTGCAGGGACTGTAAAAGAACATAAATTCAACAAATAATTCTGGATTTAAAATCTTGAAGCAAGAAAATTAGATCCCCAGGGTAGTATCTTTTAGAGCTCTGTAAGCAATAAGTCAGCAAAGGTAACTTCTGCATTTCTGATTGGCTTTGAATAGGTGTTTCCACCAAAGCTCTGAAAGAAACTAATCTGCCATTAGATAAATGTAAAACCCTCCTACAGACAATAATCAGTTTCAAATAGGAAACAAAAAAAAGCAGCAGTTAGTTTTGCAGACAAAAGAGGTTGCCAGAATGATCCTACCAATAAAATCTTTACTGGGGTTCAAGCTCTTTAATCTATAGAGGAGAAGAGGGAAATGCAAAACCATGACATTTGCTGATGATGAACATGAACAGTTTTTCAGGTCAATTTAATAAAAACAAAGGCCAACTATAAAAAGGTACAGAGGGATCTCTCGAGAGTTAGCGGCAAGCTAACAGTCTGCCCCATAAAATTCAGTGCTAGAGATAAAGCTACACCTGTACTGGAAAAAGTTATCTGTACAGTAACAGAGGCTAAACCAATAATTACCATCCAGAAGAAAAACAGATCTTCAAAATTTCATAGTCTGCTCCATGAAAACATCAACCAAGTGTTCAGAATTGTTAGCAAAGGAACTGAGAAGAAAACCAGGAGCTAGCTATACACACTGTATTTTTAAGATACACCACCTGCTACAATACACACCTATGGCACCTCTTCAGTACTCTGTTCAATTCTGCACCACCTGATCTCTATTAAAAAGTGACTGAAAAAATGTATCACAGAGGTCTACTGAGTTTTTAGAGGCACTGGGAAAAGCAAATGATTGCTGTTTCTTGTAAGAATAGGAAAAGTCAAAAAAAAAAAATCACAAAACACCTCTGGAGATCATTTTCTCCAACCTCTCTGCTCAAGCAGGGCCACCTAGTAGTGGGTCACAGTAGAGAAAAATTGTTTTCTGATGCTCAGGAAATTTCCTGTTTCAGCTTCTGCCCACTGCCTCTGTCACCCCGCACCACTGAAAAGATCATGGCTCTGTCCTCTTTGTACCCT
>VZTR01033626.1:0-66527 GCA_013400775.1 Chaetops frenatus | reverse complement strand
CGGCCAAGCGGGCCCGTCCCCCCTCCCGGCTGCGGAGGCACTGGCGACGCTCCGATGTCGGAGGCCGAGACCCCGGCAGCCCGGGACCAAGTGGTTCTTCTTCCCCCGAGGGGCAAAAGCTACCGTGAAGTCAGCCCCCGAAGCTGATGCAAAGCAGCTTCCAAAACCACAACCATCCTGTGTCTCATCTGCAAGTAACTCTCGCTATACAGCTGCAAATCTGCTCGCACACCGAGTAGGTCTTTAATCATGCTGCCCTCTACAATATTTTTAGGTTTCCTACTGTAAATCTGACGAGTATGTCTCGTACGACAGCTTCGCTCTCGTTCTCCCTCTGAGCTTCGAGCGGCTAAACAGGAACGCCAAAATCCTCTACCTTTGCACTACGGCTTCCTCTGATGTTCCAAGCTTTCGTCGAGTCCGCTAAGAGCAGCACGTAGAGAAAGGGCTCTGATCCCTGCCACTGAAGTTAAAAATATGCTCCAGTGAACTAAACATAACCGATGAAGAGTTTGTTCAAATATGTTGCACTGGAAACTTTTCCAATCCGTTTAGGTTTCTCACCAGCACGGGAAGGCGCCTCCTCTATCGTTAGGAACAGAGTGCCCTCTGCCGAAACCAGCCTGCAGAGCCCGGGGCCGGCAGCCGGCAGGAGAAGGCTCGATGGGACCGGGCAGGGACACCACCGCTGCCCCCTCCGTGCCACTGGAACTCACGGGCTGCTCTGTCCCAGGTGGCCCTAACACCTGAGGCAAGCTGTTCTTCCCAGTCTGTGCATTGTGGTAATAGGCTGTGTAACAGGCAAGAGTGCTGCTAACGACCCAATATTCTATTTTTCGAATACTGCTCAGCTGAAAATGTATCAGCTTCCTGGAAAGCCTGGCTTTCCATCCATTTCTGTTGACTTAAACAGTCCTTTCACTACAACATCAGCTATAACCTCGCAATTGTTATCTTCCAAAATGATATACCCATGCAGACAGCGTATACTTCAGACTTGATCACAGGTGATTCTAAAGCCAGAATTTAGCCATTAGATCATCTAATGTAGAAAATACGTTTTCCTTTGCCAAGACCATGGAGATGAAGCTGACCCTCAAGACCTGCCATCTTTCTTGGGAATGTACCCAGCTGGCACCATCTTTAATTAGAATATCTCTTATCTTGTAATTAATATATGCAAGTGTTATAAACATTTTTCCATCTGCAATAAATATAAGTGTAGAAAAATTGTGTACTAGAAAGCAGCCTAGATTAGCTCACAGCAGATTCAGCAACTCAAGCGAGGCTGCTGTTTACACACACACATAATTCCTCATGTGATCCTGGTCCCAGGTTAGAGATTCTATGACTGATTCTTACAGCATATTAAAAAAATGGAGATAACCACCCACAGGCAGATTTCAGAAAGCAGCATTACAGTAAACAGCATAAGTACCTTTTGGTACCTGCCTTGGAAAGCAGAGATCAGGAAGGTCTTACCCCAGCTGCTGAAATTACTCAAGTGTTGTTAATTCCATACCCCCCCCCTCCCATAATCCATGGGTCTGGCTATGTTATATTGAAATAATCCTTTTTGCAAAGAAGATAAGCACCCAGAAAATAAGAGTATTTGGAACATGAAAATAGCCTTAGCCCACTGCTAGAAACTACACAGTTTCAGACAGCACTTTCCTTTGTGAAAACAGGGCATTTTCCTATGTGAATCTCGTTCTCATTGAATGCTGATTTGTGTTCTCCTTTATCTAATTTAATTCCTTCACTTCAGCCTCACTCTACACTCCTGAGACTTTACTCTTTTTTGTCCAGACTTCCAGTGAATCTGGCAGCTTTGAAATTTTGACTTCTGTTAAAGGTCTCCATAACCCCTCTTCTGCTGAGCCAAGCAAAACCTGAGTGAAACTCAGGTGTCCAGGCAAGATGAGATTGAAAACAAGCACTTCAAAATTCACAGCACCTGCAGCTCTGTAGTAGGCTACAGACAACACAAACCCTAAAGTTAAAAGGGCCACAAACTTAAGGGTTTTGGTTGCCTCATTTTCATATCGTAAATTAAACATTATTGTTTGTCAGCAATTCTGCAAAACGTAATTGACCATTCAAGTTCACAATAAAACATCATTTTCTAAGGAAAACTTCCTTTTTGCTTACTCCGTCCTGTCTGCATGGAACACAAACTCTTCAAGGCAGAACTTCTGTTCTTTGCCTGTAACATTATGTTTGCACTTCCCTGGTCAAGTGTCAAGTGCTTTAGGCATTACCTTAGTAGCAGTTTTTACCACAGAGTCTTTTAATTCCTACTCATGCCACATCAGCCCAGCGGAGTCAGTATGAGATTTTTGAATAACAAACTATAGCAATGCTCTTAACGCTCAGTTCAGATGGATTAGTCTCTTGCTTTTAGCAAGGATTTTTTATTCCACACATGGTTTGTTTTTTCGAGTTTCTAAAATACGCATAATTTAAGTTGCATTAAAAATGCCAACTCTAAAGCCCTTACTGTTCATAAAATTGTGAAATATGGATGTTTGCACTTATTATTTCATTGAACACATAATAGCAATGTCATCCATCAGTACAGCTGGCATGGGCTCTTATGAGGAAGAGGGTTGGAAATATGATGCTCTTATCCTTTATTTTACATAGATTTAAGACCCTGTGTCTTCACTATCAAACACAACCATGAAATATTTTGTAATTTCTTGATTTATGTTCAATTGTAACAGAAAATTTCAACTTAACACTCAACAGTGCTGGCAAAAGTGGCAGAGAAAAAAGATTCCCAAGGTCCAAACTGAAAAGAAAATTAAATCTCTGGTCTAGCAAACAAAAACCCTCTGTTAAATCACATGATAGACACCAAATTTCACTCCTTGAACATTAATAGAAAATGTTCTTATTTAAAAGAGAAACTCAACACTTCTCTATTTAGCTTTGTCCTGAAATGGAGGTAGATATTCCTCTTCAAGAGATTCCACTTATATATAATTATTTCCTCAAAACTAGTTCAACCAAGCAAATTTGATGATCATGTAGGCTGTTCTTTCATTGCAACAAAAGTCTTTACTACTCCAGAGAAAATATGTTTGGCTAAAGTACAAATTTAAAATCCATTGAAACAGTGCAGAACAACATTTGGCTCATAAATCAGCATTCTGAATAATGTATACCAAAATTGGAAGTATCCTGCAGAGGCCCCATGCAGAAACTGCGTTTTGGTTCAACATCTCAAACTTATCAGTAATAGAGCCGCACCTGATTGATTAATGAAAGCAAAATGTTAAATTTCCTGTAACTAGAGTGGTGAGAGCCCTGACACAGTTTAATCAGTTCCTTGGCCCTGCATTGTATGTGCACAGGGTGCTTGTTTACCCTGAAATAACAACCCCTCCAGGGCAGAGAGCAATCACACACTGTCACCCTTCCCAAGGATGTTATACCCTATAAAGAGTAAAGCCTCTATTAGTAAAAAGGTGCAAAGTTCAGCCACAGCAGCACCGTATCTTTCATTTCTTGGTGTTATGGAATCCATTGCATTCCATGTAGATCCTTGCCCTGGGCTTTGGAAACAGCTACATCAATTTAGTAAGTAGAAAAAAATTCTTTAGGCTTTCAGAAAGAAAAACTACTTATGTATAGACCTAAATATTATAGAAGAAAAGTGCCCTCTTCCTCTCAGTTTGTGTTCAAACGACTAGAATATATTCAAATGGTCACTATTTCAAGTATTTGAATAAATATTTGTCCTTTGTTGTCTCTCAAATTCCTTTTGGTGCTTAAGCAAAACAACTTGTGGCTTATTTGCATATATATTATTCTATACAGTAGGAGCAAAACAAACATTTTCAAATGGCACAAACCTCTTGTTCTAGTTCACAGCCTTAATTAAGTGTTAGAATCAACATTTTAAGAAATTTATAATACACTTATATGGTCATTTTGTGTGCTTGCAATATATATTTTCAAAAGGATTTAGGTGATTATGTTGGGCATAATTAGAAAATATGAATTTGTATAGATAAAAGTTGAATGCAGATAAGGCAAATTAAAAATTCATTGCAGAGGTAAAATAGTTTCTGTTTACCTACACATAGATACATGTTAACAGATGTTCTTTCTAGCTTGCAAAATAACATATCCCCACTGAGACTATGGATATGGCATATTGAATTCCCAAACTTGTCTGCCATTTTCTTCTTACGCAACAGTGACAATCACCTGTTTTCCTCATTCTGTGATGGCCCTCACTTCTGTGATTGTTAAAAATAAAATGTTGTTGAGTGCTATGTGGAAGAAGCAACATTTGGTGAATAAACAGGGGCTCTGAGGAAATCAATTATATTGCAAGTCATGAGCAACAGACAAAGGTCAGCAGGACCTGTCCTCGCTGCCATGGCTCACTAGGGAAGAGCAAGAGCAAAGCAGGTGGCCTGTGTGTCACAGGAGGACTTGTGCATGTCACTACAGGAGCATCCACCGAGATGCACACCAACGTGGAAATGGAAGAGAACATAACCAAGGAGTAAACAGAGAGAAGGAATAAAAACAATGAAAGGTTGGAAGAAACACATGATTCAATTGGGATGAATACTGGTCACACACAGTGAGGTTATGAAAAGAGAAGATGAGTGCACAGTTCACCATGCACCTTCACACAGTGAGCCAGGTGCTGGGCACAGCAGTACCAATATAGACTATGAGTAGCAACAGCTTCTGTGTTTGTTGTTGAGAGCAGAATTTGGTCACTGGCAGCTGGAAACCAGGACAGCCTAAGCAAGAAACCTGCCCAGTGTTATCTACAAAACATTATTATCAGGTGTATTTTCTATGTTTCATGTTCTACCAAACAAAACCTTTTGTTTACTTTTGCATCTTGTAAGGCCACAAATAAATTATATTTTTCTCCTCTTACCAACTTATAGAGGGCCCTTGTTCCAAAGCAGACAAAAGCCACTATAAGCCAATTAACTCATAGTGCTTAATTTAACCAGGCAAATAGAGGTACAGGCTGGAGTACTGCAGAGGAGGAGCACTTGTGCAGTGGTGTGTTCTGCAAAAGCCTTTCCCATCTCTGTATACGACCACCAATGTCACAGATACTGCCCTTTTACCTTTCTGGTGACTGACCTTTAACCTTTCTGGTGGATGAGCTCTAATTTTCTCATGGAAAAGTACCAACTCCATTACTGTGGCAGTCATTATCAGACCAACAGAACTCAATTTATCCTCATTAGCTCTTGTCACGTGTGAGTCACTAACAGCTGTCTGTAAACAGGCTGCTTAGGAAGGTACTTATTGATACATTCCAATGCCTCTGAGTAATATCATTTGAAACAGTATTACTGCTGTATGTAGTGGCTCCTTATGTTATACTGTCCAGTGATACCTTGATTTTTTTTCCAGTGGGTGTTTAAATCCTGTAAGTCCTGACTTACAGATCAGAATAATAGCCAGAGAAAACCACTAAAATGCTACAAAATTTTCTGTTGTTTATGCTGATTCTACATCTATGCCTACATTTGTCAGCACAATATTGTCACAATAGTCAAGCCTGACTACTTACTATGCACAGCCTCAACTGCATTTAACCTTTGAAAAATATAAATTAATTCAATCATTTTGTATTAGGTCACCAAAAAAAAATAAATCTAAAGAGATATACTACTATCAAGAAACTTCACCTCACCTAAGCATGTAGCAGTCGTGGCTCTACCAAACTGTCATCCAGGGAGTGGCGAAGTGCAGCTGCTTCCCAAGGGACAGAGAGCCCAGCCAGGTGGGCAGGAACCACAAAGGCTGTGGCCCTGTCCCATTGCTCCCAGGAAAGATACAGGGGGCTAGAGAGGACAGCCAGGGGTGCAGAGAGCCCAGGCAAAGTTACAAGAACCAGGCTGGTAAAAAGCAAGGCAGAAAATCAGTCCATGGGCCACCAGAGCTCAGTAAAACAACAAGGGAGCTCAAAGAGGGGAGTTGAAAGCCAGGCCAGAGCTTTAATGGAGCTCCAGCACCCCTGGGCAGCAGCGGGGGCAGAAGCCTCAGCTGAGGCTGGTCAAGGTCATGAAGGCAGTTATTGCCCTGGGAGCCCTGACAACATTTTGGGACCAATATAGGCAAATTGCTTGCACCTGGCTGGAATTAGTTAGAAGATTCATATGGAAAAGGATAACAAAAGGTTTACTTGATTTTTTCCCCCCTGTTTTTCATTGTACTATTTCATTGATGTATTCTTTCTTTCACCTGATTTCACCAACTCAAGATCAAGGGCTTATTAAGATACTTGGAAAAAATCCATAGTTTTTTTAATTCCAATTTTGTGGCATCTGCTAATACCATCTAAATCTCCCATATCTATATTTTACTGTAAAAGGACTACTTGTAGAATAGTTTTTACTGTGAATTAGTCTGGGATATGTACNAACATTCCTAATATCTTTAAACTTGAAACAGTAGGAAAGGATGGCACAGGCTTATCTCTGCAGGAATTCCTCAGCTATATTTGTGGTCTAAGCAATACAGACTATCAAAGTAGAAGTCAGAAAAAACGTCTTGAAGAAAAGAATCAGCAACAGACTTCCATTATGCTTTTCTTAAGTTGCCTCCTGTTCTCACACAGGGAGAGTAGGTAAAGAATACAAAAGATAAAACTAGCTCAGACTATTTTCAAACTATTTCTTTCAACTGTTTTTGTTTGCACTATTACAAATCCTTGGCAGACAAGAAAAATATTCTTAGAATAGCAGATTTCTTGCTTTGTCCTGCATCTGTTCCAAAACCATACAATGTATTTGAACAGCTGGCCAGTAACATGCAATGATCAAGCATGGCAGTGACACACGATCAGAGTGTCCTTTGTAGAGGGCTGAGGTTTCAAAGCTGAAATAAACCCTCAGATGTATACATCTTGGTCTTAGAGGTACATGTTCAGATTTAAACCATGCTTTTTATTTTTCTTGAATTGAGTTTTCTATTGGCAATGAAGGACAAACAAGTACTCATATCAAAATAAAATGCTGGAACAGCTCTGCAGGAAAGAATGTCCTGGTGGTGTTGCTCAGATGAGAACCAGAGGAGTTCAGTCTGGCTCTATGTCAGTCCTGTGCTGAAATTATGCTTTGGGTTTTTATAAAAATGTGTAAAGATGCTCAGAAAAAAAAATCTTTGACATGGACTCGTACCGTTGTCTATATCCTTATCTACTCTGTAACTTTGTATCCAGAGGTATAAATGACATAATTCTAAACTCCTCAGCTACACTCTCGGGAGCAACCATGTTCTCCTATGTTACCTGCCTGTTCACCTATAAAGAGAAGCTTGAATTTATGCCTACATTATTCATAAAAATCTATCTTTACATTTAAAGAACTCTAAGAGGATGCCAAGATAAACATCTATGTAGGAAATAACTACTTAAGCTCAGATCTCAATTGACGTTTCTTGTAACTGCTACAACAAACACTGTAATTTACAGTTATAGTAATATCCAGAGATTTTTATGCTCATACTGAATGAGTTTCCTACAGCATCTGCTCTCAGAAATGGAAGTCAAAAAAGGGTCTATTAATTAGCTGATGGAGAAAACTGACAATAATCACTGTTCATATCGCTACTAAAGAAGTGCTGAAGCAACCTTTTTACTAAACACTGCTTTTTATTAAATGCAATTAGTGTAAGGCTTTACAGGCTGATTCACACATTTGTCTTCATGGAGGTTCTTTTTCCGCCTCCATTCTTCCTTTTGCTCACACATCAGCTTTTAACCAGAACACTATATAAGTGGGATGGCTGACAGAAAAGCTAAAAACACCCACAGAGAGCAGAACAAAAAGGGTTATTTTCATCAGCTGAACAATTTGCAGAAAAATCCCAGACACAACAGGCAGAGCACTGACGCAGCAGCATGCTGGAGTGTGAGCATCACTGCAGCTGTCATGCATCTTCCTAAAGCTGGGATTTTGGTTTCGCCCAGACCTCTTGCACCAGTCTGTGAGAACGCAGGGCTGTGGTAGGCTTTTCCATCCCCGCCTTCTCCGGGCAGCACCATTGGACTGATAAGACGCAGCAAGGCACATGTGANGGAGCCTGCCATGGCCACGGCGCTGCCCCCTACGCCGGGCAGCGGGAGCCGCTCCGTCAGCCGCGCCGCCGAGTCCCCGCTGAGCCCGGCGCGGCTCAGCCGGCTGCAGGAGAAGGAGGAGCTGCGGGCGCTCAATGACCNCGCCCAGACCTCTTGCACCAGTCTGTGAGAACGCAGGGCTGTGGTAGGCTTTTCCATCCCCGCCTTCTCCGGGCAGCACCATTGGACTGATAAGACGCAGCAAGGCACATGTGAAAGATAAAAAAAAAGAAAAAAAATAAAAAGAAAAATTTAAAAAAGTGTTCTCCACAGGGCTCGGCCGGGCCGTGGCGACCACGGGGCGCAGCCCGAACCCTTTAAGCTGCCCACCCTGGGCGCGGGCCGGCGGCAGCTGGAGGCTATTTATACTGGGGCGGCGGCGGGCGCTCGGTGNGGCAGCTCAATGACCGCCTGGCCGCCTACATCGAGCGGGTGCGGGCGCTGGAGGCCGACAAGTCAGCGCTGCAGCAGCGGCTGAGCGAGCACCAGGCGGGCAGCGACCGGGAGCTGGGCTACCTGCGGCTCCACTACGAGGCGGAGCTGGCCGATGCCCGCCGGGCGCTGGATGATATTGCCATCGAGCGGGCCACGCTGCAGGTGGAGCTGGGCAAGATCGGCGAGGAGCACCGGCAGCTGCACTTCAGGTCGGTGCTCCGGCCCTGAGCAGGCCTCCCTGCCCGGGGACACCGCGGGGAGCCGCCTCTTCGGGGCTCCTGCAGGGTGAGGGGAAGGGGATGCTTCTGGCAGGAGCCCGTTGGTTCTGGGAGGAGCGCGCCGTGATGTTGCGTGTCCGGGTCGTGCAGGCGTGGTAGCCCCAAAGGTTAAAACCTCTTTGGGGTTGGAGTGCCTTGGGTTATGAGACGTGTGGATGCCTGTTCTGGAGGTGTGCTGGGGGCACGCTACTGAGTACCCCCGATGCTATGGGGTCACGTCAGCACCTGCCTGAGATGGGCATGGGGCTCCTGCAGAATGTGGGGTGCTGGGTGCCCTTCTGGGCTAGGAATGCATAGCTGCATGGGTTTGGCACCACACTTGTGTTTACAAACAAGATGCTGGGAAGTATCTAGAAAGTTATGGAGCAGTAGAAGGAGTGTTTGTATGGAGTCACTGTGCATCTTTTTTGGGCTCTTTAGCTCACACTTTGCCTAGAGGGAGATACAGAGAGAAGATAGTTCTGGGACCAGTATAGCTTACCTGGTCCAGGTTGGTACTGCTCAGAGGTTTTCCTAGTTGTTTTTAAGTCTGAGATGAGCTGCCTGCTCTTTTAGCTTGACTTTCTTGTAAGCTGTGTATCCTGAGGCTGGAGCCATCACCTTGTCTAGGCTTGCCAAGCCTGGAAAAAAGGCAGTGTAAGTGCTGTCCCATTCTCCTGAAGGAGGAAGAGGTGTGTGGACAAGTGTCCAATCCCAGCAAGCTTCCTTTGTAGAAATGTACAACCTACTAGCTCTGCGAGTTACTCTAATGCCCCATTGTACCCCTATACCAGTTACAGACTTGTAATACTTTGGATGCCAACAGGCCCCTTAGATCTTGTTATAAACCTGTATCAGAGCAAATTTAGGCACCAGCTGCTTCTTTTAATGCCTGGAGGAAGTACTGCCCCTTCACAGATGCAGTAGGACTCAAGTAGCTGTTCTAGTTGGGAATAAAACATGTTTTTACTGTAAGCTTCTGTTTTCAGCTGCACAGTTGTTGGGCTTGTCTCAGTCATGCTGGGTTTTGGCTCACAGATGTGTTTCATAAATCTAACCAGCCACTTGAGTGGACAGTGAGGAGAGGGGTAATGCCTGTTCTAAGACTTTTCTGCTGCTCTTTGTGTTTGTATAACTCTGGCTTTGTTTGTAAAGCTTTAGACTTGGCAGATATGCAGCCCTCTAGACTGTTGGGTTGGGTTCTTTTCCTTTACAGTAACTAGGTCTTAGAAGTGGTTAAATTTACAGCCCGTGGGAAATGATACCTGGTACATATTGGTTTCTGAAAGGACCCGACTGGAGTCCTAATATTAATATGTGTTGTATCTGGGCTGCCTAACTGCAAGTGTCTCAGATGACCTGGAACAAACTTTGAAGGTATCATGTCCTTATATATATATATACACCCTTTAAATAATCTGGTGGCTGTCTAACTCTTATAGAATGAAATGCCACCAGATAATTTCACAACAGCATTAACTATTGGCTTTTATTAATCACTGATTAAGAGACTCAAAGTTTTTTCACAACAATAAACTGATAGCATTTGGTGTTTTTTCTTACTACCTAAACAGTGGTGACTGGAAGTAGGCCAAAGATGTTTGGGAAGGAGGAGTTGTAGATAAGCATATTGGTTGAAGTCAGAGCCTCAGGAAGGTCAAAGCAACTGCAGTAACACAGCAGAGAAAGACAAGACCAGTTCCTTTCTGCACCAGAGAGTGTGAATGTGCATTCTGCTCCTGAACATGCCAAACACAGTGTAGGAGCTGAGGTTGTAAGAATGATTCCTGCACATGCTGCTGACATCCTCTGATCTTGACAAACTGGAGTCTGTTTCAAACATACCTGAAATCTTTTGGTAAAATTATTTAAGTTCTCCTGATCAAGCATATGTGACATCCTGATTTACAAGGAATGTGATTGGCAGTGCCTCAAAGTTTTTGCTTGTAATTGATAGTCTGTAGGCCACACTTAGCTCTGGAATGGTTGGTATATGGAATGCTGCAGAGAAAGCTGACAGTGTAACTGTCACTGCTTGCTGCATGGGGTGTAAGTGGTGTTCTGAACCCCAAACTTGGATTAAAAGGGTAGTAAATGCTCTTGTCAAAGTCAGACTCTTTAAATTGGTGTTATTAAAGATGAAATGTCTCACTTCAGGCTTCTTTGAAAATAATATTTTTTCAGGAAAGAATCCAGGAAACCTGAGCCTGGCTGTCAGATGCTTACGTGGGAAAGTGGACTGTTAAAACAGATACTAGTGGAATTTCAGTTTTGCACGCACTTTGATTGCAGAATGAAATTTATATTATTGTAGGATGAAACAGTCAATATTATGTGGTGTTATTGACATACTTAATATAATATTTAATACAACAAGTGGTAGTGGTAGACACCCCAAAAGGAAGGTGAATAATTAATACCTAGAAAAGAAAGAAACCTTAAATACTAAAACTACAGCACATTGTCTTGTTTTTCACTGTTAGTAGAGCTGTTTCTTCTAGAGTCTGAGTAAGGAGTAAATAACTTCTAGCACAACACAATCAACAAATGCCTCTGAAGAACAAAGCTGGAAAGGGCCTTGAGCAAGCACCTGATGTAGCCACATGCCCCAGACCTGTGCTGGAACCACCATACCTGCATCCCTTCCAGCAGATTTTGTGTAACCCTTATTTTAAATTCAAGATGATGGAGATTCCAGAATATCCCCCTCCAGGCAATGTGCTTCAGTGGTGAACAGTCAGTTTCCTCTCCCAAACATCTAACCCACATATTCCTCCCTGCAATTTAAGCCCGGAGCTTCCTGTCTTTTCCACAGTAGACGTGGAAAACAGATTCCCTAACTCCATGCAGCAGTCCTTCATGCATTTAAAAACTGTTCTGTCTCTTGTCACTTTTTTTCTAGACTAAACAACCCTTAGTATTTTCCAATCTTTCTTTGTAGTCCAATATTTCTAGAGCTGATCAATCCTGCAGAATTATGCTGGGCTGTTGCCAAGTGGTCTCAGTTATCCACTGGAAAACTCATTCTATGAATTGCCACAACTTTGCCACTTGGTAGAACAGAGGTTGCCAAAATAAATTGAGGACTTCCTTTTTTCTTTGTGATCTCAAATATGAACTTTGAACAGGGACTCTGACTCTGGATAGTGGCAGGCAAGTGCAAGGATTTTAAAAGTTGGAGCAGTCTGGGGAATTATCACAGTGTTCCTCCCTGCCGGGAACTCGTTGTGGGCCCTTCTCGCACTTCTCCACTGTGGTGCCAATGGCAGCTGAAGTGTGTTGGCCATCCAGGTGGTATTTGCGGTTGCAGTACCTGCACATTGTTCTGGAGACGGTCTCTTTTCTGAAGGCCAAGCTCCCCTGCCCCTGTACCTCCGCTGCGGTGTGAGGGAGGGGAAGGAGTCACTCGCGGCGGTGGCTGAGGGGCTGCAGGAGGCAGAGCCGCTGCGGGGCAGCTCCCCGGGCTGGCCGGTGGCCTCGGGAGGACAAAAGTCCCTGTGTGCTGCGGGCAGGACATCCCGGGGCGCGGGGAGGCGGAGCGGCACCGCCGGCAGCCTCAGCCGCGCTCCGCCCCGTGAGGGACCGGCGCCACCGGCCCCCGGCTGCCCTCGCGGCCCGGCCCGGCCTGGCCTGGCCCGGGGCATGCGGGGCCCGGAGCCCGGGTGCCTTGAGGCGCTTCCCGACGGGCTGGGGCCGGCTTTGCTCCGGGGCTGTCCGTAAAGGATTGTCCCGCTCCGGTCGCTGTGTGTGCCCAGCTCTCCCCGTGGAGCCGGCGGCCTGTGCCGTCCCTTCCCTCTCCCGTTGGGAATGCCGTGGAAAATAGCTGGCTTCCGCCTAGGCTTCGCACAGAACGAGCTGGAAAATGGGTCAGGAATCTCTCTGGTATAACAAATGATGCGTGTTGGAGGGCCCTGTCTGGTTTGTTTTGTGCTCTAAGCGAGAGCCTGACAAACCTCTCCTGTGTTTAAATCCGGACCTCTGTGAAGGGAAACACATTGAGAACAAACCCTCCCTCACCGGCGGCATTTAATAGTGTAAAACTCTCCCTTGTAGGAATTCAAAAAAAGAAAGCGATTTAAACCTGGCCCAGGCTCGTGTGAGAGACCTCGATGCCCAGCTAAATGCGAAGGAAGCTGATTTAGCAACAGCCCTGAATGAGAACCGCACTTTGGAGAATGAGCTCCGTGAATTAAAGGATCAAGTACTCAATGTAAGGCTTGCTGTTGAGATCTAAACTTTACTTTTGCTCCTGCAGTTTTTGCTTGTTTTTCCTTGATTAGTTATTGATATTTAAAAGCAGAGAAAGCCTACTAACCATGAGAGTGACAGGTAGATAAAAAGATTTCCACAATCTTGCTGAGAGCAAATGCTACTGATGGTGGTTTCCATAAAACTTCCATGTGTTGTAGGAAGTTTTTAATTCTATGACCATACGATGTAATGCTTCTTGTTCTAAAGTCAAATCAAGATAAAATGTACTGCTATAGTCCCTGTTGCATTCTCGAATGCATCAGGGAAGTATGTAATGCTGTAAGTATATAATAGTTTGTCAGCATCAGCTGTATTTGGAGGATTTTATTCATTAAGTGTCAAAAAATTAAATTAGAAGTTAGGAAGAAGTTTGGAATAGTAGTTTTAAAGGGGGAGAATATATTTGGATAGTACAATTGATTCATCAGAAGTCTACTTTGAGGAGTCAAATTTAACTGGTGGGATTAAGGGCTGTCCTGTATTTGCCTTGTGGGAAATCTGGTCTGCATAACAATTAAATAGGATTCTATCTGTTGCTTATATTCTGGATCCCACTGAAAGAAGAATTTACACAGAGTAACCCACTTTACTCAACCAGTGTGTTTTGATTGCTGTGGGAATGAAGTTGAATGACCTGTAACAAATTGGCTGCCTTAATTTGAAAAAATACTTCTTAATTTTGATAACACTGTCTGTCTTTTCTAGCTGAATCTGTCACTGGAGGATACTAAAAAGCATCTCCACAGTGAAATGTTGAGGAGAGTGGACCTAGAAAACCATATGAAAACTTTGCAGGAAGAAATGACGTTCCAGAAGCACCTTCATGAAGATGTATGTTTTAGCTTATTAACAAGGCATCCTTTTAGGTGTCCAGGATCCCTGGAAGCACTTAAAGCCCATCTTAACATTGCTTTTATCTCTAAAAAGGTAACTAGCAACCTATGGCAGCCCATCAGCTCGTAACATCCACCTAACAAGGAAGGCTCAAGAAAGTACACAACCTCATGTTAACTGGCACAGGCCAATACCAATAGGTATCTGGAATGTGATCATTTTCTTAAGGTGCTCTTCTAAACATAACTGAAATCCCAATATATTACTTTGTGTAAGTGAAAGTGCATGTATTAGTTACTGTTAAGTGATTCCAGGTGTTTACTTGAAGCCTAAAGTAATTGAAGAAGTTAAATCTCCTTTAAGCAACTTGTGTTCCCAACTTCCTTAACACTTCTCACTTTTGTGAGGGAAGTCTGTAGATACAACTAAATGAATAGTTTACATATGAATGTAAACCAGCTTCCTTCTCACTGGTAGGAATCTCAAAGTGTGTGGTTTAAGTGGTAGAGAATTCTTATTTCTCTAACCAACTGGTATTACTTTTTGAATTAAAAAAATAGGTGAAGCAACAGTGCTTAAAGAAACTGAACTGTATACGCATGTGTTTTAAGTTTAAAAAACCAAACAGAATCTATCTAGTTGGAAGAATTAGTCTTATGAATGAAATATTTACTACATTTATTAGTTGGCAGTGAGGTGGAATAGCAACAGTGAGGTAGCAAGGTGGATGTGCCAGACTTAATGGATAAATAAGATATGCATAAAGATGAATTACTGTGTACTCAATGATAAATCTGCTTCAGTAGTGAAGGACTTGTGAAGCTGGTACACTAAATCCAGTTTCAAACTGTATTGTCTTGTTTATTTTCCAAGAAATTTCCTCTTCTCCTAGGAGCTCAAGGAGACAAAAAGAGTCCATGAGAGCAGGATAGCAGAAGTAGAATCTGGCCGTCAAAGAGAATTTGAGAGTAAGCTCTCAGATGCTCTGCAGGGGCTCAGAAAGCAACATGAAGAACAAATTCAAGGTTACAAAGAGGAGATGGAGCGAACATTCAGTGCAAAGGTGAGTTTTTAAAAGATGACAGTAAAACAGAGCTGAAGTTCTATGCACCTGGACATAATTAAGGTCACCCTGGCAGACAGGTGATGGAGCCCTTGCATTCATGCAGGGCTTCTTGGCATAAGTTATTATAGAATTTCAAAGCAATGTCAAATTTGACAGTAGGATTTCTGCAAACATTTGATCCCAAACAAAACTAGTTCAAGCATAAATACAGGGAGAGATTAGGAAAAGCTGATCATATTTCAGACTTCTGACAGATTCAGGACCAAGGTGTGTTATGTTTGTATTAAGCAATTTCAGTCTTGAGTAAAACCTAACTTCCTCCACACCAACTTGCATGCCAACTCAGGGAACTCCTTTGGATGCTTGTGTTTCTGTTTCCACTGAAAATTCTGTAAATGCCTTTTGAAGGAGCACTTTATCCTTTCTTGGGACATCTCAAGCTGCACCAAGGGAAATTTAGGTTGGATATTAGGAAGAAGTTTTTCATGGAAAGAATAATAAAGTACTGGAATGATCTGCCCGGGGAGGTGGTAGGGTCACCATGCCTGGATGTGGCACTCGGTGCCGTGGTTTAATTGAGGTGTTGTGGCATCAGTTGGACTCGATGATCTTAGAGGTCTCTTCCAACCTAGTCTTTCTGTGATTCTGTGATCTTGGGATTGAGCTATTTGTAGAGCAATTCAGTGCTGCTTCTAAAGATGCAGGAACTCTTTAATAATAATAAGCCTTTTGGGGATGAGTGACAATAGGTGATAATATTGTACACCCAATATCCTGCAGCTCTATGCTTTGACAAGCAGCTTCTTAACACATTCTCCATTGGTCTTTTGGAGAATCAATTTACTTAATATCTATACAATGTCCTTATGCATCACTAACTGAAATATCCTAATCCAGCAATATTCACTACCTAGTTGTTGCTGACTTTTTCTGACATAAATGTCAAACTTGTGTAAACCTCCCTGGAAAGCAGTACAGAACTTTCTGACCTGGACTTCATTGATATTTGCACACCTCAGTAAAACATAACTATTTCCAGGTGTAAAGGTAAAAATTAATTGGTTTTCCTTCCTATTTATAATAAATGGTAATGTGCAACTCAGGACTAACAGTGACTTATCCACAGGTGGAGAATGCCCAGCTAACTGCAACAAGAAATAGTGAGTTTGCCAATGCTGCTCGGGAGGAGCTGATGGAAACGCAGAAGAGAGTTGATTCTCTGATATCTCAAGTAAATCAATATCAAACCCAGGTGCTGTCTTTATTTGTATAACCTTATTTTGAATTGAGAGTAAATTAAAATAATTATATTGGTCTCTTCTCTCTAATCTTGACTTATGGTTAGATTTATTTTTTCCCCCATCCCCTTAATTTTAGAATGTTGCTTTGGAGAGCAGAATAAAGGAGCTACAGAATTTGCTGGATTATGATCGTGATCTCCATCGAAGGCGTATGGCTGAAAAGGAGGAAGAAATGGCACAAGCTCAGAAGCAGGCACAAGCACAGCTGGAAGAGTATGAGCATCTCTTAGATGTAAAACTGGCTCTAGATTTGGAAATAAATGCATACAGAAAGATGTTGGAAGGAGAGGAACAGAGGTAGGCTTCTTCATTATGAAAACTTGCTTCATCCAAGACCTCTTCACTCACTCTTTATCCTTCAGAAGCGGGGAGGACAAGAAACAAACATTAAGCACATCATTAGTATAGTAACTCAGTTACTGAAGCATAATCTTATGTAAACAGTATTTATTTCCCACATCTACCACATAGTATAGTAAGATGAAGTAACATCATAAATCCAGCTGATAGAATTCAAGGGTCCATTAAACATTCCTCAACTCTCAAGGTTTTGTGTTACATCTTAAGAGATATATCAAAGAGCAGTCAAGTTCCATGAATGAAGCTGGGAACTTGGATCAACTCCTGTCTATGTAAACATGGTATCTTGCATGTATGGTGAGAACATGAACTCTCAATACATGCTAACAAGAGTCAAAAAATGACTTTCACTGAAGATTGTGTCTGTTGAGACTTTAAAGGAATACTTAGTGCAGTTGCGCATCTTCTCTTACCAATATAAGCTTGCTCTGAATTCTGGGGCTGGAGCTGTCTTCCAAACTTAACAAGCCACTTAGCTACTCTTCCCAGTAAAAGTAAAACTTTGTATTCAAGACCCCATGGAAAGCTTGGATATAGGAAGCTGTCAGGCTTGGATGTAGTGGGAGGGTAGGCATGAGATGAAACAAAGCACATCAGATATTCAGGTGAATGGTATCTGACTCTCTTCTAGGCTAAAGCTGTCACCCAGTCCATCTTCCCACACCACAGCAAGTCAAGGGAGACGGTTCCTGCATGGAAAGAAAAGGAAAATCAAAGAAACCAAAAAGAGGGAGCATAGTGCTGCATTTAAGACTATTCAGCATGTTTCAGCTACTGGAAATATATCTATTGAAGAGATTGATGCAGATGGGAAATATGTCAGGCTTAAAAACCACTCTGATGAGGTACTTTCAAGTCTGCATTGCAGTGTGTGACTGCTTGGGGATGGCTTTATCTTAGAGACTGAGCTTTTGGTATTGCAGGTGCTCTGTGCCCAGGGCTGTCTAGGAGGTGCTTTTGGCTGGAGGTGCAGGGAGTTCTATTTTGCAGAAATCAAACACCTTCAGCTGTTTGTCACCAGATTCAGGCTAGCACTACCAGAAGTACTGTTCACGCTTGACGAACTAAATAGAATGCTTTAGGAAATTGGATAAAGATGGCTTCACATTAGTCGAAAATACTTAAAACAGCTAAAAGGTTGAATAGAGTTGGTGATATCTAATCTGTGCAGAAGGTTTATCTGACCAGTTAGCTAATTCTTTCACTAGTTTAGTTTGCAAACTCAGCACTATTAGAATTTATCATCAGGACTTTCAAAACATGTGGCTTGTAGTTTAGCCATTTCAGCCTGATATACACAGTGACCCATTAAGTTTTAATGTTTATATATATATAGTTGATAGGTGGCCATGGCAAACTTCATTTATCAGAATCTCCCTGGTAAGGAGTATCATGACCCTGCCCTTTAATGGAAGGTAAGAATAGGTGTGACTTAACTTGACTAATATTAGTTCTAAAGCATAGGGAGAAAACATAAGGATGCTTTAATGGAAATGTGGCTGCTTCCTCAACGTTGTCAGGTACTTGTACTACAAGTACAATGCTACAGGAGTGGGATTAAAAGTGGCCCAGGAGTGTGGAAAGAACTTTGTTTGAATTATCTGGTGTTGGTCTGTAATGCCGAGAGAAATTTCTTGTCCCACAGGATCAACCTCTACATGGCTGGGTGTTGAGACGACGTATTGGAAGTGTGGCAGATGTTACTTACAAGTTTCCTTCACGGTTCACTCTTCAGGCAGGCCAAGAAGTTACAGTAGGTATTGGGTTTGTAAAACTTCCTCAGAGCTCTGTTCTGATGTTAGATGTCAGTAGAGATTGCTGTAATATGGAAAACTAAATGGAGACTGCAAGTGTCTAAAGAACTAAAGTTCTTCTTTTACGTGGAGATGGATATGGGAAAAATCCTTGCAGCAACTTGATCTGAAATGCCAATTACATTTCCTTTAAAGCTTGGATTGAACTTAGATCACCCCAGACTGAAGTGTGTTCTAATTATAAACAGAATCATTGTTTTCTAGTTTTTTCTTAGGGCTTCCCATACTCCTGTGACTTGATAAAAGTTGTGCAGACTCAGTCTTGCTAAAGTCTTTAGCCTACTCCAGGTCAGCAATGCTGAGCTCATGATTTGTAGTACTAAGCTAAATATTAGCTCTAAAATCATACTATAAGTACATGTAGATGGTCATCTAAGAGCTGACCTCTACACTTGCTACTCCAAACTGTGGAGGAGCTTGTTCAACAGATCTGTGAGTGACCCCAGGTGAGAGGCTCTGGCACACACAAATTGCTGCCCTGACCACATCTGTGACTGTGGATTGGCTCTGTGACTCTCTATGGCTAAACAAGGCTACCTCTACATTGGATAGAAGCTGTTAACAGCCTTTTCTGCACTGTTCTACAGTTTTCAGCTAGAAAAACTTTACTACCATTCTCAGTAGTCCTGAAAAGAACTAACTTTCCAGGGATTACAGTGGTTCCGTTTCTGCTATTGGATGTCTTTAGTGTTAAAATACTTCGTAATTATATATGTTAGACTGAATTTTAATCCAACTACAGAAAAAGATTCTTTAGAAGCTCACTCTAAATCTGTTGCAGATCTGGGGTGCAGCTGCTGGTGTAAGCCCAGGTCCTAGTAATCTGGTCTGGAAGTCTCAGAAGTCTTGGGGAACTGGGGATAATATTGGTGTTACCCTCATCACAGATGATGGTGAGGTAAGTGAAATAATAAAAAGCTTTTATTGTAGTAATGCTAAACTTGCTTGTGCTTAATTCCTGAGGGCTCTTGGTGGCAATTCAATTGTATTCTAGGAACTTGCAGAGAGGAAGATAATGCTTGTACCCAGAGGAGAAGAAAGTGAGCAAGATGATGATTATGAAGAAATAACTGGAAGTGAAGCAGAGATTGCATCTCAGGTAAGCTGCCTGAAGTTTAAATACATGCTATCAGCAGAGTCATTCAATGGCCATTTCTTTTCCTTACTAAATGAAAATACTTCTTCAAGTACTCTTCATATCCCGCAACTCTTAATGTTTTTCTTGATGTCAGACCAAAAGAAGAAGAAAAAAGAAATGTTGTTTGGTTTCATGATAGTGGTTCCTGTGAGCATCCTGAAGCAGGTGAGATGGTGAGAATCGTGCTTGTCATAGAAAACTTGCTTCATCAGTAGTGCTGCAGTCTCTTGTCCCACATAGGATGTAGCTTGCATGGCTTTGCATTAGAAATGCAACTGAAGTTTTGCTTATTCTCTGAGTATAATCAAACAGTAGCATTAATTATTTGATATCTTATTACTGACACACTGAAAATACAACCTTTGTCTGTTTCATATAAATATCTGACTATGAATTAAAGCTGTTATCCCAAGAACAGAACACAAACACCAACTACTTCTGTGGGATGAAGTGACTTGACACTCTGTGTCCTTGGCTTGCTTTAAGATGATTTCAGTGTGAACTTAAAGTCAATATAGTTAAAAACTTCTGGCTACAAACTTGCATTTTGTAATAACCCGTGCAAGACTATCCAGCCCCTTCAAATGGCTTGTAACTGACCATAACACAAGTCTGAACTGATGCATTTTGGATGTTCCTACTGTACTTTGATATACTATTAGCTATCTTTAATTGCTGAAATAGTCTAAACCAACTAATATGAGGGCTTTAAGTTGATAATAACCAAACAATTGTAGACTGTACTTGATTCAAGTTGGTTTGTGTCTTGACCTGAAACAGTACTATGGTACAAACTCCAAAACCTTGAGAGCAAGGGGATGCTTAGCTAAAAACTCTCTCCTTCCTGCTGACATATTCAGCTGCCACAGCTCTTCCTAAAATTGATCCTACAGAGTTACAAGGAGGAGTTGCATCTTCCTGCCCTAGGTTAAAGCTCCCACTACCATTTCCTAGATATTTCCATAATGCATCTCTCTGGAAACTAACTTAAAACTACCTTAGTACTGTCTTTCTGAAAAAAAAATGTACCTAAACAGGCAGTTACTGCCTACTGGTTTTTTATTTTTCTGTCCTTTCAAACAGAAAATCTGGGTAAACATCTGTTACTACAATACCACATGGCTTAAAGGATGTTTATCAGTCTCCTGACTTGCATGCACATTCTTGCAATATTTTCAGTCTTGCTGAAGGATGGTGAGACCCTATTAAATAGGCTATTGAGAAGGTCTATAATGCTGTTCTGCCCTTTGGGCTCTTAGTGATACAAGCTTCTTTTCATATTCATAGGGCCTCTCCTCAAGGGTGGCTTGTTTTTATTTTAAAAGGCATTTTTTTTGAGTTCACTAATGTGACTTGTTTGGTAATCAATGATGGAAAGCAAAAGTAACTTTTTTCCTTACACTTCTAATCTGTTTTATCAGCAACTTTACAATACAGTTGTGTGCCATTTATGGTAAGAATCAATTCTAATACTTCAAATCAAATTTTATTGTCATCCCTGTTTGCTGAATTCCTATCAAACTTTTGACATTAGTACCTATATGCTTCTGCTGCCTTGGTAGTACTGAAATGGCTGTTTAGCAAACAAAAGTTAACTTGTTGCATGCAGTAAAATAATGGGAAGAATGCATGCTGTGCTTTAAAGAAAAGCAGAGTTTCCATGTTTTGCTTCTGCTTTTACCATCCTAACGAGGGCAGCACATATCTGCATGCCACTTCTGATGCTTGGGAGCTGAGGTAGTGATGGGCAGTTTGACAAGGCTTTCATTAAGGAAGGCACAGGCTCATATTGCATGGACTTGAAGACTTGTGTAGTACAGTTTGTGTACTGCCTCTTGAAAATCTGCTTTGCTTTATTAATAAGTAACTTTAAAGTGCTAAAAGCCCTACCTGCCTACATGAAGATCAAGTAGGTAACCAGCAAGAAATACTAAGTTTGTACACATGCTTATCAGCCTAATGTTTTAATGTTTTCTCTCTGCAGCAAAATGAAGATCCCAGCTGTTCTGTCATGTAATGTGGACAATCATCTGAAAACACCTCAGTCCCAGGTGACAGACTACATGTGTCTTGATACCTTCTGTAATGTCTGGAACTTGGAATTCACATATCCCACCTGAGGTCTTTGTGAGAAGCATTGTCCATAACATGACAGAATTTCCTACCTTCTGATACTGGACCCTGGCCTTGGATTCACTGATACAAAGAGCAGCAGAATATAAGCTCCATGTGAAGTTGTTTTTATTTTTACTTTTACACAAGGATCTGGTTTCTGTGACCTGCTGAAACAGAGGAGGGTACAAAACTCTGTTTGAAAACAGAGAGTTTTCAAAGCTTCTAAACATGTGTCCTAGAAGGATGTTAAATACTTGACAATGAACATGAGGCTGCCTCAGCTTTCTCAATATTCTGATATGGTGTTCCTGCAAAGATAATTTCTCTTTCCAGCCTGAGTGGGAAACATGGGACTGATCACACCCTTGCACCTTGAGCAAGTCTTAAGAAAAACATTATCCTGAAGAGTGATGAGTGTCTGAAATGTTTCCTGCTCAGATCCTCATGCAGAAATACATGAAATTGGTCTAGATCACTTCCTAGAGTGAAACACTTTAGAATTAAAAGCAAGTTGTAAAAAATATTCCTGCCTGTTATTAAATGTACTGTTTCTATAGTCTAGCACCTGGAAATCCCTGTTTCAGTATTGTATATTCCTAGATAGTGTATCACAGCAGAGCTGTGCCAGGCTTAATTTGGACAAATGTATCCTGTAAATGTGAAAAAGCATCTCATTCTGACAGAGCAGGTACTGTGACTAGTGCTGCTGGCACCATTTGATTGGTCCCAACAGCTTTCTAAGGGGCTAAAGAGAAAAATATGCTAAGTCAAAAATAAAAACTAGAAAGCCTCAACTGTAGTGAAAAATGCACCAAACTCGCTGCTTTGGAGCCCTTAGGTGCTACATCTCCATGCAGGGTGCAGCTGTGTGTGTCTAACAGGACAGCTGGGTATGGGCCAGGGGGCAGTTCCCTGGCCCTGGTAGCTCTGTGCTCCATGGGAAGCCTGTCCTGTAACCCTCTGAAGGGGACAGTCAGCCTCGGGACACTGCAGTCACTCTGCTCCCCTGCTGGCCCTGGGGGAAAGGAAGGGCTTTGAGCCACATGAAGGAAACCTGAGAACAAGGAGGGGAGGGGAGAAGTTGAGCCTGCAGATTTCTCTCAATGCTGGAATAGTGTTTTGACTGTCTTTTACCTTGCCAAAGTGTTCAGTTCCAAATTCGAGACTTGCTTTGTGTTAGGATGCAGGTGTTAAGGTGGGGCTTTCCTTATGCTAGCTTAAATTCTTACATTATTTAAAAGTTCTAATTTTGAGACATCAAGAGTAGATGCTGGTATAAGACTTGGATTTTAGCAGATCCAAATTCTTGTTCCACCTCAAACAACAGAAGTAGCTGCTGCTCTAACTTTGCTGTATTTGTCTTGGTTTCTTAAAACTTTAACTATTAAAGGTATTTTTCATGTATATAAAAGCACTCTTGGATTTAAATATTTGCAGATTAAATAATAAAGGTCTGTCTGTTCAATAATTTCTGTTGAGTGGTTCAAAAGACTGAAGTAATAAAACTGGTGATTTTAGGAGTGAAGAAACCTTTGGCAGTGCACTCTGCTCTCCTGTTTATATTTTTCACTTAGAGCAACTAGAGCTGAACTTCTATGAGCTTAAGAGGAATCCTCAGTGGACACCTTGCCCATAAAAAATTCTCATTAATTTGTCTTGTATGGAAAGCAATTGTCAAAAGAATACATGTTCCTCCAGGGCTGCTCTCTTTGTTTGGTCACTGCTACATTACTAAGCAAAGCAGGAGACAGTGAACACAAATCCAAATGAAGATAGAATCACTTCATTTAAGTACTGAAGATGCCAGAATTTGTCCTTAATTTTGAGGCTTTTTGGGTGTATTTTTAGTTATTATGTGTCTTTCCATCATCACCTAGTCTTCTCTTTCTCCTCCTTTCCATCCCTTTCAGCTAAACATAGAAAATAGACTTTCTATTGACTTTATATTTGGTTGCAGTAGGTACCAGTGCTACTCACCCACTTCTCTCCCTGGAGTTCTATATAAACCCTATGGAACCTAGTACAAACTGCTCCTTAGTTCCAAGGAATTTGTCTCTATTTCTTCTGCTAGAAAAAAATTTAAAGAGACATAAATGCTAAACAATCAATACAGAAGTAGCAAGATTATTAAAATTGCAGTGCAGAGGTGTCATGAAGCTTTCTTTATTCATGTATTTGTTAATGTAGCATTGTTTTTGTCACTGAAAGCTCATATATTCAGCAATAATGGCCTCCAGCTCAAACAAGTGCCAGAACCATCAGTACAGAAGCAGCAACCACTGTTCTTATCCCACAGAAATATTTATTCAGTTTGGTCAGTAAATTATATGAATTTTCAATGCTGAGAACTTGTACTTAGTACAACATCATCTTAATATTGACAACAACCACTTTGCCTTTTGTCAACATACAATGCAAAAGATGTATTAACTTGTTCACAATAAATTACAGCGTGATAGATGAAAAGAGCTCAATGACATCAGTAACTTAGGAACTGGTTATAATTAGCTTCACTAACAGTATTTTTAAAAATGGTTTTCAATAATAAAATCACTGCAGCCAAAGATAAAAAAAAAATTCACATACCATAATAGCAAGGAAATGCATTTTTGGAGCAACAGTGAGCTACCAGTAAACACTTCATACAGTGATCTTCAAGGCACAAAGCAAAAAAACTGGCTATGGGTTTTTTTGCAGGTTGACAAATCAGGGAACGTGAATTTTTTTTGAATATAAAATAAATACATTTTAAAAAGACGCATACAAAAGTCAGTAAGTCAGTCAAATAGCAAGGCTTTCACAGAATGCCACACTGACAGAACATTTGTGAATCCATTTCAGTCATGAAATCATGTTCACAGCTTGAATGACACAATCACTGAGGCAAGGGAACTATCACTTCAACATAATTAATGGGGAAGAAGCCAGACTCTCCATTTAACATCCCCTCATACCAATTCTCATCAATCTGATTGGTCAAAGTTATGATGTCCCCTTCCTTAAACCCAAGCTCGCCTTCATTTTCTGGCTCAAAGTCATAGAGAGCTTGGCAGCAAGGCTGATCCATGTGCACTGAAGAACCTGCCCCAGTGACAGAAAAAACAACCACATTAATTGAGCTTCACAACATCCCACCAGTCACTAAGCCCAAAACAAGGAGTCAAAAATGTAGCCCTACTGTCATGTCAACAGCAACAGCTTTTCCATTGCTTTTATTCATTAACATCTGGTGCTTCTACATATAAAATACAAGATCAGTGATAATAAGTTTAAAGCATAATTCTGTTTGTCCCTTAAGTTCCGATGCTACTCCTCTTTCATTCCCAACTGCTTTCCCTTTCAAAAGGATTTGAGTAATCAGTTGTCAAAACCCATGTGCTCTCTCTGCAGCAGCTGCCAGAAGAATCAGAAGGGCAGGAGTTGAGGAAGCAGAAGAGTCAACAGGGAAATGACAAGGAATCCTTTAAACGGCACTGCAGCACACTGATCCTGTGGGAATACCTACCAGAGGGCAGGGACTCCTGCTCTGTCCTACAAACACAGCCCTGCAGCCTGAGGCAGACACCTGGATTTTCACACCACATGTGCCTTGGCAGGAGAAAGGCTTCCACCCTCACCTGAGCAGTGACAGTTCTGGGTTACTGCTCCCTGAGCTTGTGTGCTCCAGTCCTTTATTTTAAACATCTTCCATCTGAACTAAGGCAAAGGCTATGGTAGGAACAAAGACACCTGTCAAATTATTTTAGGGATGGAAACAGTTTTCTGATACAGTATGTGGCTGTTCTTGTGATTTGCATCATTTATCCTAAAAAGATCTTAATTCCAAATAACTCTTAAACTTTAAAAAAATATTTAACCTTGTAAATGCAGTGAATACCTTTTTTAAAGATTTTCTCATGGAGGAGTGTTAATTACCTTGGAGCTGTTGCACCAATTCATATGTAACATTCATATTTATGAATAATTAGAATACATTTTATTAGAATAATTTATGTTCAAATTGTAAAGCTCAACTTTGTGGTCAAGGACTAGCCCATGGTTCAACTGTAGTTCAGCCATAACAAATTTTTTAACAATATACATAATGTATCCAAGTAAAAGTCTGGTAATTTGAAATACATTTATAAATGAAGAACAGGAGAAAAGACTCAATGCTGCTGCCTTGTGAAGAGGACATGACACCTCCAGAACACTAGTACTTATATTTAAATTATTCAGGTTGTCTTATTGGGAACGTTGCAGCAATACTCAAATATTCCAGTCTTGTCTCTCCCAGCTACCCTTTTTTACTGGGTAAACCTGCATGCAACCAGTAATACAATACATATATAATAGCTAACATGGCAAAAACGCATTTTAATCTGTTAATCGTGGTAATGCATAGGGAACTATTAAAAAGTAACTGCTTGGGCATTTTCTAGATAAGGAATTTTGAGAAGTCTATAAAGGAAACCAGCTAAGAACTAGTGGTGATCACTCAGTGAGAACAGACAGGTGAATGCATCTCTTTAATTGACAATAATACAGTTGGGAATAATATCTGGTGTTAAAACTGAAAAGTAGGAATTGCTTCTCTCTTTTGTGGGTACATTTTACCCTTGATAGCAACAGAAGACAGCTTTTATTTATAAAAATGGAAAAGAAGTGCCAACAGAGACTCAGCAAACCTCCCCAGAGCAGCATTGTCACAATGCCAGACTCATCCTCTCCCTGTGGAAGGCTCAGGGTAGTGACAAAGTCCTACAAGAAACAACTAAATTAGAGCTACTCTAATACACTGGTACAGGTGAAAGCTTGGTTGTCCTGTATTTGCTGAAGCACTCCAAGCAGAAAAAGAGATGATGAGCCAGTTGCCCAGCAAAAAAAGGACTGATCATGTTTAACACAAAAAATGGGCTGATTGTGTTTAAAAATAGCTGAGTTATTTTCAGCCTTTGCCAAGGTAGAACTGGTACCAGCTCTCCAGAACTGTCAGCAGCAGAAGGCAGCGATCGCAGTAATTGACAGAGTTCCTCCCCTTCCCCAGCTGCTGCAATGGGGCTAATTTGTTATTGCAAGCCAGTTAATTTCTGACAGTGAGGTACCTGATAGGAGATGGATCACATTTGCTTCGTTTTAAGCTCCAAAGAACTGCAAAGAAAGGTCTGGCAGCCTGGAAAGGTTTTTAAGTAATGGTCAGAGCCAGCACAAGCGGTTTCACTCCAGGCTGTAGGATCAGTCAAAGTCTTCATTAGAGTCAGGCAGCTGCAGCTACTGTGTAATCCAATGAGACAAAGCTTCCCTGACAAAGGTAAGGGGGCAGCACTGCCTGACACTCTGCAACACACACTGCTTAACATCACAGAACTACTGGCACCACTCCAGCCTTTTGCTGTCTACTTGCACAAATGTTGCAGTGGTTTCAGCTAAATAAATTGCACTCTTCTATTTCTGCCAACAGGGTTTATGTTAATTTGCAACTCCATATGCACCTCTTTATTTCTCTAGTTTACTTCCCTGTCACAGTCAAAAAAAGAACTGTCATTAATTTCCAGACCACTCAGATCTGGACAGCACAAAATCAGGGTAAGCAAGAAGCTGTCTGTGACTCCTGGAGTGTTACAGGATGAAACCACAATGCCATTCAATGATGGTTTGGTTTTCTCATTTGTTTTCCCCAAAGGGAGGGAGTTACTTCACCTGCATCTACTCTGCCTTACTATACCATGCTGTATACATCAGGTAGCAAGACTGTACTTTAATAATCACAGTCTGGAAGCTTGATAAGATAATTAATCCCAGTGTCCTTACACTTAGATGCTTATGTTAAATTCCAGCATGTGGCAACCAGATCCATACATTTCATATCATAGTCAAACCTGACAAACAAACGGAGTGAAAGGCATGATGTAATACAGCAATTAAAGAGTTCTAAAATGAGCCAGATGATGCTCACAGCTGCAGCTCATTAATGAGGATAACAATGAATTAGACTTCGGGTTTTTTTATCTGCATTTACTTGAAGCAGCCAAATAACCCACAACAACATAAAAATTAGGTTTATGTGAGTCTAGCCCTGCAAATGTGTGCAAGTCATAAGTAGTAAATAATCCTCACATGCTAGAGACCATACAGAGGAAAATACTATTTCTGCTCCAAGAAGCTGATAGCTGAAAAATGATGGTGAAAAGCCATTTCCATGCTCAGAACTGTACCGTGCCAGTTGTGCTAAATGTGTCACATCTTGCTTTGAACTGTCTTGCAGATGTCCATGGGTTTGCTGAATACCAAGACACTACTTACCCTGAGAGACACTACCAGAGCAATTAAAGAGCTGTATTTTGATAGGGTCAATATGAAAATGGGGAAAATGAAGCATGGAAGTACTTTTTCGTGTAGGATGGGGAGGTCAGTTTTCTAAACAAAAAGAAGGTGATTATCATGCTATCTCCCCATCTCATGGAGACTAAGACATTTAGAGTTTTGCTTAGAACTACCTGGTTCTCATTTCTAAATCACAGTTCATAAAAAAATTGAATCTGTTTCATGAATCTGATTTTAAAAAGGGACAGAACGGTTTTCCCATTTATGAGCAGGACATATTGAGCCCACTGCAGTTCAGAGAAATCCATATGGACAATGTTTGAGTAGGAATAGGAAAACAAAAGAGAATGAACAGTGATTTCAGTGATGGTTTGTACCTGCTGGGGAGGTAAGCACAGCATCCACAGCTTCTTCAGGAGGAAAAAACCAGGATACATGGTCTTTCTGATGTTATTAGCAACACTTAAGTATGGCAACAATTATTACATACATCCTATTTCTCCTTTTCATCTCTTTTATGGTGGTTTTATTTCTTTTCCATTCTGACAGCACTAAGCAAGTGAAGCAGTGATAAGCCCTCATTTAGTGACATGCAAACAGTTGGTGCAACAGTCCATTAATGGAGTCAGTGAATGGAAGTGCCTCACTCCTTCCCTTAGTGATCAGTGGTCATTTATTTTCCAGTTTTCACTGATTTTCAGCTCATTAAAACTGAGATTTTTCTTTTAACTAAGTGGGCTGGAAGCAATCTGGAGAAGTCACCATCTGTCTTTCTCCCAAAGGCAAGATTGATTATTCTTAAAGGATATCTTGGAACAACTGCTGGATGGCAATGATAAACCACATTACAGTGGTTTATCACACACACTAGTATGCTGACACACTAGTTTATATACAAATGCTGAATATAAATCTCCTTTCTCCCCTGCACATGCAAAACAGGGAAAGAAAAAGCCTATGTAGCTTGATAAGCAGTTGACAGGGCCAAGAAATCTTATGGTGATTTTTAATAAAGTTGCTATGTTTTTGCTACTTTCATCCAGATGTACTGTGAAAATATCAAGGAAGTTACTGATCTCTGCAAACATCTCCAGTGCTTTGGATGAAATGTGTCCTTGTGTCACGAGCCTTAGGAACCACTGGGTGACCTGAGAGAATGTGCAGAGGGGGTTGTCTCCCTCCATCCCTCATTTGACAGCAACACAAAAACTCATCTTAGCATTCAGGCACCATGAGGAGCTTCAAATAAATTGAGGAATCAGATCTCACTGGGCTGATTTATGCTGCCAAACTGCTGCAAATCCCCTTCAGTATGGATTGTATAATGGTTTCCTCTTGTAGCACAGTGCAAGAAAATTAAAGAGACATTAGAAGGAGCATGAAGTTACAGCTCCAAGCTTTATTCTTTCACTTTTAGTTCCCTCATTTCTCTCCCAACAACCTTTAAAAAGGAACAAGACTAAAGGGAAGAAGAAATTGGAGAGTCAGGGGAAAAAAATCCATCCCAAAAACAACAAACCTTCAGGAAAAGATCCTAGATGCCATGCCAAATACAGAAGGGAACCTTTGGCTCACTACTTCTCTATTTTCCTTCCAAATAATGTTTATGGAAAAATCTCTGGCTTTTTCATTCTCTTTTCTTTGCATATTGCCATTTGGGTCTTGTTTGGAGTTTTGTTTGTTTGGCGGTTTTTGTGGTTTTTTTTTTTACTGACCTCATCTCATCATACAATGTAGTAAGGAGATAGGGCAAACTAATTTTATTCATGAGATGAGGAAAATCTATTTCAATGAGTAGTGTAACATTACTGATTATTACTTTTCACACAACTTTAAAAAGTTGACTTTTTTTTTTTTGTGAAATCAGGGCCTCACCAAAGGAAAGGGTCCTAAGCCCCCACCAAGAGGTACCTGAAGTACTTCAGTTCATTAATGCACACACTTTGGTGCACAATTTAGGGGACAGAAAAGTTAGAAGATGTTAAAACCAGTAAGGGTGAAGTCATCTCTCTGAATTTTACATAGCTAAGATTTGAGACCCCATACAGATCATTTATGCTCTCAGACTGTGGAGAAAAATTAGCACCTGGAGATACTCCAGACTGTGATCAAACACACCCACTGTAAGCATCTGTCTTTGCAAGAAATTAACTGTTTTCTGCAAATGCCTCTGCCTCTCCCTCCTCCCACCCTCAGTGGCAATTCAGAGACCTAAAATTTCAAGGAGAATGCCACGCCTAAATTTCAGATGGGTGAGAGTCTGAGAGGAACCTTGCTTCACAATTCTGTTTTGAAATCTGTGAAACAATCTGGAGTCAGATGCACAGATACTGACACCTGATGGATTCATCTTTCTGATGGAACAAATATCTCAAGCAACAATCTGGCAAAACATCGAGACGCATTAATTCTATGGTGACAGACTCACCTGATGATTTTATGGAAGAACTATAGGCAATACCATTGTGCTGCTGATTATCACCAATTTCCAGAGTTGTAGTAATTACAGGCTTCGGCTTAAATTCACGCTTAGGCCGACTAGATGCTACATTTATCCTGTAACACAGAGAAGAGCAGCAGGGGATTTACTTAGGAAGAAATAAGGAAGAAATACTTACAGAACTTACGCTCAGGTTAAGTGCTTTGCTGTTTGAAAGGTAGAGTAAGAAAATCTGCTGGTTTTGATTTTAAGCTTCTTTTGGTTGGTTTCTGTTTTGGTTTTATGGCATTGGTTTTTTTTGATTAGTTGGTTTGTTATGGGGTTTCTTGTGGGGGGGAGTGTGTATTTTTACTAAACACGCTGCTCAATTCTCACGCAATACTTGAATTTCAACAAGTCCTTAATTTATTTAGTACTTTGGTCCTGCTGACAGAGGCATAAAGTTTAACAGCCTCAGTTTGAGAAGTGATGAGCACCCACAGCTGCCACTGAGTTTAGCACAAGTTGCAGAAATGAGCTCTCTGGAAAGCTCAACTGCAAATGACATATGGAGAAACACATCCAGGACAGAGGCTCAGGGACTGCATCTCACACATGGCCTTTTTATTATGGAAAATGGGAAACAACCATTTAGCCAGCAAAACTGTCTGGTACCTCTTGCTGTGTGTGCCCCAGCTGAGAGCTCCTTGTCTCCCTGGCCCCTCCTGCTGGGATGGCACAGAGTGTCTGCAGACACAACTGCTCTCATGCCAATTCTCACAGCTCCCATGGCCACCCTGGGCTGAAAGCCTCAAGCAGTTCTCTTGACTCTGCCTACACCACAGTGACACTCAGGTCTCTGGTTCTCCAAGTGACACATCAATGACAGCACCATTTCTCCCTTTTCTTAGCATGACAAAAAGTACCTGGACCTTTAATATGTGTGTTACAGCACAGCTCTGTTCCTGGACAGCTGGCTGGTTCCTTACTGTGCTGTCCGATTTTGTTACACCCCTTAATCTCAATAAAAACAGGCCAACTTCCAAGCAAAGCCTCCAAAACACAACTCAAAGTATGCAAGTTGAAATAAACCTCTAAACAAAGGGAGGCTGTCCCCACTAACCTCCACAGATGGGAGAGACTGCACACACTCAGAGCTCCCAGGGCAGATCCTGTGTTACATTAAAGTCTCCCAGCAAGAAGCTGCCAGGTGGCAGGGGTTTAAAGCCAGGGAGCTGAGTCTGGCATTAAGCACAGCAAACATGCATCTGGGAGGTGGTGCTACAAGATCTCTTGCTTCAGTGACTTTCCAAGGTTGTGAACCTCAGCTGCAAAAGAGGTCCAAAAATTTCTGAGGGGTTCAGTCTTACCGGTTTTGCAGCTTGCTCTGCAGATCCTCCAAAATTTCTGTGGATTGTTTATGGTAATCTAGTGCTGCTTCTACAAACACAGCCAACTGGCTGACTTGTTCTACCTGAAAGACAGAGAGGAAAATAGTTCTAAGGGCACTGCGTTACGTTCAGCAGAAGGATAAACAAACAGATCATTTAAAACAGACCTGGTATCTCAAATGACCACAGTACCTTGTAGAGGTTATTGGAAAAGAGCACATGTGATTCTATCAAAGAAACTGCCAGTTGGAAACTGAACAAAACTGAGGTGTAACTTCTAGGTCACTAACTCAGGGCTGGGTCCTTGAGTCATTTCCTTTCACGATGTGCAAATCCCTTCTGCTTTCAACTTCCAAGCCAGCTGTCTGTCAACACCCAAGCCCAAAACATTTAACAGGACATGACCCCTTAGCAGGTGAAAGTGGAGGTTTTCTGATCAATGCTGGAAGAAATTACACTGTGACAGCTCTTATGACTCAGAGCCATTAATGTTTATTATCAATGTTTACAAAGTACAGTTCTGAAATGATCTGGACTTACCTCACTAGATGGCAGCATTTATAAACTGATAAATGAAACATGATTTATCTACTTGGATTTAAAATGTATTAGCCAATCATTCAAAAATATGAACGATGAGGAAACGGAGAATGGGAAGGAGAAAGAAATAACAAAATATTTTTATTCATGAGGTAACAAAATCTCATTCCTCTAACACAAGCTGAAAAGTTCAAGCTGTATGGGGTATGGAGCAGTAACAGATATTTGTCTTCTTCAAGACAACATTAAGAAGACAGACCCCAAGAAGTCTGACATCTTTCCATTCCATTATGATGTCTTCAGACACTGGATCATAAGAAAATATCTGAGTAAACTTTCTACAAATGTTTTATGGACCCATGGCAGTTTTGTGTTATGCTTTGTCTGTTTTTACTCAGTTAAAAAGATCATTAAAAATTCTGCCAGGACTCCAAGAGAGCCAAACACTGTCACATAGCACAAAGAAATGAAATGCACAGAACCAAACCAACAGCTGATACAATTCCATCACAGTCAGAAGAGAGTAATATAAACAGCTGAGGACAACACACAAAGTGCCTAGGGTTTGGATGTGGTGGTCAGAGAAAATGGATAAAGGATGTCCAAACAAGACAACTAAGAGCCAGGAGAAATATGGAGTTGTGGATTAGGAGAAGAGAGAGAGAAAGAGAGACTGGGAAAGAGCCAGAGAAACTTGAGTGACTAAAAGCTATTTAAGAAGATGAACCTGGGACTGGCTGTGTGGGAATGGCAGGAAGATGGATCTGATAAGAAGTGCATGCAACAGTGTCGATGTGGGAGGTCTGGAACTGGCTGTGCAAAAACCTGAGAAAGATGGGGATCAGGACTGAGCCTGGGAAAGGCACCTGGCAGGATGGCTGGGAACCAGAGCTCAGAGAACAGACTTCAGGGCAAGAAGACCAAGAGAGGGAGACACTTTGGGAACTGGAAAGAATCAGAAGGAAGTGATTGCAGTTAAGATCCCTGCAGACACAGGAAGACCATTTAGGGTTAGACAACAAGGCTGCAATGAGAAGTTTCAGGAGGACAGACAGACTGGGTCAGCACAAAAAAGGAAGGAGAAAAGCACAGAGTTTTCTTTAAACAGAAACAGTAGGAAATGGGTACGGAAAAAACTTTAGAGGGATATCCAGTTCACCCCTTCCCAAAGGCAGAATTACTTATACTAGAATGCATAACTCATCTCTTTTTTAGTGGCTGAGCTAAACCAGTTGAATTCCTGCACTCTTATCCTTAGTTTGGTGCTCTGACTAATGATAAACAGTATCTGAAACATTTCTCAGCTGCCAGCTATGCCAGACAGAATTATAAAACATACATCTACTGCAACCAGGCAACTGGTAGATCCTAGAGTGAAACAGTGCTGAAATCGTTGATAAGAGCATGTTCCAGCTTTTGCTGCCCTCATTGCACTGGTAAAACAGCAAGAGGCTTGACTGCCTTACACTATACACTGCTGTAACAAATGTGTCCCACTTACAAACAGTTCAGGAGCTACAGGCTGGTTTATAACTGCCTGTGCATAGAGGGAGAAGTTGCTTGCAACTAAATATTCCCACTTTGTAGCTCCTCCCTGTTGCAGTTTGCTCACAGAAGACAGCACACATCTTACTTTGTGTGTTTTCTGTGATGCTGCATCTACAGGAGAAGAGAAAACTTTGGAATAGGCCCAAATATGTCCAGCTCTCTTTTCCTACAATTCCACGGTTACTCAGGAGAAAGCACATCCTGCAATTCCGCTCCGTGTGGACAGAAGAGAGGATTATCCTGAATGGCCACAGCTGCTCCTTATTTAGACATAATTTCATGATGGACTTGGACTCTGGGCCAAAGTCCACATACCTGAGCCCAAGCCACAAACTCACTCTAAGGACTTTGCAGAGCCAAAGAGTAATAGTAATGATTTTCAGAGGTAAAATCATTCAGAGACTCCATATCAGCAGCAAAGTTTTGACTGTAAGTGAGCTAAAAGTCAGAAAGCACAGCAGGTACATGCCCTTGCTTTTACTTTCAGCAGCAGGTCCTGACTATACCAATTTCCCAACCTTCATCCTCTCACTGAACAAACTTCATTTTACTCTCAGCTACTCCTACTTGAGACCTCTGTGATCATCTTGTCTGAGTCAGTGTATCTCCAGAAGAAACTCCTGAGTTCTTGAGTTGTCCCATTCACTGCTGTGCATTATGTTCTTCTCTGAAAGGGGATTTAGAAGAGGCAAAAGGCAGAGTTTCTGCTTTCAGACCTCACCTCCTGTGAAGGACTGGCTTTAACCAGTCCCACACATTTGCCCCTCCAGGATGTAGTGCAGCAAACAAAGATGCAGCACAGACTTACATCATTTTCTAAGAAATTGAACATGCTTCTTTCAGCTAGTTCCTTTGACTCTTCAAATTTTTCTACTGCTTGTTTAACTTCCTCATCCGGTATCTTTCCAAAACGCTTCTTTTTATAATCATAATCCAAGCGGCGTCCTTCCAGCTTCTTCAGGTGGTGCTAAGAGAGACAGAACATTTATGAGAAGGACCAAATGGGACATGCCCAAACACATTGTGATTTAAGGAAATATGGATGCAAATATATGCAGATTTAAAGAAATACAAGGCTATGAGATTTGTCCATCCCTTTGACCCAAAGCAGCACCAAGTAAGTGTAGGGCCACATACATGAATGAATTTTAACTAAAGAGCCCTTTGGTAGCACTTGGGGTACTGGCTACCTTGATTTGCCAATTTTATACATCCAGCCTCATGGACTTCACTAAATGTGTAACAGTTTAGATTCTCCGAGCTGTTGAGAAAAGCAGGATCCAACCTAAATATTTGTGTGTCACCATATTCTATAAGTAATTCAATTTTATGTCTTGAATTATCTGCAATATGACAACAAAATGTTAGAGGGTTATATTCCTCTCATAAAGCGGTGCTCCAACAAATCTTGTATTCTTGCTGTCCTCGTTAGGTATCAACTTGACATTTCTATCTGATAAAAATACACAAGCTTTTCTGTTGCCAAAAATCCTGGGACTCACAGACTCACAGAATGGACTCAAAGTGACAGTACAAAATGCTCATTAAAGCTAACAGCAAACAATTTCCTTTCATCAGTTCAGAGGAACACAACTGAAAACAGCTATGCATCAAAGGAGACAGCTACAGACATTATTACTGTTTTTTGCTATGCTTCACACATTCATTTATGTGTAAACAAATAAAGTAACTTCCATTTCTGCATTTCATCGGGGTTTTAACTTGCTTATTATCCAAATCCATTGGAATCAACTGACTCAGAGAAAGACTGCCTGGCTTTCTTTAAATTGTCACATTGTAAACAAAAACACTGAAAAACTAAACTCTAAAGGTTAAAAATGTGTTCCTTAGTGTGCTATATTTTTCCTGTAGTGGCATATGACACTTCAACATTTTATGACACTATTCAGATCATTCTGTGTTTGCCCTGAAAAGCATTTTTTAACAGTTATATTCATTCTCCATTATAAACAGCTTTAGACTGACAGAGATGGTAAGATAGGATAATCACTAGCAATAAATCACAGCCCACTCACATGTTCATAAGCGTTAATAAAAATGTTCATTAAAACAAAACAGCAGAAAAATAGAGAATATAATTCTCTTCACTATCCTTGTACTGACTATACAAGCAATATAGCAAACTGAAGTTAGACAAGGGAGAATAGTCAGGCATTGATTCTAAGTAGATTTTGTTACTGTTTTGCTAGAGAGAAAATCTATTGCAACAAAATTTATTTACCTTATTGCTTTCAAGAAAAATAACTCAGGGAACTTGATAGAGTTTGATTTGACTCTGATTATTGGTAAGAGAAGCTCTACCCTGGAAAACTTACCCCAATCTCTTTTAAATCTTTGTCCTGCAATAACTGTAGAGGATCAATAAAATTTTGTTTAACATTAATATCAAGAGAGTCCTTCACTTCTGCCATTTGCTTCATGCTCTCACCAGCATCCAGTAGTGCAAGGCCTGTGGTAAAGAATAGGCTCTTATATCTCAAGATATGTAAAAGCAGAAATTTTGTCTTTTAAAACAGCCATTTCAAATAGGTATCTTTGTATCTGCTGCAGTCCCTTGAAGAGCAAAAAAGAAAATAATGCAAGTTATGCTTGTTCCCACAGAAAACTAAAACTAGAAAATTTTTGTTCTGAATTACATTTCTGGAGCTTTTTTTTTTCCCTGACAGATATCAGGGGAAAAAAAATTTTTCTCCCTACTGTATTTGCACAGGTCATTACTAAAAAAAAATCATCCAGGGTTACTATTTATTTCTTTCTAAAAGAAATTTTTCCCTTAGTTTACTTCTCAAATTGAGTATAGCCATTCTTATATAAAGGTTAAAAGAAATAAACTGCATTTAAGAATCACCCTAAATCAATTACGTTTGGCAACTTGGGAACTAAACTGGTTAATAACAGGGATGATCAGAGAGCATCAGTAACAGTAATCAGTGTTATCAAACCCACCTGCAATAGAGGTGGACAAATGTGCAGGACCATTCTGTTTCTGAGCTGTCTCAACCATCCCCTGATGCCTGCACTTAACTTTCCCTCTTACCTGCAGAGGCCAACTACACAGGTTATGTCAGTGAGTAATACTTTGCACAGAACTTTATGCTGAAATATTGGCAGAGGAGATGCACAAACTCACCAAACATAGAATCATCGCCCAGCTCTCTGCCATACCGTATCATGCAGTCTCCCAGGAGTCCCTCTGTCTGGGGGTAGCCTGTGGTTTTAACTTGTCCTCTGATCTTTGACATAGTGTTCAGCATTCCCAGCTTGGCTCTATATGCTAGGAGGGACAAAGAAAACGAAAAAAAAAAGAAAAACACCTGATAAAACCAGTTTTTGAACTGATCTATTTAAAGCAATAAATAAATTCACAAGCAAAGTCATGAAGCAATGACTTGCCTAATTAGCTTTTAGTTACCTATAATTAATTTCCAAGTAATAAAGCAATGTTTGTCAAAATCCAACACCTATTGTTCTAATCCTACCTGGATTTGGCTGAAGATACTCCGTGGATTTGGACAGAAGCTCTGTTACAGCTTTATTAGTAACATCAATTTTCTGAAAAAGAATAGTAAGTCTTGAAAAAGAACCTTGAAACATACACAGAAAGGCAAGGGCAATTGTAAAAGCAGAAACTGGCAGTAACATTGTTTAATTTGCAACACAACTCATCAGTGGATAGCAAACGTCAATTTTCTGTAAATTTCTGTACATGGATTTAGACTAAAAAATATAATCTTTTTCCAGGAGAAAATATGGCCCAAGTAGTTTGATTTTTATCATCAATTTTATCAGATGCAAAGGCTTTGTGATATTTACAAAGCCTCACTAACATTGCAGATTTCTCTAAACTCCCACATCAGGAGGAAGAAGGTTCCTCCTGATGCTCTGCACCCTTCTTGGAGGAATTTCTCTTCACTGTTAAGAGGTGTCAGTGGAACCTGATCCTCTGCTCAAACAGCCTTTGTGGATGTCTCTCCTCCCTTGGCTGAGCTGATGAGGCTCTAGGTTAAATTTGCATTAATCCTTTTATCTTTCTGTTTGGAAGCACATTATAGGGTTTTCCCCCCAGGTAAATCTACAATACCATTCAATCACTTGAAACATGAAATATTTTTGATTCTGCAATAGCTTAATATTGAAAAATATAACGTGACTTTTCTTACCCTTTCCATCTCTTGAAATTCCTCATCTAACTTTGTTCCTTCTGCTCCACTTATTTTTTCACTGAATAACTGTAAAAAGATAAATTTAACACATACAAAAAAGGTATTGTTATTTAATTACAGAAAAAATATCTCTGAGACTTACAGGAATTGACTCCATATCAGAAAATGGCCAGCATCCATTTGAGGCAACTATGCAGGACAAAAGTAAACAACTTGAAAGTGAAGCTTTCCCTTCAAGAGAGACAAGGACACCCGACACAAATTTAGAACAAGCAAACAAAAAAATTATTTATGCTTGAAGAGTTTGTACTCTACATGGCCCACACTGCAGATTTCAGCACAGAGACCAGAGTCTGACTGCAGGTAAATCCAGAGTAATCTTTTCAAGTATGTTTCTGCAGTTCTGTACTTCTGAGTACCTTCTGGCCCTGTGTGCCAGTAAGTTCAGGGATATAACTCCCATTCCTGCTGCTGGGAGATGTGTGCAATTCTGTGGAAGGAACAGACTGGTGAAAAATGCTCCACTGTGACTCACCTGTGAGACTGAGCACCTTTGTGATCAAAACAAGAATGCCAAGTGTTCTTCAAAAACTCAAAGCACAAGTTTCAGATTCCAGTAAACCTTCTGAAAAGGCTAAAAGTTAACCAACTTTTGTGTGACAACTCCAGGCTGTCAGAGCTGACTGTGGTCCTCGCTGAGTAAACCATGGCCAGGAATAAGCCACTGAGCAGAACTCAGCCATCTGCTTCTTGCAGTGCATGGTACCTGCACTGTGACAACATGCAAAGAAAGCCAGATTCTCACCCAGTGTGAAACAGCCTTTGAAAGCATCCCTTCACTATGACAGTGATTTAACACATAATCACCAAATTCCTTCAAAAATACCTAACATTTCTCTGTTTTAATTGACTTTTATCACTGCAACTGTAACAGTGTAGTGTGAAATCCAGGCCTAGCTCACTGACTGCTGCTGGTCCCCAAACCTGTCCCCAATAAAGCATTTTGTTTGTCCTCAGCACCTTTTAAAAGGGAATTAATCTCACTGAATTAGAAGGGCCTTAGGGACTTGCATAACCTGAAAATGGGTCAGGGCTCTCAGCAGTGCCATGGTTCCCTGTTCTCAGTCACTGCACAGGTGTGGGGGGAGGGCACTGCCCTGCCAAAAACCAGCGAGGAGCTGATGAAGCAGAGCTGGAGCTCAGCAGTGGCTGACCTTGCATCAATATCACAGCTACCACACAGTCAGAGAACAGTCCTGCTTAAGGGAAAATGTGATTTCAAAAGAGACGTAGAGCTAATTATTTCTATTGGCTTTACAGCAGCACTCACACTCTTCATGCTTAATAAGCCAAACAGCACACACACTTGTCAGGATCATTTCTCTTCCAGAGCACTGAGAACAAGCATAAAAGCAGATAAAACAGATGGAGAAGCCCAAGTAGCAGTGAATTCCTGCAGGTCATCATCTTGCTGCTGTAAGACATGACAGTAGAGAAGTGACCTGAGGTCACTCATGGAGCAGAACACTGCCATGGTCTCTGCAGGAATGTCTGAGGAGTCCTTGAGCAGATGGAGAAAGGTACATGACAAGGCTGCATGAAAAGCAGGAATTCCTATCAGGAATTCTGCAGCTCCCTCACAATAGCAGTTTCCATCTCCTTTCTGTTAATTCCAAAAATAATGAACACCATTTTCCACAGCCTCACACATGTCTTCTTTCTCCAGTAGGCAAGGAAGAGATCTGTGGTTTCCCGAAACTCTTTTCAAAGGCCGAGTGCAGTGGGGAATTGCCCTTCTCAGGCTTAAGCTGCAAAAGCCACATTCAGTAGCAGCCCATAGCTGTCCCATTACAGACAATCCATTTCTATGCTGGTGAAAAAGAAACGTAATGAAGTAACGTGATTGCTTTACTGTGAAAGTGCAATCAATAATAAAAAGACTAAATCTATTTTACAGTGACTTGCGAATGCAACTGCACAGAGCCAGCCACAGGATCTGCAGACACTTTCATACAGGGTCTGGAGACAACATAACTTAGACCTATACCTGAGGAAAAAAGTACTGATTATAAGAAAAAAATTTTGTTAACAGCTTTCCCAGTTCTATGCAAATATTAATGATACTGGTTCTTCTAGCCCAAGGGCACTTCTTCAATGGTATTTAGCCTGAGCTCTAACATCCTTTGAAAAATGACACTCCATAAAGAATGATTCCTTAAAGTCTGTAAGTTGTCTGAGCTATCAACAGTAAAAATTGGTATAAAGTTATAATGGTTATAATGAAATTTTACACCTCTACAGTTTATTCCATATTGGTATAATTGGGAATAGCTGTACTAGTCTCGCATTTAGAAACAAAAAAGCTTTTGTTCTGATCATACTGAATTTAGGAGTTGTAAAACTAGCATCACCCTTCTCACAATTAAAAGTTACAGGATACCAAATTAATTACTGAAAATGGATGCACAAAGGAGACAGCTGCTGAGTTTTAGTTCCCTGACTATTTGCTGAGCATCATTTACATGCATTATATCAAGCTGCAAAATGCTTTGAACACAAACAGAGGATGCCCAGCTGAGGAGCTGTGTAATTACGTGGCAGTATCTATCAGGCTTTACAAGTCACCTCATCAAAGAAAACTGCTGCCATCACACAAGGCATGTACTCCGAAGGAGCTTGGAATTTCTTCTACAGGAATAATCCTTCAGCTCCAAATTCAGAACCTGAGCACCATGGATTCAGCACCTTTGACTAGACAGGGCCACAATTCGTGGCTGTGAAAAAAACCAGGTCCCACCAGAGAGGCCACCATTTTACTATTCACTGTAGGTCAGAAGCTGAAGCTTTTCATTAGTTCTGTTTCTGGTGAAGCTAACTAGGCCTCCTCTGGATCAAAACCTACACCCAGAGAATAGCTCTGCAACAGGAAAGATTTCTTCCTCTCAGGTGTCTGTACAACTCCTTCTATCATACTTGAAATATTACATTAGTGGGGAGAAAGAGAAAAGCAACAGAGTTAAATCATGAACATGAAAACACTTTCAAATCAGCCATTTGTACTACCACCTCTCATTTGAGGTTACACATGATAGCAAACTACCTTCTATTGTAAAACTTGAATGCTCTACATAATAGAAGATATTTTTGCCTGAAGAAGCACTGCAGTTTGTACACAAATGCTCCTTGCTTGTTACTTTTTGCTAGATCCTACTGTTCTATTTAATATTGAAAAATTAAATATGACATTGCATTATAAACAATCTGAAAATCTCTGGTGGACTTATGTAGAATTTTATACAAGGAAAAATCTAGAATTAAAAAAAACAGACTTTGAAAGAAATCCCTCCAGATATTGTGATTTCTATTTTAGTTCTGTATAACCAGCTACAGACCAAAATGCAATCTGCAATTTTGCTACAGTTTTAAAAGACTAAGTATTTATCTGCTGAGGCATTTATATTCCAAGAAATTCTCTGAGAAAAGATTTTTCTATAAATCTAATATTTGTGATAGCTTTTTTGGTTTTGTTTTTGGGTTTTATTTTCAGAAAATGTAATTTTCATTTGATGTGTTTTGTTATGCTGAAGCATTTCCCCAACCCCGGCAGTGTTCAAAACCTGGTTAGAAAAGGCCCTGAGTAATCTGGGGGGTCTAGGGGCAGGCGTCCCTGCCCATGGCAGGAGGGGTTTGGACTGGATAACCTTTAAGGTCCATTCCAGCCCCTTACTATTCTATGATTCCATGAACACAGCACATGAGATGTCCATACTTTAAAGTAAAATCTATAGCTCACCAAAATCCTAAACTAAAAGAGTCTCAAGATTTAAAACAAAAAAATACTGAAAAATTATGCTAAGAATATTAAGTTTTATCCCTATTGGACAAGAACAGTACATTTCCCCATTGCTAACTGGATTATAGCAAACAAGCTTCAGAAAAATGCCATATTTTACTGATGCTTCGTACATCGTATCCACTGAATTACAGCACTTTTTCATATTCCACTATGGAAGGTTACTGAGTGTAAGAAACTGCCAAAAATATCCCAGATCAACAGAGAGCTGATAAAACTCTCAAAACAATTACCCTATTTTTTTTAATATATCTATATCCACTGGGTATTTTATAATACAAGTCAATGGGATTCTTGCCAGCCAATACTTGCACATATGCTCTGACCTTCTGTTTCACTTGTTTTGCCTTTCTTTTGCAACACTCACTAACTAGGATTGAACCATCACAGTTCTTTTGTTGTTATTCAGCTACTGTTGAAAGAAGTGGCTTCCCAGAAAAAATCTCTTGTACATACCTGACCAGGAAGTCAGCCTATGCTATTTAAAAGCTGAATGAAGGTATCATATTCTATTAAAGGCTTAAGAGCTTTTAGTGACTCTTTACAAAGTTACAGCTTTATTTTGTTCTGAAGGACTAGCTGCTGAAATTATCTGTTGAAACTTTAATGGGATAGAAAATTCCTACATTTGTCATAAATATGCACGCTGTCAAACCCATGAGGCAAAACCTAGATTTTTTTTATTCCAACAAAAAAGCCAAGGCTATGAAAAGATTTTAAATTTATTTCCCTCTCTCTCTAAAAAGGAAGCAAGCAATCAACTGGGAAAATTAATAGATTCATCCCAAAGTTAACACACGGAGAGCCAGGAAATAATGTAACTGTATGGCCACATAGAAACAGAACTGGGCCAAACTGCAAAAATGCATTAAATACATCTTAAATACAGTACTTAGTAAAAAATACTACATTCCAGTATGGTTAACACATAATAGTTGCGCTTCTCCTAATAAATCATTAAAAGTTCCAGCAATTTCCCTGCAGCCATGTAAGTGTTTGATTTGGTTTAATGCAATGTGACAATACTAACAGCTTTCTCAAGAATCTTATTTAAGCCTGTAATAAACAAAGGGAAGAATAAAGTGGCTGGCAAGACAAAGTCGAATCTCCTTGAAGTGTTCAATATCCTGAAGGGAGGGAGAGATTTTCTTCTTTGTCCTCTTCCAGAATGCTCTAGCAGATTAGAGAATAAGGTTTCAGCCTCTTTTCTAGATCAAAAGTAGCTTAACCTCAAATATCTGTAATTCCCTGTTTTGTGCTTCCAAGTTCTACTACAATGCCATGCATATTACTTGTTTTTCTTCTTTCCTGATTGCTATATTTCATATAAATTGCTAACTCCCACACTCAAAAATAAGGTTACTACCAGTTCACGTAGAGCAAGAACTTGTACCTACCACACAGCTTAATGTCTTGCATCTTAGTACACCTTTAAAGCAATACACACTGGCAGAGCCAGCTGCACAAAGTTTGTCACCACGACAGAAAAATATTCTTGAAAAAAAAAGAATGAAGTATTCTGCTTTACTGGCTAAGTGAATGGGCAGCTATTAGACACCTCCAACTGATTTCTAGGTATTTTCTAAAGGTCTGGATGCTCAGAAGAAAAAGTGCCCCACACTGAGTAACTAAACGAAGATGCACATTTTCAAATACAGAACTAAACAAAAGACTGAAGAAACACAGTACTTGGCCCTTGGGTACAAAATCATCTGCAAATGGAAATGAGTAATATATACCTAAATAGATATTTTCTCCTAAAATACCCCTATAACAATAAAGAAAAAAAACCCAAACTATAAAAGTGTACTGGTACTTGGACCTTTTATTTTAATTATACTGACACAGCTCATTCTACCTTAATGCTTTGGAGTAAATACAAATCCCCTCATTTTAGAGGTTAAGCACTAAATGAAGGCAGGAACTCTTGAGTCCCCTCAGTATGTTGTGTTTTCAAAGAAAACAAAAATTCTCTTGCTCTGATGTACTTTAAAGAAAAAAAAGATTTATTCTGCTCTCCAAAATAAATAGAGGGTCTACTACAAAGTGCAGATGTTTCAGTCACACTCTGGCTCACCTCCAGCAAATCATTTAAGTTCATCCTCAGTAGGTGCTAAAGTGCTTTTCTGGATGAAGCCCTGAGTGCTCCGCACCTCGAAGTATCAAGCTGAGAGGTCATCACCTTCACATGAAGTATTTTGTAACTTTTTCTTCTACTCAACTTTCAGCTAGCAGTGGCACAGATTTCACCAAAGCATTTGGTAAAATGGCAGAAAAGATTTCTGACAGCAGAAGAAGGAACTGGGGTTTTTTGGTTTTTTTTTTGGAAAAAATTATTTGAGCAGCTGAATTGGGCCCTACTGCTATTTAACCAAAATGATGGTGTGCAAGAATCTGTGCCCTAAAAGTTAAATACTTGTTGTTGTTCCCATAGCTGCATAAGTGCTGTATAATATCTCTGAATTTAACAATACTTGTACACAGGTATTTAAGAAAGTGCAGCTTTCTCTTTCGGTAACAGTTCATACATAATTATAAATCCTAAGAATATTTTGGAATTTATGTGAGACATGAACACATTAAAAATTATAATCATATTGAGGATACAGAATTCAAGCAGCATTCTGTTAGTACCCATGGCAGAGTACTCGTCTATAGAAATTCAGGGAAACAAAGAAGTGTTGCATAAAATTGGGTGATTCACCCATAATTCATTACCTACAACAAGCAGTTGAACCAGAACTCCAGAAATCTACATTCATGGCCAGAGCAATTCACATCCTAGTGTTTCACTGAAGATGTCTGAAGATCTGAAGATATTCTCAGATACTTGAAGTAGAAATATATAGTAAGAAGAGTAGGCTATGCCTGTACTTCAAAGACAGTTCATGACTGTGCTCACACTATCAACTTCCTTGGGGATTTCAGATGGACCCAATAGCAAATCTTGTCCCAGCAGCCAACAAAATTAAAATACCAAAAATATGACTATTTTTTGTAAAATACAAAGGATTTTAAATATATGTAGAGAAATGTATTACATTTAAAGACACACCAAGATAAACATTGAAAAAATTTTTACATATTTTCTAATGTTAAAAATTTCATACAACTTACCAAATACAAAAACTGAGCCCTATCTCATTTTTCAGAGCCCAGGTTTTGGTAGGAAATTCCTTTACAAAACAAAAAAACCCCAAAACCCAGGCCATCTAAAGGACATGAGGAATCTCAAGGGCCTGTTTCCCAAGAAGGAAAACATACTTTTTCTACCAAGAGATCTCTGAATCATACAAAGTTAAAAAAATGCATGCAAGTAGTGCCAGAGTGTTTATATTCACAAAGAACATTCCTATCTCACTGATATTTATGAACCCTCTACTTTATTACTTGTAACTTCTCAGGCAAACAGGAGCAACAAGATTCCAGATGATTATTTTTAGGAAGACAGATGAACTGAGTTGCACAAGGATACACCAGCTAGAGAGGAATAGAAGAGAAAGGTGTTTGCAACGTGGCTTGCCTGGGAAGGGGGACCCGAGGGTGTTCCCAACCACACCTTTCCCACACAGAGATGTTCTGGGAGCTGCCAGGGGAACAGGCTCAGCATCGAGCACGTCGCTGTTAAAGGGTCCTGTGCAGATCTGTGCCAAGCAGTATTATTCAATCTGCTTTCTAACATGGAGCAAACTCTTCACAGCTGAGCATGACCCAAAGTGTAGAGAAGCGCAGCCAGGCAATCAGCTGAGACCTCTACAGTCAAGCCTCCAGCTGCCAGTATGGACAGGGACAGACCAGTCCATCAGATGGCCCATATGCTCCTGCAGAGAAGAATGCCCATTGACAGCAGGGAGCCTGCAGCTCCCACGGAATCAGTGAACAGCCACAGCTGCAGAGCAGCAGCAGCACAGCTCTGCCAAAGGCTCACAAGTGGCAGCTGAGTTCTGCTCAGAAAGGAAGCTCCAGTACTGCAGTCCATGTATTCTGGGATCGACAAGCACTGGAGCATACAGGAAAACTGAGCAATGACAGCACTCCCCACTGATGGAGGAGTTTCAGCAGGCACTCCAGATACACCTGCCAGACAATCCAAGATGTCTTTTGGCAAAATCCCCTCACCAACCCATCAGCTGAGGGTTCTGCTTTCCCACTGATTGTGTGACACACTCATACCTATACAGACAAAAATTTTTGCTGCTTTCAACTCTTTCATAAACAGTTGTGCTGTACCATTTAGTGTGAACTCCCCTAACTTAGATCAGCTTGTATGAATAAGGACTGCTGAAGACACCTGGGTACATGTCGACGTATTTAATCAACATCCTTTGCTTGGGAAACCACATCAAAGAAAAAGGAAAAGGCACAGAGCCCAAGAACATGACAAACAAGGTTACTAGTTGAGGAATACATCTTTTCTTGAGGAAGGACTTACACAGTCCCAAAAAACAGATAGAAGAAAATAGTTTAGAGTGTTATTAGTCAAACAGCCTGATTTTACATAGTCTAAACAAAGGATTCTGCCATGTGGGAGGACTATGACAACAGAAATTTTTCAAAAGAGAAGAGTGGCCATTTTAACGAAGCTAATGAGAGCTTTACACAAAGATCTGCCACACAATATCTGTCATGTGGGTGTTTGACCACAGTTCTATGTCCCCAGCATCCTTGCAATTCTTTCTGCTGACAGGAACTCCAGGATGCATTGAATAGTTTTTGATTCCTGCTCTTTCAAGAAAAAGAAAGAAAACAAAAAGGAAACCGACCTGAGTATATTAAAGGTCTTGACAAATTGAAAAATTCTGTGGATGCACTTTAGAAACTCATCATCTCTCAAGAAAGCAGCAAAAGATACAGTAACACTTTCTCTCAGAAAAGGTCTACAATTGATTAGGTAAGATGAAGCACTTGGCATTAAACAACTAAGTCATCTGTAAAAACAGGCCAATATGCCAGACATGGTCCTGCATTTTATGCAAGTCAATAATAACACCAACTGAAATATTTATTAATCAATTTGATATTTGCTATATCTATTTACAAAAAATTTCAATCTCCTTTCTTTGACAGCAGTACTGAAAACTTAGCCCATATGATTCCTGTGCTCTTCCTAGTGTATGTGATTGTATGTAATTTTTTTCCAGAATTAGGCACAAAATTACATATGGCTTGGCTTCGGGGTTTTTTTTAATTAATTTAGTAACAGAAACATCACACATTGAATTCCAGCTCTGATACTGCTTAAGTTGTTCTACAAGTAAGTCTATGCCAGAAAGAGAATTTTAAGTAGGGTCAGGAATGCGGGCACTTGCTGTTGCTCAGTCAACACTCAAAATCCTGTACCCAGCTGATGTAGTCTGCACACAATCACACAGCCTTTTAAATGAACCTTATTAACCAAATCCAGCCAAAGTATGTGTAAATATAGACTGTGTAATCTAGACTTACAAAGAAGTCTGCACATTGAGAAGGGTGCTGTCTCTTGCTCTAAGCAAGCATGTCCTTTGAAAGGTCTTAGCATATTTCAGAACATTTTATCCTCCCAATATAATGGACAGTTTCACCCTTTCTGTGACACTCCAGAGGTCTTGAGTGCCTCAGTAAAAGCAAGCCCGTGCTACTTGTGCTGCTGTTTCACTTGTCTGGATTCCAGATTCTCTGCTCTCAGCAAGAGCTACTTTTTAGCCACTGCTATAGCTTCGGATGCTACAGGAAACATGGGGAACAAATCCATACGGGCTGAAACCACACATCCAAGCTCCTAATATAACATTAATGTAGGGGAGGCACTGAAAGACTAAATACTCCAATTTGGGTTAAAATGACTTGTCCTTGGCCACACAGTAAACAACTGCCAACTCTGAAATGAAAATGCCAGAGTCCCAGATCTCCACTCTTTGCCCTGAGGAATGCGGTCTCAAATAAAATATTCTATCTGTATTCCTGAGCAAGCAAAAAAAGGGGATTTTATGTTTATGGGACACAAACTGTGCATTGCACAATTTATTAATTATGGGAATTCAATTTATTTATTGTAAGAATTTAATTCCAGATTTTGTCACAAAAAATTAAAAGATGAGTGTACAATCTATACAAGAAAGATTATACTGTATACAAGCTGTAGAAAAGTGAAAACTGTTTGTATCTATTTTCCATGTTAAAACAAATATGACTAGGTGGTTCCAAGTTTTCACATTTTGAGGGGTAAGACTTAAATTCTGCAAAATTATGTGTCAAAGGACATTCTTTACCATGCAGGTCAGAAGGCCCAAGGATTAACAACTTTTCCCTTTGCTTCAACAAATACAAGCAAGTAATGAAAAACAAGAATAAAACAAAAAAAAATGATAGGAAAAGAAGACACAAGCACAGCAGTATTTGTGAAATTACTCAGTGGATCAGCATACTGGGATAGAATGCTATTTCCTTTTGAATTTTAGATTATTTTTTCTTCAAAATAATAGAATTTAATCAACAGCTTTTATACAGAGGCATATGTGCATATACATACTCCCATACTCCCTTAAGAAAGCCAAGAGGTATTAAAGGCCTGGATGCCTTCGAACACCCCACCAAGTGCTTATCTAAATCTCTAGGCATGTAAATACTTCTTAAGAGTCTACCCCAAGAAACTCATCAGAGAAGCACACAGGACTCAACACTGCCAAGATATGGGCTCTGTTTCATTTCAGATTCTAGTCATAAACAGCTGAGAGCAGCTAAACTACTACTACTACATTGCTATTACTTAATATCTTCTTTTCAAGAAATATTTTGTCGTTGAGTTTCTTCTGGCACAGCAGAGCAAAGGCTTCTGTTATTTACATTCAAAAATAATTGCTGGATAGGTTATGGGTATTTTCTTCATCAATCTATACATCTAAAACCTAAGTATGCCTTAGGGCACATGCAGTTTAGGGCAGCTTCTGTGTATAGTCTACAATTATCACAAAGAGAACACCACAAAAATTGCCAATATTTAAACTATTGCTTGACTATGGAGTGACCTGTGCATGTTTGGACCCATCACTTCCTTGCAAACCACAATGTATATGGCAAGATCCATAGCACTGTGGCCAAACACACTTCAACCAGCATTAAGAACTCTGACAATCAGCAAATACTTTTTCACAAAAATAAGCTAGGTGCTTAAAAAGTACACAAAAAGTCGAATATTCTAGAAAAAAGGCAGACTTGCACAACAAAGCTCAGATTGATGGCTCCTGGCTTGGCAGCATTCTGCCAGTGCAAATGAAAAGGTAACTTTTGCAAAGAAACACTGCATGATTATTTGCAAAGCAATGGCAATCCTACCTACGCAAAAGGCACATGTAATAATATTAAATTATACACAGAAACCCAGTTCCTTCAACATTCTTTTTTTTCTGCAATGAATGCACTGATTCCTTCCAGGAGTCCACTATATGCCTCCTTTTGTTACTTCTCAAATCCCAGTCCTTTGCACTTGTAAAATTAGCTCAAGCTGGCACTTCTCTCACCTGTATGACCAGTGCCAGAGTTTGCAAAAATGAAGTTTTAAAGGAAACCATGGCAGATATTTCTGCTTTTGAAAGGGTAGCATATTTAATGCTCTATAATAATTTAATTCCAAATCCTATTTAAAATATTAGCACTTTAAATTTTTGTATTTCATTTGTGAACGTATTTGAATTTAGCTCTATTTTCAGAAGAGGTTTGCTACAATTTCTTCTTTTAGCCTCAGGATCCCAGTTGCAGAGCCTCTGGTGAGAGGGTTGGCCTGAAGCTCTACCAACCCTCACAGTTCCTACAGTGGGGCAGAGGTGCGGGAATGGAACATGGCCCTGGCAAGAAGGGATGGAGCTGGGTTCCCAGGGTCCCAGTGACAATACAAAGACTGCTGAAGCTCCTGTACAAGGCTGAAGTACAAACACTGCTTGCCTTCTTGGGAGAGAGACAGCAAAACTGATGCTCCTCTGTCCCAGCAAGGTCAAATCAATGCCACAGGGTTCAAATACCAGGACAAAGCCTGCTCTTTGTTAGGGTATCATCACCTCTGAGACTGAGAAATAAAAGGGTTTGGCTCAGTGCTCAAAGACTGAAACAAGAAAGAGGGAAGGGTAGAGCAAGGAAATCACTTTACCACTGGCACTGACTGTATTACCCCAGCTCTGTTCAGGCACTCACCTCCCGTGCCAGGTTTTCCTGGCAGTGCTCTGGGTGTGCTCACCTCACCCTGCAGCACAGGACTGCAGAGCTGTCACTCCTGCCCAGTTCTTGAGTATTTCTACTAAGCTTTGTAAGCTTTCTCTCCCACAGAGATGTTAAGCCAGCCATGCATCCTGAGAAATGTTGTTTTCTCCTCATTTACTCATCACTGGTACCTTAGCACCTTTCTTTCTTCATTTTAGTCTCTTTTCACTAGCACCGCTTCCATGTAGTTTGTTTTTCTGTCAGTTGTCTCACCCCTCATTATCATTTATCCCTCTTTGCCCTAGGTTTTCTTTCAGTTTCCATTGTTTAGTTCTAACATACACTTCTCTCCACCTCTGCTGGATGTATGGCCTGCTCAAAACCTAAGCAGATCTCATACACACACATACACCTTTTCCAGAAAAAGGTCTAATCATGATGTTAGTTCCAACTTTCAGCCCAACTCAGAGGGACCAAGAATTATCCAGCTGCTGTTCCATTTTTGTTGCATCAGTGTCAAAAAGAGATTCCCACAGCTAGGAGCAGTGGCTTGATAAATTGTTCAGAGAAATGATACTTAGGCAGGAAATGAAACATTTTAGAATGACCAGTTACTTTGTGCATCTACGGATAATAAAAAGTCATTCAACCTTCCATCCTAAATATTCTCTCTCACAAGCCAGCCCCTCCTTCCTTTTTTTCTGCTAGTGTCTCTTTTCTGTTCCCATCAAGAGATGCATATGCTTTTGTTCTCTTCAGTGCTCTGTTATTTATGGTACACTCTCTTATCAAAGTACAAGACTGGTTTAGCCTGGTAATTTATAATTTCAACACAAGGTTAAAAGAATAAAGAGTCCTAGACATAAATACTGTAAAGAAGATCCCAGAGAAGATCACGTACTTGCTGTTATTTTGACAAACAAAAAATAACACACGGAGCAGGAAGACAAGAGCCAGAAAGAGATAAAACCTGCCTTTTTCAAGGAGGTTTGCAATAAACCTTTCCTTGAAAACCCACCTTGTATCAGCTTTGCTTCCTATCACATCGATATGTACCCTTTACGACTCCACATTTCATTAAATTTGACCTTCTGCCTTTAAATTGCACAAGCACTTCCCCTCAGATGCCCAGACCCCTGAACTTGAGAACACAACAGATAAGCATTACCACTTGCACTGGCTGTGATGGCTCATAAAGTACTGAGTGCCAGGCTCAGAAAATGCAATATACCTTGGTTCTAAACCACCTGCAAGAGTAAAGGCTTTTGGTTAGAAATCTGTCACTTAGACAAAATATCATCAGCGTGTATTTTGGAAATGGCACTTGAGTCTCCTCCTGCCTTCAGACCTGTCAGCAGCAAAACACTTTGATTTAAGCTTCAGGTAAGACCTACAGCTCTACCAGGTAACATTACATACATGAGTTAGAAGCATACAGAATGTTTAACGTAATTGCAGCAGAAAATGTTTAAAGGAATGTATTCCACCATTTAATAAACCTAGGCTAAGTCCTTTCTCTGATAATGTATACAGTATTTGTTTGAGATAATTTTCCTTACAAAGTTTTTTTGACAGAAAAATATTAAGCAATTAGTAATCACATGCAGATAATTATGGCAGGACCCTCAACTGTAGCTGTAAAAAGTGTCTTTTATTTCTTTTCCATAACATAGAGCAGCTTTCTCTGCTTCCTGATTACACACATTCATTATTCTTTTTAACCACTAGCACAGAGTTTAACCATTAGCCACTGAACAACGTAAAAGGAAATGTGTTGCACATTTAAAGGGAAGAAGAGCAGCTGTCACAAAGCAGAAGCTTGATTCCAGCCACAGAGACCTAGAAAAATATTGCAACAGCAGTGGCCCAGTGCCTGCTATTCCAGGCCATTCTGGCCAAAGGAGCTGAACTCCAATAAAGAACAATTCAAACAGAATTCTTCCCCCTCTGCTCCCCTACAGCCACTTCACAAATGAGCTGGACCACCCAGTGATTAATGGAACTTGTTATTAACATACCCAGACAATCTGCTGCAGTAATATCATTATCCTGAAATTGGACTTTTACCTCTGGGTCCTACAGGCTCTTAAACCAGCTGAGTTTGGGCACAGCCACTGCTTCTAGGTCTGTAATTCTGAGACACATAGTGATTGTCTGAAGTCCTAAATGCTTTAAACTTGAAATCCCTATCAGACTTGGCACCCTTCCCAGGTACCTACACTGGCTTTCTGAGTGCACCCACTAACACTGCAATTTTCACTTTAAGTGTTTGACCACACCAGTGGAATGAAAAAGTAAGAAACACAGGCTTCACATAGGCACTTCTAAACGACAGTGCTTTTACACTTGATGCCCTTGGCAGCTACTGAACTTTGGAGGCAGTAAAAACACTGAGAAGTACCTTCCAGAAATCATGTCCATCTCATGGCAAACTCAGTTTTTCAAGTTACCTACATGCCATCTACTCCTCCTTGCCTATAAGTCCAATTTGTGGCAAAATCCAGACACATTTCAACAAGAAAAATCAAATTCCTAAATAAAGCCTTTCTCTCTTTGCCATTGCATAAACCATGGAGCTCCAGTAACTCTCATACTTTCTCCAGACTTGGTCCAATTCTCTGCACAGAAAGGTTTCCCACTGCCCTGTGTTGACTTCAAATGGGGTCCTTCCAAGCAGCACTGAATAATCTTTCCTAACTATTGCAACTGTTCAGTCAGAACATAAGCAATTGCTCTGAAGCAAGCCCAAATAAATACAGCTCTGAGGCCAGTATTTCTACATATGACAAACCAGCCATTCCAGTTTGACAACTGTACTTAGCCTCTAATAAAATCTTAAAAAGTACTGAAAAAGGAAGGTAAGATACTGAACCCTGAGAAAATGGAGGCAAATAGCACAAATTAAACAGCTCATTAGCATGAGATGGTACACACACCAAAGCAATGCTGTCTATGGGCTTAAATTAGATGCATACAGATATTGAAGAAAACCAGTATCACAAAGGACAGTCTTGTCCATATATGAATAAAGTACAAGACTCTAGACTCTATAATGTGATTTTGCATTTCTATAGAGAGTGACTCATTTTGCACCAGGCAGTGACACATCACACTATTACAGAGCATTTTAGTCCAACTTGTCTGCTACAGCTATTCTTTACCACATGCATTGTACAACAAAAACTAATTTGTACTGCAAAACCTTGAAGTCTTCCTGACAAACCTCTACTGTTCCTAAAGAACTCAACAGTGATGCTTACACATGCACTTATAAATCAAGAAATTCAAAGTCATCATTATTGTACACATCTCTAAGGGAAAACATCTTTGTAAGAATTCAAGTGTAATAAACTAACCTATCTAAATTTTTGGACACAGATACATTATCTGTTCTGCAAGCCTACTTAAAAAATATGACAGTGTCAGACTCAATACTGTCCATTTTTCAGAAGAAAAGATACAGGTGCTTTTAATGAGAAAATCTCATTACACTAAAGTCTCTGACAGTAATTTAAATTAATTGATGTGAGAATTAAAATAGCCAAGAACAATGGCATATCTGAAACATGAATCTCCATGCTGACAGAATCACACTTTTACTTCCATATTTCATTTTGCAAATCTAAAATACAGTTCCTTAATCTGTTTAAAATCTTGTTTGTGAAAGTGAGTACACCCTCAAAAGAGAAATGTAAAGCCATCAAAGGGCCGTAAAAAGATACCTGTAGTGATTATCCTTCCTCACTTTTCAATTTCACTGACTTCTCACTTAGTTCCAAATTCTTGCTAAAAAAAAAACATTCTGTATTTTTTGAGAAGTACATTTTAGGGCGTTTTATTCTAAACTATGGTCTGTTTAGCAGTTGCTTGTCCAGCCAATAGAATGTGCATGAGCACTGCAGAGAAGTGGAGGAGGTGGGTGCATCCCACAGAGACAGCCCGTCCTTCTCAGGGTGACCAGGACAAGCAGCACCTCCGTGCCTGTCAGAACCATTTTCTGTCTCTTTCAGCATCTTGTTTCAGGTACAACTGGGCAATATTTCATCCTGTTTCCCCTGCAAGGAGAGGAGCTGGAGCTGTGAATGACGAGTTACACACTGCGTGCATTCCACTGGCTGTTACCACATTAACACTTCTTCCTCCCTCCACAGGTTCCAAGTGCAAAATTTCACTTGGCAGCAATACCATTGTGATTTGGCCTTAAAACAATCCCCCTTTCTCTGGGCTTGTAAGGAAGGTGTGGCTTCCTTTTGATAAACTCATATATACCCACTGCAAAGATGAGAAAGGGTGATTGTAAATAACCCCCTTACACACTTCCTTTCCAAGCAGTGTGAGAACCTTTCATATTATCTTCTTACTCCTCACTTCTGTGTGATTTAAGATGTTTCTATATGGGATGTGTCCCATGACTATATTTAAAGATTGTTTTTACACATGCTAATAAGTCACTGTCAAAGAAGTCCCTTAAAACGTTCTGGTCTGCCCAGAGTATTGAGAGAACATGAGAGGTTACACCATGTACATTTTTTACTTAGTAGCTTGCCTCTTGCTACCTTTAACAACATTACCCTAACTTTAGTCTCTGTTATACATCATTTGTCACAGTGGTACTTATTCCAACTAACCAGAACTTCCTTCCCCAGACACTCCTCTCAGTTGAAGTAAAGGCACTCTTTCCTCCACTAAAGAAATGTGTTCCCTCTCTCCTTCAACAGCATTCTCAGTCTTTTGCTGAAGTCAGGCTGAAGCCTCTCAGATCTCACTGTGTAAGCCCTCACATGGCTTGAGATGCTGATTTCACCATGAACATTGCTTTTGCCTACATCCAGATTGATCACCATTTCATTTAAACCACTCAATTGTCCTGTTTGGATTTCAGGCTTGCTGGATCAGGGACAGATCTTTTTGCCCTCACATGAGGTTATAATGTTATGACAATCACCGCAGTCACCATTAACCCAGGGTGAGCTGGTAGCAGAGATTCCTTGTGGGCTCATCATTCACTACTTCAGCAAGATACAAATCCCTTACAAAGCAGAGTTTATTCTACTCTGTGAACAAAACATTCTAATAATCATTAAGGTACTTTTCCACAGCTGCTTAGCCTTTTCTAAATCCTTTTCATCCCTGTCGAGACATTCCCTCCATTTCCCTTGCACTGGTAGTTGCAACTCTTGTGTGCTGTGAGCTCTTCCGTGGGTTAATGCACCTGAAAGCTGCTCACACATTGGAGCTGGGTTGATTTTGAGACGGATAAGCTGCCTCTAACAGCTTAGTGTGTGATCACACAAGCACCCAGAGCTGACTCAAGGAGGTGGACAGGACCTTACCCTGAAGGTAGAGCAAGGCTACCACAGCCTAGTTTTAGGGTGATGAAAGTTGCCATGAACCTTTATCCTCCATCTGATGGCAACCAGCTGCACAAACCTTGTACCTGCACATGCAGTGGAAAGGTGTGAGTACAATAAGGGGGTCTGACTTCTTTAATGACCTCTCTTCCCTAAATCAGTAAGCTTTACATTACCTTGTCCATTCAATACCTCTCCATTTCTGCTCACTCCATATGACAGCTGCAGCTGTCACCAGTCTAGTGAAAATCTTTGCTCTTCCTTGTTCTAGAGAATGTTGGCATATTGTCAGTCATAGTTCTGGAAAAGAACTACTCTGATTCACAGCTCCTAAGAGGAATTGAATGCACTTCATGTTCCCAGAACATTATGTGACCAGTTGCAGCACAATGCCCTGCAATTAAACCCAGAAACTGGATCCTTCACTCTTTTCTCAGGTTAAACTGCCCTAACTTATTCAGGAAGAGGCTCCCACTGGCTCTTGCAAAAGTTAACATTAAATACATCACTGATTGTGATGAGGCCTGAACTCAGGAGTGTCTAGTCAGCTTTAAGCACATCAACAATCACAGAACTGTGCATGAATGTAAAGCTCTGCAAGTATTTTACAACTAGTGGAAATACAACCCAGTGTGGTACCCTGTACCTGGCTCCTGCATGAAGCCTGACTTGGTTAGAGTTGCTATAGAATAGCCAACTGCACCATTCTTCTGTTAAAGTAACATACTGCTGTTGGTATTTCTTTTACACCATTTGAAACAAAAAAATAAATCCTATCAAATAGGAAAGATCAAGCAACACATCAATCATGGCCTGCATATGCAGAACAAGAAATTAAAATCCTTGAAAAATGTAAATATTTTTTCTTCTTAAAACATGTAACTGCACTGTGTAATGTAACTACCCAATTGCCCTCCTGCATTTCCACCATCAGAGATTTTTGCTTATTCAATGGCTTTACTGGAAATCCATTTAAATACAAATCAGCTGATCAAAGAGTTCAATTATTTTTTAAGGTTGAACACATTGGGCCACCTTATTAAGACACCAAGCACCTACACATCTTCAATGCCCACATTAGAAAGATCACTTACCCACATGTCAGAGAGCCCTGTCAAAGAGCAGGAAAAAGTCATGGATAACCTAATTCATTTCAGTAAAGACAGAATATCGTTATTCTTTTATATATATGTGTGTGTAAAAGAATATCTTACATTACCTTTGCTTTAGTCAGACCTATTCATTTAACATCCAACACCAAAGCAGTTTATTTGAGTCTTAGTAATTACTTGGCAAACAGTTTTAAGCACCAGAGTAGACCAATTGCAGGAGAAATTACATAGACAAGATGTGGGCATTTTTAACGGTGACTTACAGCTTTAAGCTCAAAGCTTATGTATTTGGGCCAAGTATTTTTAAATTTGTCGAAGTTCAAGAGTTGCTAACACTAAAAGATATGTTGCAAATATTTAGGAGTATTAGTTTCAAAAGTTACTATATGACTATATATTTAGATAAAGTAAAAACTTCCTTGGCAGTGCCACAGTTTAAAGTGACAGTTTCAGTGAATCCATTACCAGCAAAAATGGGGTCAAGATCATCCACTACAGAGCCCCAGGGCAGCTGTGCAGAGGAAACACTGTCAACAGAAGTTGTACACAGCCAGATACGCCAACAGTCAAAAACTGTAATTCTGATTTGCTTTAGAATTAACTTCTCCCCACATTAGCATTCTATTTTTCATCACCACTTCTGCACATTTATCAGCAAGTCTACTTTTTATGCATGAAGAATGACAAATAATCTGTTTATTGCTCTTTTAGAAACTACTTTCCAGACAGTAATTTTTACACAATTCCACTCCACATTATCAAGTTTGAAATCTCTCTTTCAATGTTATTAAACTTCTGCTTACGTGTTTTAGCACTTAGACTAGCTGTGTGGATTTTAAATCACTAAAAAATGGACCGAGAACTCCTCATATTCTTACTTTTTACTGCACATTATTTTGATTTGAATGGCATCATTCCTACTTATCTGAGCTGCCAGTCCTGTAGCTTTCTGTGCTTTTGGTACAGTGTGAAACACCCACATTCTTCTGCCACAGTCAGCTCCCATTACTTGCTACTCAAGGCAGCACATGGACTGGTATATTGGTTCTGCTGTACATGGATTGCACACTTGCCCTTTGAATCAGCAAGCATATTGTCTGCACTGCCTGAGAGGTTTCTTTTTTGTTTGCTGCTTTTTTTTTTTTTTTTTTTTAAGGTATTTTAGTTCACATTTTCCCAAGTCTAAATTCACATTCAGCATCAGAGCACTGTGAAGCAACATGCTTCCAGTTCCTGGGTCTACTACAAATGCAACTGAATTTTTAATGGTCTTAAAAGTTTCATTCCTCAAATATTTTGAAAAATCCATCAATGTGCTCCTAGCAACACTGCTGACTTAGCTAGGATCCATATAGGACCTTAGAAACACCATCCATGGGAAAAAAGAAAGGACTTAAGATATCTTACTCTTTGCTAATGCAACCTCTGCTCATAATGAGCTGGAAAACCTAAATGGAACAAAAAAGTCTCAAGCACTTCCTTGTATCAGAAAGTTTGCAATAATCCATGCTGCTTTCATTCACCTAATATAAAACCTCCATGTATCACAGGGAAAAGTGAAGGAAAAACCCCACTACCATTATTTCATTGCTTTTTTCACCATGACTAGTTTGGAGAGGAAGTCACTGTACATTTTTGCCTTATTTTCGTAACTCCATTTCAAAACATGCCAGTGGTTTCAGGCAGCAAGACATTGTTACACACACCACCACAAACTCAAATGCAACTGGGGTACACAGGGCTCCTCAGCTCCATTTCTAAGAAAGACACACACTGTCCTGCATTTCCACAAGGCACAATTCTTTCTAGTAGTAGGAGCAGCACTGCAGAAATGCACCACTGACTTCATCCAGGGGGACAGAAACTTCCCTCAGCATGCACACAGAACTGACTTCCACTGTTATCAAATTAAACAAATGACAGAGAAAACTGAAATAATTTCCAAGTATAATTTACACACAGAATACAGACTCCTGCAGAATTCCCCAATGAGCTATAAAGCACTAGTGCAAATGAGGTCAAAAGGCTCTGTCCTCCTCTCTGGGGACACATGGCTTTGCAGCAAGAAATTCCTACAAAAAAGGCACTACATCCATCAGTAGCAAAACAAGCCAAGTCCCATGAAACAGGAACCTTTAACCACAGCTGAAGAGACCAGTGAAAGGAAACCCTTAATCATCAAACTCACAAGGAAAATGCCACGATTCTTGCATTCTCCATACAAAACAAAGCAGTAGATAGTAACCCTTCGAATCCTACGTGGTTACTACAACCTACAGGGAAAAAAGCAAGTAGGGATTATTCAGAAGTTACAGCCATAAAATGATAAACAGTTAATCTTAAAGGTAAGTAACAGTTGCTGTGTTCCAGTGCCTCACTCAGTCATCCAAGCAGATCACACCAAACACAGAATTCACCCTAACATCTTTAAAAATATTATTTTCTTTGGAAGAAATTTCAGAAGACCAGACTGGAACTGCTGGTTCTAAATGGATGAAAGGTTATAGTCTTTGATTACCAATTTCCTCATTTAATGGGCCTCCTTCTCCTCTCACCATGCACATACCTACTGTGACCCAGATGCCAAGCTGCCAGGTGCTACATTCTCTGCAGGAAAGAAAGACAAAGCATTCCCATGTTTGTGACATTCTCTGACCATATAGATGGCACAGGCACCAAATTTCACTTTCTAGCTCTCTCAAAAGGATTGCAAAAGGCAAAAGCATAATTTTGAATCAAAACACTGACTTTGTGACTCCCAATACAACATTCTGTTTATGGCACTAAGTACGTTACACACACACACACAGACACTCAGTTTTGGCTGAGGAGATACCATTAGCCAAAAATCCCAGTTTCTAAAAGATTGCTTGCCCATTCCAGGGGTGTATTAAATGTAATAGAAAATACCATGTTCAACCTTGCTGAATTTTGAGTCAGTGAAATTACATCACATTTATATGAAATTTTATTACAAACTCATATCTACATTTTGTATTTATTGATACATATGCAAAATAAATTTTAAAAACCCCAAAACTTAAAAAAAAAGCCATAGTGACTGGACATTGCATCTGGAATAGTCTGGAACCACATAATCTACTTTTGGTTCTGCCACTGACCACCTCTTTATCCTTGAACTCATGACACTTTCCAGTACCATATTTATTTGCATTTGTAAGAAAAAGAATGAGAACAGTAAGACCTACCAGCATTTGCAACACACTCTCAAGGGAATAAAGGGGCTGTTACTACCCAGGACCATTATAATTTGTTTTTTATATTTTATGTCTATTTTGCTTGGTTAAGAAAAAAATTTAAAAATATTTTCTCTACTTTTTCACCTTAAATCTGTAACCTGACTCCACAAGAACAGAAACACTGGCAATCACAGAAAACAGAATTTTAGAACCCCTTGATTTCCTTTGAGTCTTGGATTCTTCAATCATGTTTAGTTGTTAACCAGACTTATTTCACTGTAATCATTACAGTTCATTAAACACAAGTACAGTATCAAAAATGCACCTTAATTAGGGTAGTAAAGAAACAGAATTGATTCTCCTCAAAGACTGGGCCTTGTCCTTTGAATAGAAAGTAAATAAGGCCAGGCTATTTTTGTGTTTCATGTGCACAGCTGCTGCTATCTAAAATATTGCAGGAAATTAACTGGTATATTCTCCGATTAATGCATATAACTCTTAATAACTTTAGTAACAGAAACATGTACACAGTGATAGGACACTAGGGCTCTAGAAAATCTAGTTGAAGGTGTAACCTGACATTTTAATAGCTCTTTTCTAAGTGGATTTGTGAAAAGCATTGTTAAAACCTGTGGCTTCAACTCTCAACTAGTCATAAAACTGCAGCAGTGCCTTCCTCTCCATCAACAGAAAAGAGACCAACAATGAGAACTCAGCACAATACAGAACTAGACTATGGCAATAAACTGGGGTGAAAGTGGCATTAACATAAACAGAAGCACTTTGGCCTTAATAATATCATTATAAGACCAAGTCTGGGTTTTTTCTGGTATTTACAGAAGCTACGAAGAATGGGATGCATTTTATACTTGAATTACGTGTGTGTTCACAGAAAGTGCAGGTGCACTGCAACTTCAACTAACACCAAGTGCTGCAACAGAAAATCTCAATGCAGTGCTGCTGCTGTGCCTCTCTGGGCTGTTTGTTTTTGAGCATTGCAGGATTCTCAGGAGCCTGCACTGCACTGTGTTACCCAGCATGTGCCGCAGTGACTCAGGCAACAGCAGGAGTTTGGGATGGAGTGCCAGCTCTCAGTCGAACTTTCAGGATGCCTGTGCAAAACTCTACAGCAAAGCCAAGAAGCTATAAAAGGAGATGAATTCAAGGAGAAAGTTCATCTCCAGTTCCATTATGCCACCCTCTATTCTATTGCAACGCCATTCAGACTTTCATATATAAATATTTCATGTGTAAAATATAAATAATCTCCTTCCAAATTGCAGCTGCATCTTGCTAGGTTTCCAAGTTACTGCATTATGATCCCTCTCTTGCAGGCTTTGGGAGCTGCATTGTTAAAGGCTGCAGAGCACATGACCTCTACCTTCTGCTAATTTGCACATATGCTGACTGAAGCACTCAGTTTCTTTTTGCTACACTTTTGCCTTACTACCAGGCTACCTTAGCAGCTGATAAATACGATTGTAGAAGTAGTACAAGTATTCATTTTTAAACATATCAGACAAGAAACTAAATTCTAACGTCTTTTTCACCACTGTCCTTCTTCCACTTCTGTAAGATTTGCAGAAAAGTAAATCCAATTATCTAATAAAAACTAGGAACAGGACAGAAGCTCTCTCTGTACTACTCTCATGGATTTATTTAGCCAATTCACACTGGCTGTGAAAGGACAGTATCTCTAACAGACTGTATGATATATCAGCTTATAGTCCTAGGAAATAAATATAGCTGCATGTAGGCAGTAAAGTTTCCTTTCATGTCTCACTGTCAGGTTCAGGTTCTCTTTGTATAAAGTTTACCAAAGTACTTCCTTTGCTATCAAGCACTTGTGTAATTGAAGTTTTTGTGTATTATTTCAAGATTAACATGGACTTGAAAAAAGGCTTAAATATTATGTCTAGGCTAGTATCTACAACATAACAGAGAAGAAAAATAGTCAAGAGAACAAAAAAAACCACAAAAAAAATGTCACCACCACGCCTAAAAACCCGACAACAAAAATTCTGCCTGGTGAACAAGGTGGTCTTAATTCTGATCCTGTCTTCACTCCAACAGATTGGATCAAAATGCCACATAAATCAATGGAGCAAAAGCAGTAATCTGAGAGATATGAAGCAGCATCCCTGCAACTGTTGGTGATAGCTGAAAGTTTAAAAAATACTAAAAAACAGGAAAAGGTCTTCTAAAAATTGCTAAAAATATTGCAGCACTTGAAAAGACAAACGCCATTCAGCATACATAAGAAATTAAAACACAGGGCACAGTATTTATGTATTTATTACACTAGGTTAAATCACTTTCAGAAAGCAAAAAAAAGTAGTAACAGATTTTGGTTGTTCTGGTTAGAAAATCTTTTTCCCCTTAGGCTCTATCTATAGACAATAGAACCAGCTCCTTATTCACACTCTCTGGGAGCCTCTCTTTCTTCACTGACAATAGGAGAAGGTTTAAGAACCCAGCCTACAGAGGCTACAGTAGCTGTTGATGACATTACAAATAAGATATTCACAGTAATTGTGAATATTGCCAGTTGTGTTTCCTCAGAAAAGCATTACTTTCCACTACCTCTGAGAAACTAAGCCTAAGAAATACAATATGAATAAGCTGTTCAGAGTGAAACTGCTTCTATACACAGCCTTCAGCTACAATTAATTTAAAAAAATACATGAAAAAAATGTGTGAATTCAAATTCAACAGCAGATTTCCTATGCCAGTATCATGGCTGAGCTTTCAAAACACCCTAAGGGAGTAAGGTTCTGAGCTCACCAGCCTCCAAGTACTTTGAAAAATCACACATCTTTACACAGGGATCCTAGCCTGGCTGTGGTTTTAGAACACAGCAGAAATTAGAAATGCATCTGACACCTATTAAGGCTTTCTTATTCACTCTCTGTGCTTCCTGCTTTTTTAAAACTCTAATAATACTCCCAGTAGGCACCAGAAGTTGCAGTCTTCCCACCACGTGGGTTATCCCACACACACAACCACCAGGAGAGCAAGGCCTGCAGAAGCAGCAGGCAGAGATACACACACCTACATCAAAAGCTTTCCAACTGAAAACAGGAAAACAGATCAGATCTGGCAGAGGCTGAAAGCGACAGCACACAAACCCTCACTGCAAACACAGCCCCACGAAAGTTAATTTTTAAAAGTATATTTGAAAATATATTTAGAAAAAAAGAAAAAAGCTGAATTTCATGGGAGTTGCACACGAGTTAATCAGCCCTGAGAAAGAGCCTGCCCTTGCTTATCAGCCAGTGAGAGGTGGTAAGACACTTCATAGGTTCTGCTTGGTATTTCATGAGTCAAATGAGTTATACTCAAGGAATCATCACTGATATTTAATGAAGAGAATGGAAGTGATCCTCATTGCAGACACTTTCAATTAAAGAACTTCAATTTAAGCTTATAACCTAAGCAGAAAGCATAGTAGAGAAAATTCTAATAACATGAAGGGTGTTATCTCTACATAACAGACACAAACTTTGAGATACATCCATGCTTTGAGTCTGTGACACCAGGGGAGGCAATCATTAGGGGACAGATAGTGGAGTAGCACTGCACCTTTATATATTGGAACATACAGAAAAACAGCTAAAACTCTTCTCCCTCTGGGGTACAGACCTCACTGCAGTCATTTCAACAGATACCATAACACAAAGGTTGTTTTCTAGATTTCACTGCCAGACACTTCAGTGAAAAACAACAAACACATGCAATTTGCAGTGGAAAAAAAATACAGTTGGGTAATTCTAGGGGAAAACCATCTGAACATCTCTTGTCAATTACTGGATTACAAACAGACAGACCCGTGGTGACTTTTTTGACACCAAGTTTGCAATAGCATGTCATGCCTGATTTTGGCAAGGGCATTAGTAACCATAAAAAGTTAGCTGCTGACCTTTCATAAAGCAAACACTCACTTACTTAACTGTAACTTCAGACAAACCAAGCTGATAAGCACCAGAAAAACATCCCAGAAACTTCAACTGCATGTATGGACCATACTTAATTTTTGCTTCCCTGGACTTCTGCATTTAGAATTTAAGCCTACACACAAAGGTGATCACCACTAGTCAACACAAAAACTATACTTAAAGACACACAAAGAGGCAGGCTTTTTACAAGAGCAAAACTGAAATGCAGTTCTTTTGCAAAAAAGTTTAGTGGCTCAGTAAGAATAAACAGAGTTATTCTATAATACCATTTATTTTACCTAATCTTTTTATAACTATGCTTCTATACTACTCTGTATTTCATTTAGAACTGTAATTTATTTCCATTGAGCAGAAGTCTGTTTTAGCACAGAAATAGTATATATGGATCTTGTCACTTTTTTGATATTTATTCACATTTCTGAATGAACTGTTAAATACAGACTGTCTTAAAATACTTGCTTCAGCCTCCAGACTTTTCATCCTTAGGTTCTGACAGCTTTCAAATATTATTCTTTTTCCTTAATCACATGTCCTGACACAAGTCTCATTCCCTCCAGTATTCCTCAATGTCCTCTGGGACATTTGCCAGATTTTGTCATCTGCCCCCATTCTCCTTTGGGAACACTAAAGGAATTAATTTCATTCTTTCCCCAAGCAATGCCTGTCTCTGCTGTTAACAGTAACCAGTGGCATCTTTCATCCACTAAATACACAAAGGTCTGTGTCTTCTTAAGTGATCCCACAGTACTTGGAAATTTAACAAATCTTCTGTAGAGAAACACTTCTCATGCTCTGCATTTGTTGCTTTAGCATTTTGTAAAACAATTCTTCTAAAAGATGGAATCCCAATATTTCCATTTATCATGTTCCACCTCATTTCTGTTAGTTCAACAACCTTATACATCTAGGCATGACTATGTCTCTGTGTGTCAGAGATAAGGAATTTCATTGTTTATACATGGCTGTTTTGATCCACTCTATATATGTATATATGCTATTTCTTCTATTATTTTCCCACTACTATTTTGCCCAACATCTTATCCGAATTCTTACAGAATAAGCTCTTAAGAAGTGTCTTATGTGACCTTATGTCAAAAAAAAAAAAAAATCCAGAATTTTATTCCTGAGCTTTAATTGCCTAGTGAAGAATATTTCATTCCATAACGACAGACTTCTTCAATCAACTGATTTAAAGTTCTGCATTTGGAAATGAGGCGAAACTTCACCTTTGACTCACCATTAGAAAAACATTCCTATGAGTTTTGCATTGCAGTTCCTTACTGTAATGAACACTGGAGGTCATACCACAATGTTCCAATAAATGCAGTCAAATGCAATATATTCTACAGTTCCTTTCTGCCATTACTACTACCTTTATCAGATCCCATCCATCCTTTTGTTTGTTTGTTTACCTGACATCTGAGCAGGATTAAATAACCTGCACTGTTACCAGTTGCTAGACAAGAGGATTCTTGTTGTGGTTACCTCTCTAACTTCCTCAGTTAAGTATCTTCTGCTTCCTGAGTTACAAGCTCACCACAGAAAAGGCTGCATCACTTACCAGCACGTCAGATGCAAAACAAGCCAAAATCTTTTAATAAATTCTCCTTGGATTTGTTTATCCTGCAGGTCCAGAATTTTCTCAAAGGAACAGTGAGTTAACTAAAAGATACTGATTCCCAAGATCTTTCAGGATCAGTACATTCCATGAAAGTGAGCACACTACTGAAACATTAGATACAAATATTTAGCATCTCTGTATCCAAATAAAGTGCAGATTCTGCACTTGGGCTGCTGACAAGCTACAGATCTGAAGGAAGACCTAGAAAGATGACAGCCAAGCACCCAGCGAACCTTTATTTTCTTCATTCTCACCAAGACAAGAGCAGTTGTTGGATTTGATTGAATAGGTTGCAGGCAGCGATTTAGATATTACCATTATCATTAATGACAGCCAGCAGAAATACAGATCTCTTTGACTTGGAACGAGCAAGCAAAGCAGCTGAGACTTCCAAAGACCTTCAGTGGAAGAATCCCACTGCAGCCACATCCTGAAGCCCCCACATCAATGCAGGGTTTCATGCTGGCACCATCCTGCCATGGAATTCAACCAGTCTACCTGCTTGGCAGAAAGGTGTTTCTCTCCTAAAAGAAACCAGCTAAACTATTAAAACAAAGCACATATAAACGAGAAAAGAGATAAAGGGGTCAGAAGAAGAAGAAGATTCACTCTAGAAGATAAGAGTACAGCATCTACAAAAGGAGGGAAAACTCTAGAAACATCTGATACCCTCTACAGGACAAATGCATGGCATTCCAGGTAGAATAATAAACCAGCAATTCGTGGACGATCAAAACAATGAACTCTTTGGGGGAAAGCTGGTACGGTACAGGCTGTGGCTTTAACTGAGGCCTCAAAACACGAACACGAACCATTAAATAACGAACGATTATAACTAAAGGAAAGACCTGAAGCCCCAAGCAAAAGAATGGAACGGGCGACCTTCTCTAGAGGGAACAACACAGGAAGCTGACAGGCAAAACCACAAGCAAAGGACCCGGAGGTACCGCTGAAGGAAACACTCCCCGGAGGAGCCAGAGTGATGCTGCCACAGACGGAGGAGGGACCCGCCACCCCGTGCGGGAGCGGGCGCCGGGCGAACCGCCCATCAACAGCAAAGCCCGCCCGGGCCCCGCCGCCGCCCCTACCTGGCTGGCTTTGTGAAACTGCTTCTTGAGCCCCGCCACCGACATGTTCCCGCCGCCGCCGCGCCGCGGCCGCCCGGGCCCAGGGCCGCCCGGTCCCGCCCGGTCCCG
>VZTR01033595.1:103212-118460 GCA_013400775.1 Chaetops frenatus | reverse complement strand
CTCCAAGCCCCGTCCAGCCTGGCGCTGAGCACATTCAGGTGTGGGGCAGCCACAGCTTCTCTGGGCAACCTCTGCCAGGGCCTCCCCACCTTCACAGTACAGAGCATCTTCATAATACCCCATCTAACCCTGCCCTCTGCCAGTCTGAAGCCATTCCTCCTTGTCTTGTCACTCCAGGCCTTTGTAAATAGTCTCTTTCCATCTTTCCTGCAGCTCCCTTCAGGCACTGCAAGGCCACAAATAAGGCACCCCAAAGTTCTCTTAACCAGGCGGAACAATCCCAATTCTCTCAGCCTTTCCCCATAGCAGAGCTGCTCCATCCCCCTCATCAGCTTGGTGGTCTCCTCTGGGCTCTCTCTGACAGGTCCACATTCTGAGGGGCAGAATTCCCCCTCCCCTGCTGCCCACGCCGGGGCATCAGCCCAGCCCACGGGGGATTTCTGGGCAGGGGCATGTCCAGCTCCCACCCACCAGCACCCACAAGGAAAGGGTAACCTGTGCTATCCATCCCATCTGCCACAAGAAAAGTGCCACCAACTCCACTTCCAGATAATATTTAAACTAAACAATTTTCAAGCATTCTGTATTACAAAACAGAAAATGATACAATTTATGGAAGAAGTCAAAATGCTGGCATCACTTTTTTTCCACATTAATACATAAAAATGGACGACACATTAAATAAACGTTTTGTTATTAACAATTAGAAATATTGACACCAAAAATCATGTATAAATTAGGAAATAAATGTACAAACTATTTCCAAAGTGCTCTTTCAAATACATTATATACACAACATTCACGAAGTTCTTAATGTAAGACATTTCTGATTGATGTAATGTTGCTGTTTCGGTTTAAGTGTTGTTCATATTCTCTCAAAAGCATTTCAGCACTTTCAAAAACCACATAAAAGGCGTATTCCCAAACTGGCAAAGAGCAATATTGCATTTTTCTGGCTACCTGTAATAGTAATTATTAAAAAAGAAAACAATCTTACTTCCTTTCTATTCCTTGCTATTTGAGAGTACTTATTTGCATGAAAACACCAGCAGGAAAGATGAGAGAAATGAGAACTGGCTAAAAAAAGTCTTCTATTTTACCAGTAGTTGAAATTATTAACATGGGAAGGGCAGTGCTTGGACATTTAATAGTAAACTCTTTAGCTGTCCAGTTAAAGACTTTCCTCTAAAGTAAAAAAAAGTAATGAATTGAGAGATGTTGTGTTTTCCTTGTGGTCTTGATTTTTCAAAATATAAAGTACTCGAAATCCCATAAATAACACCAGTTCAGACAAAGAAAAGGAGAAAATCTTACAGAGTATTTTCTTTAGATTGTAAATATGCAGTTAATCTCATATTAAAAAATGTTTGTGAGCTAGAGTCACCCCAGCTTTCTTCCCCTCAGAGAAATTTGGACACAATATTTTGTTCAACACTTATATAAGCACTTTAAAAGTGCCTTTTCTTTTCACACCCCTCCCCCCACAAGACTTTATAAGAACATATAAAACTGAAAAGAAGTGACTTACGTTGTTCATACTGATTTTTACATACCACTAGTTTTTCTCTCTAAATTCTCCCTCTATAGGTATTCTCTCACTGGTTGACCCCATTAATAGCTCCCCTCTCTATATGCATAATAGTGTCTCACAATTAAAGCTGAATTTAGCTGCTTGTCTGCAATAAAGATGCATTTTCTTCCTTTTACCTCTGAACTATTTCTGTCAAGCTACAAGAGGAAAATAAAAGTGATGATGAGCTGTAAGAACAACAGACCAACGAATTTGACAATATTTATGGTTATAATGCTTGCTGGGGAATCTGAGCAAGGCCAGCACAAGAATCAGAATAAAAAAGGATGCCAGCCACCTGCTTGCAAAATTTGGCATGAAAATGTATATGCAAGTTATAAAACTTGGAGTAGGATATTCAAGACGGGACTTCTGCCAGATGTTTTTCTCAGCTAAGCACGATATGAAGCAATATTGACATCGAGCAGGCTGACACTGCAGATCTCAGAGCTCCCTTTCCATGACAGAAATACCTTCATTTACATGGACATATAAAAGGTGCTTCTAGTGATTAGCATTTCTATGATCATAGGTTTGGATCCTCTTTCTGTACCTTTCACGACAGAAATGTGGATTTATGTAGATTACTGAACTGTAAGATTTGGGTAGGTAGGTATTACAGAAGTTGCCATTATTTTTTTGTCATATAGCATAGAACTGTCTTTTTATAAGGAATGTATCCATGCCCTTGTTCTGTAGAAGTAAAGTGAAGAGCCACGGATTTTGGAGGCTGGCAGGTAATCTTCAATGCATTCAGTTAAAAAAAGATCAGTAACTTACCACAGGGAACTTCCCTGGACTGAGATGTGACTGATGGGCTTTGCATTGAGCCAGACTGCAGAACAACCTGGCAGTTTTCCAGAACAGGGCACAACTGTGATCTAATGATCCTAAAGCTATTCAGAAACATCAAGAATGGGACAACAGGGGATAAATGGAAAACTTCTGCATTGTATCAACATACAGTACTATACACAGCACCAAATATCAAACCATTAAAGCATTGTCTTGTTACCAGTAGTGCACTGCTTCATATCCAGCATGAAATGAACACTGTTCACATACAGACGCTGCTTTGTGCTAAGGGGTAACCAACATATTACAATTAATCAAAACTGCCTGTACATCCAGTTCAAAAGATGGAGATACTATTGAAAGGAACCTGACACAGCACTGTATTCTTTTATTGCTGGTAATTTCCATATTGTCCCTGTAAAAAAAAAAAAAAAAAAAAAGAAGTTTTGAAGGATAATATATTGGAGGCTTACAGTGATTTAGGCAATTCCTTTTGGTCTCTGAATTTTACAAGACCCACTGAAGTATCATCCTTATACAGGCACCAAATTATCAGACAGATTTATATACAGAGCTAACAGCCAGATCTGCTTTTTCAGAGCAGAGATTTAGAAAATTTACCTGCTCATAGCCATAAGGCCTCTGTTGTTGAGCGGATGGGCCTGTCTGGGAAGCTCTGTAACTTCCATATTGCTGCCCCTGTCCCTGTTGGTAGCTGGAATACTGTGAAGAGGCTCCTTGTGCAGGACCTGAGAAGACAGTAAAATCCATTACAGGCAGTAAAATCCATTACAGGCTTCATTTGCTGGGGGAGTTCTTGGGGTTAACACAATCTGGAACATGATGCTAAAAAAATAAGTTCTGTGAGTAAGAGCTGTGAGTAAGTTCTGCCCAGACGTCCCCTCTAGGTTTATACTAGGAGGAGTTAATATTAATAATGCTGTAGTTGAATCAGTGTAAACTTCAGTTCAGGTTTTAAACTTAGCTCAAAAAACATCATAATATTTCTAAGTGATGCCTCTCTGGAATCTGTATTGGCACAGCTCAGTTATGACCTCTATGCAAACTACCTGGCCTTTATTTTAGTAACAACTGCACGTTTAAATTCCTGTCTAATCTGGCTGTGCCACCATAAGTGACAGAGGAGTGACTCCCTGGACTGTTGATGTTCTTGTTCATGTCCCTTCAGAAGGACTAGGTGTGTAGGAGGCCTGGGAACCCAGACAGTGACCTCCTGATGATGTTTAACACAAAGTGAACATGAAGCAAATGTGTATTTTCTAACTTCTATCAAAAGAGAGAGAGATTCAGGATGAAATGCAGTGCTATATTAATGTATGTTGCTGCCTTTACTAGATCTTTGGCTAATTTTGATACACTGTTAATCTGAGGTTAATCAAGGGAACAGTTTACAGCCAATTTTAGTTTAGGAATGGAGGCATCAGAATGAAACACTGCAAATACTTTTCCAAATACTGAGAGTTTTCTTACCATATCCTTGCTGTTGTCCTGGGTAACTCTGTTGATTTGGGTATTGCTGCTGGGAATATGTTTGCTGTTGTGCAGCTCCCTGTTGGTATCCTGCCTGCTGCTGGCTGTACTGAGAATTTCCTGGAGAGGAAAACATTGGAATTGTTGGGTCATAGATGAGGCAGGTATTTCACTGTACATGTGGATAATAAGGAAAACAGAGGTGTAAGGAGCCTTGGTCTGAAACTCATGCACAAATACTCTTCTAAGAAACAGATTATTGGATTTTGCCAAGCAAGATGCTAATTTCTCCAGTGATTTTTAGTTCTTTTGAATAGAACAGTTAGTTATTTACACACATCACTAAACAAACAAACAAACGACCTGTTCCCCAAAGGATTTTTTTAACCCAGAAGTACTTCAGAAGAAAAAGTCACAAATATAAGGGTGCCAGGGTAAATAGCTGATTTTTCAAGAAGCTCTCTGATTGTATTTTCTTCTAGATAATGATGTTTATTCATATATCCCAGAAATACCACTTATCTAGTTGTTACTGGTATTTTTTTCCAAATACCTCTGATGGAAATTCCATTTGCTCTATCCTGAAACAACAAAATGAATAGTCTCTCTAGACGACATCACTTCTTCTAAATGCCAACTTGCTGCAGCACAATTCAGCTAATATTTCCAGTTAATTTAGAGTCCAGATATCTTAATAATATATTGAATTCACTGAAGAATTTACTGTTAAGATTTTGCTGTATTTTCCTACCTCCTTCATAGTAGTGTTGTGTAGAGTCGTCAAACGACCGGTCATAGCTCTGTTCAGTATAGGATGACTGCTGATAGGCATAATCACCATGTCCTGCAAGGAGTCACAAAGATTTGTCACATTCTTAATGGAGCCATAGACATAGTGGTGAATATATATTTAATATATATTATGAAGCTGCTTATGGACCAAGATGAGGCTAAGGGCAAATACAGACCCCTTAGGGAGAACATTGAACATGTGGTAAGGAAAGTCACACCAACAGATAAACTTCTTGCATTTACCAATCCAAACTGGGCTTTGGGCTCTTTTTGGAGCAGTGTATAATAGCAGGGTGCACTAAGGTGCATGTTTTGTACCAGGCTCCCATCCCTTGAGATTAGAATTTTCCAGCATTTAAATTGGAAATGAAGCATAATAGGTTTGCCATGTCCTTGGATGTGGCAGTCGTGGTGCTCTGCACTTTATCAGTATCACAGTGAGCCCAGCTCAGAGGAATTACCATCTGGATAGTATTGCTGATTCATAGGTTCTGATGACCCTTGGCCATGACTGTACTGCTCACTGTAATATTCTTCCTGACCCATGTACTGCTGCGAGGAACCTGCAAGGCACAGACAGGAGACAGCAAACTCAGCCTGTGGACTCCTAAGGGATGGGGTTTTCTTATCTAATTTTTTTTTTTTTTTAAGAAAACAACGTTTATGTCTGGATAAGCAAACAACTGAGAGCAGTTATAAAGATGTTTTGCTCACTAGAAAAAGGAAATAAATTTGTATTCTCAAAAAAAGATGGTTAAAGTTGAAATCACACAACAGTCAGTAACACATCCTAGAATCACTCAATTCTGCAGCAACACCAAAAGTAAGGACTACATTTCATGTACTAATCTGAGTTACTAGAAAGCACAGGAATGGATTCCATGCTCAAGAGCACAGTCAGAATTAAATATATTTTCATTAATACATTAATTCCTTTCTTAGCAAAATTCAGTTTATGTTAGAATCAGTCTAGCAGCTTTATTACCTCTTAGAACTTTATCCAGAGAGGTCTTAGAGCATGGTAGTTATCCTCTGGTGTTTTCCTTTCCTTGGCCTAATTTTTCATTCTAATTGCTGGCAAACTGTATCTTCCTTCCAGAAATGTGTTCCTTGCTAACTGTGCCATGTTAGGGCTGATCCAACACCATGTGAAAGAATTGAAAAGATTCCCAGTGGCTTGAATGAGCTGTATACCAAATTGTTCATCTTTTCTCTAGAGATATATGATCCCTTTTAGACAGAATTATTTTTCTAAACACCTGAAATAATTAAATAGGTAAATCTTGAAAACAGATTCAGGTTCATCTCATTGTCACTGGATTTCCTAGGCTCTTGGGTGGGATTGTCTATTTGTGACTTGAAAATTTTGTTGACTTATGTACCCCACAGGACAGACTCAGTATCATCAATCTAAAGAGAGTTCTCTCAATAATCTGATAGCAGATTTTACCTTGCTGTGAAGCTCTGTAAGGGCCCATGGGTCGCTGCCCCATCATGCTGTTGCCTTGGTTGCTCTGGCTCATCATGGCAATGGAGGATTGTCCCTGGTAGTGCTGGCTCCCTCCTTGTGCTGAGTTGTAATGTGATGTTGCTGCTTGCTGGTGCATCATGGACACTACAATGGACATGGAAAAAGACTGTTTTCTACAAGGATGGGGAAGTTCTTTCCCTAGGCTCTTTGGCAGCAAGTGAAAACCCTCAGCTATACACATCCTGATAATTCTGTGAATTTTCCACCGGGGGAGATGTTTTCCTGCAGGATTTATTTAACTCTTCTGCACTGGAATCCAGAAAGTATCTTATTACATCGTCAGTTCTTGCCATTTGCTTCAGCAGATATTTAAAAATACACCCAGCCTTTATTATTATTAGCTTACTTAAAAGAATGTAAACTTTATTGAAGTAGGGTTAAAGAAAGAAATAAGAAACTATGTTTGCTCCTCTCTACCTTCTGACTATTTAATTGCTGCATTTCTTGTCTAATATAGTCCTTCTTCTGCTTCCATCTTCTTATGTACTGAATGAATATAGAATTTGAGTAAACTGATATTCTGGGGTTTATCTGATCCCGAAATTTCATGCTATTGTAAAGAATTCTAAAGCATCAGACATCCCATTCAATACTCAGTAGCAAACTTTTTAAAAATTAATAGATTAATTGAGTTGTCTGCTAATCTCTTAATGCCCTGCAAACAATGTGAAGTACCAATAAAATAACAAATTGGGGTAGTAATGTGCAAACAGTAAATGTGTTTTACCCTGGCAGGTTCTTTGTGCTTGGGTGAAGGTGCTGCTCAGATCCCTCCCATGGCTGTGGGCTTTGTGCCAGGGCTATCAGACAGTGCTGCTGCACCTCCACCTAACCCCCTTTTCCCCAGCTCAGTCCTAACCATGGTGAGTCAGCCTAAGTTAAAGCAAGTCTGAAACTGTTCTGGCTTACACTGGCCCCTGACACCTGGAAATTCAGAGATGTCTTAAAGCTCTCTTTTCCTCTGGTACATTTGTCGCTGTCTACAGAAAATATTTACAGAGCAAAGTCATGTGTGGTAAAGCCTCTGAGGTCACTGGAAAGTCAAGGTGGCCCAGGAGGAGGAAGAAGAGGGAGTTTACCTGGGTTGGACTGCATGTTGATGTTTGTTCGAGAGACGTAATTGCCTATTGAGCCCTGGCCTTGCATTGGCACGTTCTGAGAGGCAGGCACTGTGTGGCTGTAACCAGGGCCAGTCCCATGGCTGCTGACAGTCATACTCAGAGAGGTCGTGGGCATGGTGTTCTGGCCTGACTGCTGCATAGACACGTGGTTAGGACCTACAACATTTGCAGAGAGCAACAAGAAAATCTGTGCTGTTATTGGCAATGCACAGTGAGCACAAAGCCTTGCGGCCTTTCTGAAATACATTATGGTAAGGCAAAACAAAACAACGAAAATCCTCTTTATTAAAACTCCCTGTTATCTACAGACAAATTAAAACTGCCTACTGCACAGTTAGAGTGATTCTCCTCTTCCTGGCAGCCAAACCCAGGCTGTACAAGACTGCAGATGGGAAGAACAAAACCAGCAGCAGTGCCCTACAACCACTTCCTCACAGGCAGCAGAAATAAAAAATGCCAGTAATTTCAGGTACTTCAGAAAATATAGGGACTTGGGAAACATCCCAGCCTTCTGAAATTTGTCCTCTTGTCCTGCAGTTAATTCTTTTTCCCCCCTCACACAGGTGGTGACAGTGGGAACACCCAGTAGTGGCTGAGACACTTTGCACATTTCTGTGTCCACTGCGCTCCTCTAGAACCAGCTCACCTTCTTCACTGGGGCTTCTGAAGTGCCAAGTGAGCCTCTACTCAGAGAACACACCTACCTCTCCCTTTCCTGAGGTTTGACTAAAGGGACCTCAGAGGAAGATAAATTTTTCAAGTCACCACAACAATCCCAGTTGTTACTCCCTTTCCAACATTACAATGTAATCATCAGACTGCTCCAGATACATCCTGGGTTTGTATCATCCTCCTTATCTGGAAGTGGGATTATTTTTCTAAATTCTGCTGCTTTTGGGTAGCTAATATTGGGGAGAATCCAGTTCTTATTTGTTGTTCATTGCTGTAAATAGTTTTATGAATGAGTTTTGGAAATTTGTTTTCATTGTATATTGTTAATATCCAAATTGTGATGGTGAATATTGTTTGCTGTTTAAATTCAGCCGTATTGTTGTCAATCTCAATTAATTTATGTAGAATGCAGAATCCTTAGAAGAGACAGAATTATATTGTAATGTTTAAATAATGATATTTTAATTCAGGGTTATTAAGTGTATCTGCAGCCTCTGAAAAACATGTCTAACTCATTTAGTACAAACCTCATTAATTATACCTAATGGTTTTCACAGACATCAAAATGAGAACATTTTCTGTAAATGATGATATTTTCCTCTGATGAAGAGATGCAAGTAGCATTTCCAACAAGAGATAAAGAGAGCCAGCTCTCCTGAAAACAGTGGAGCTGTGTCAAAATGCTGCTACAGAAAATTATCTCTGTGTTTTGCTCCAGTTTGTTTAAGTTGTAAAGCTGCTCCTTGTGCAAGACAAGGTCACACAGTGTGTGAATGGAGACAGCAGTTGCCTTCAGTGAGAGATGGAGTAAAGCAAGTGTTGGTAAACCTGGCCCTGTTTGCATGGGAAAAATTAGAGATTCTTGGCCTTCTTTAAAGAAAGAAAAAAAAAAGTTGGCTAATTTGTGAAGGAAAATATGTGGATGAGTCCCGTTCTCAGGACTTCCAGTCTGGTTCTTTCAATCAGCACTAAATTGCTACAAAGACCTCGAAGCTGGGGAGGCAAATCAGAAAACCAACAGCAGTAGCACTGAAAATGTCTATTCTTAATAACACAAAACAACGTTTTGACTGACTTAATATATTACTCATACTCAGTATTAAATCTTTCAAAACAAAGGCCCTGAAAAATTTAGTAAGTTCACTTTACACGTTGTAGCTGTTTAAAACAGGTCCCATATCCATTAGTTTAAAAGGTACTATAGGCTTGACCACAAAGGGATTTTTAAAAACTCGTAAGTAATTTCATGGCTTGTGTCTGCTCTTGAGTCCCCCTGCCAAGGTCTGTGATTTTACAATCAGATATTTCTATTTATAGAAACTGATTTTGCTCTCTGTCACTCTGGGAGACACCCACAGAAACAAATACTGACTGAATAACTATGATCTACAAAATAAACACATTATTCATAATATAAAATGCACATATTAAAAAATTGATTTTCAATTAGATTAGTTGCATGAACAAAACCAAACAGATTATATTATCTTATTAATATGAAATGTCTGTGCAAATTCTTTGACTGTGTAGTACAATCTCTGCAAGCTTCTGCAGAGGACAAAGGCTGCTGCAACACCAAATGTTTTGTAAGGAGAAATGTATCCTGGAAGGTCTTTGGCATCTGAAGGCTTGGTTGTGTGGTTAGTCATGCAAGCAATTCCATTTTATCCTGGCCAACCCCGCCACTTCCATGAGAAAAATACTGCAACATGTAATTTTTCTTACTAAAAACTTGGATGCATCTTTACTCGGTGATTTTCATCATGCATTTTTTTTTAGAAAATGCCTTTAACCTCCTCTGCAGAAACACAAAGCACCCTGCAGAAGCCAACATCATTCCTGCCCGTAGCCATTTTGTGGTGATTTCAGCATGTGCCTGAAATCCCCCTATGCCTGAAAGGTGAGTTAGGAGAGGTCTTTTCCAGCTCTCGAAGTATATTCTGCATTAATGATTTTGTTGCCAGGCAACAGCAAAGCAGCACAAAGGGGACCGAAGCTCACCATTGCTAATCTGACTCTGCATGAGGGAGGAAGGAGGGAGGCCGGTCCCGATGGCATCGCTGAGATTGCTCTGCGAGTGGAGGGATTGGTTGGATGCACTCTGACTCATCCCTCCCGGGCCCAAGTTTATATTTTGCGTTGGTGGCTGCAAAACAACAAGGAGGAAAAGCAAATTTTTGGTTAGGTTTTTAATTAGAAAGATAGCAGCCCCCAGATTAGCCTGACTATGACTAAAAACTGCCTTGGGTAAATACGTGTTTCCTTTGCTTTTTGGGTAAACCTTCCTTGGTTTGACTCCACCGTGTGAATGACATTGAGCACGACAGAGCAGCTGACAGGCAGCAGCACAGTGAAGGGCTTAAAATTGTGTTTGTCACAGAGTGGGGCTTCTGTGCTCGTCCCTCTGCACTCACATGGATTTCCAAACACAACCACTGCGGGGAATGCATTAGCAAAGACAACACAGGAGTGTGGTGACAGATTGACCTTTGCCAAGCTGTGCTGCAGTTTGTGTTATGTGTGGTACTCCCCAAATCAATCCACTGAGCAAGAATAACAACGTGTGGAAAGACAAACCAATGCCCGAGTGCTGAATTAGATTTCTGATGTAAAACAGCAGCAATTTCCCCCCCAAGTAAAGAATACAGTAAGAATGGGTAAAGAATAGTGAATCTGCAACAAATGGAGCTGTTTAGATCTGTACCACTGCATCATAGACCTTGACCTACACGACAGAGATTAACACAACTGTCCCAAAGAACATAATTTAAACACAGTAAAATTAACTTTGATTCGTTTGGTGGTCTACTTGGCCACATCAAAACTTTTAGCTGGAAAAATACTGAAAAATGGTCCATTTATAGTGATCAGTGACAGAATCAAGGAACATTTCCCTCTGGCATAGCCAGTGTATCTGAGGGAAATACCTGTGGTATTAGTTATCCTAATAGCTGATTTTTAGTTACAGTAATTGTACTGGTACTTACAGCAGGGAGCAAGGACTGCATATTCTGGTTAGAGTCTGCTATTGTTGCCAAGTAAACCAGGTTTCTGTGCAAGATTTGTTGGTATCTACAGAACAAGGAGTAAAGCTTATGTGGAAAGGGTTAACAATACACAAAATTCCAATTTTTTTCCCCCCTACTTACAAGTGGTTAGTTAAATTACCTTAACCCATTTTAATCTCTCCTAACAAATAGCAGTAGCAATGACCTGTGTCTACGCTGTCACGTTTTCCATCAAGATCAGTGTGCTCAACACCTTTTACAAAAGGATGAACTTGGGGGAAGGGAGAGGTAAAATGCACCTCCTTTGAAAGCACTTTGAACTGTGGAGCTGGGACCTCAATCTCTGAGCACTGACACCCAGCCAGCTGCTCCAAAAATCAGACGCTTTTCCTTTCTCTGTCTAACAAGGGCCCTGATAGGAATGAAATTCCAGAACTCCAAAACCCCAAACCTGTTTTCCCTGCCAGCAAGCTGAGGAGAACACGATTTTTTTCAAGAGTGCTCTAACTGGAGTGTTTACTCAAGTAAGCACCACCAGAACCATTTATGCTTCTTCACAGTTCTCCATGAACTGGAAAAGTTCCTAAAAAGGAACAGGAGTGTTTCCAAGAGCAAACCAACAGCTGTGCCACTGAGCAAAGGGAAGAGTCAGACTTCAGGAAACATTTCTAACAAACTCCCAAATTCGTAATACTCACTGAGTACATTCTGCAGTTTTCCCCTTGCTCTGATAATCCATAATACATTGTATTAGGTGGTGATTTTCATCTAGCATCTGCATAAAAGAAATAGGACCAAAACACATTACTATGAGAATTGTATAGAAGTCCTGTATTTTTGTGATCCTCCACCCTCCTTGGCACTGGGTGGTGTTTTGTGCAGTTTTGTTGCCTTGGCTGTTGTAAACCACCTACATGTGGCTTTACTGAGCCACAAGATTCACTTATAAATGGTTGTCTTTAAAGCAGTTGCTTGAAATTCCCATACAGAAGAATTAATGGGCTTACCTTGTTCCTTAAATGGCAGATAAATTCTGATGCTGAAGAAGGAAAACACTTTCACTATGAAATATCTCTGCCTCATCCCAAAATATCACCCAACCCTTTCCAAAACGTCAGAAATTACTAACATGCCTACTTTTAAGTAAGAAACAAACTTTCAAACAATTAAACCTACTCATTTTCCTGCCCAGGAACGGAACAGAAAGCTGAACTTGATGAAGTATAAAATCTGCATCACTGGAGCTACTGAAACCATGTTTAGATGAATTACATCCCAATATGTACTTTTATTTAATGAACTCATAATACAATTAAAACCTTAAAATATCCTTTGATTTATTTTGAAATTTTGGATACAATAATTTGTCTCTTCCCCCCAGATTTCTGGTGAATGCAGGACACTTTCTTCAGGTGAATGAATAAAAATAAATCACACCAGCATTTAAAAATTTAGATTTGCCTCTGGCATAATAGAGCTTGTAGGTACCACTGCTATCAAGTGCTTGCAAGATTGGGCTCTTGAACCACTGTGTCATCAGGACAGGAGAACTCTTGAGGAAAGAACCATTTCTGGTTCAGAACTGAATTTTACTGCCCTGAAAATGCTATTTGATGAACTATTTTCGAGCAGCACCACCACTACTCTATTGCCAAAAGCTCTAACTTCCTCCATGTGAAATCTATTTTAGGAATATTTGATACTGGGATAAGAACAGCTTTGAAAGACTATTAAAATTGAGTTAAGAAATGAAAATAAATAGAAAGCTGTATATACAATATGAATGCAAATGAGAATAATATTTTTATTGAAATTTGTATGTGTTCTCAAAAGCTCACTTTAATGAGGATTTTTGGAGTTGTTTTTTTTCTCCTGCTCTCTCTGCTCCATTTCCATCCTTGACTATAAATCCCATCCAATTCCTGTGCCTGTAAGTCTCTCCCTCAGCATTGCTGTTTGTCAAAGAGAAAATCACTGCCAACACCCAGCACTGATGAACAGTCCTGGGGTAACCTGCCAGCAAATGCACCCGAGATGGGAAATGGTTTCATTCATTAGTTTTAAAGAAATTAAAGCTTCCATGAAGTTTATGAACATGCAAAAAGGAAAGGGCTTGAAAATCAAACTGAAAATACTTTATCTGCCCTTTGTCTGTAGGTACAGTCAGGGGTTTAAATACAATCTCTCTGAGTTATGAAATAATTCCAACTGATTTGGAGGTTAGAGAAAAACTTGTTCACTGAGTCTGAAATATTTCGGTATTTAAAATGGATTGGCTCACAACACCACGTGCTGCAAGAGCTCCACAAAATGGGATGTTTCCAAAGAGTCTCCTGAGATGCAAGTCATCTCTCCAGCCTCTCTCGTGGCAGTTTGCTCTGCCTTCCCCTCTGCTCTGTCACAGGCTGCCACCGAGGGGATTTTTCCCCCTGAAGTCCTAGATTGGCAGCAGCTCATGGCCGGGCTGCACAGCCCCTGGTGAGGGGTAAATTGCTGTGCTGGCAGTGGCACCCCCAGTGCAGGGAGCACACGGGACTCACCTGGCTGCCACCCCACCACGGGAACAACACCCGAGCCCCGGGGAACGGCCAAAATCCCAGCCAAAGCACAAGTGACCAACAGCAGTGGCTATAAAAACATGCACGTTCTTTATTGACATTTCCAGCCTCGTCGTTCCCGGTCACCTTCTGCAGGAGGAAGGGTGTCAGGGTCTGCTTGGGGGTGCAGTCTCTGCTGCCAATCCTGGGAAATAGGAAACAATAACTTCCCAACTCGGCACCCTCTGCTTTGGCTTCCACATGAGACCCGTGTGGGCATCTCCTCTCCAGAGAAAATCTTTCCAAATCTTTGTTTGTCATTAAACATCAATAAACACATCACAATAATAATAATAATAATAGTTTATGAAAAATACCAGTGGCTGGTGCTCCCTCTATCTTCTGAGAGATTAAAATTCTGCATCCAGATACAAAAGAAAACCCTTGCAAATTCAGTATGTTATTTCAATTAATTTTTTTAGGTTGGATTCTTTGGGGGCCAGAAGCTGACATGCCACCATAAATTAATCGCACATTTGCAAATTTTATTGCCGTTTCCCAAGGTATGCTTGGCAGCGTTTCCCCTTGGCGAGCGGCAGGGATAACGTGCCATCCCGATTTTATTCCCTACGTCCTTCTCTCGCTCTCTTTGCAGCGATCTGAACACCTTTGCTTTGTTCCACCTCCTCCTCCTCCTCCTCCTTCCCCCACCTCTCTCTCTCCAGCTGTCCATCTCTGCAGCCCTCGCAAATTCACGAGTTTTCCTGATCGCCCTAGAAATCAGCCTCCAGCTGCAGGAGCATGGACGGAATAAATGTCTAAAATTGTCTGTATAAAAGCATGCTCTTTTACCTTCTGGATAGTTTGCTGGGTGACCTCCCCTTTGCCTCTTGGGCGAGCAGAAGCAAAGGCAACCGACATGGTGGGGGTTTTTTATGTGTCTATAATATATCGGTTCCAGGCTCTAATAATATTGTTATTATCTGGCTGCTATTGCCGTGCGAGGATTCTCCGCAGTGCACGGGGAGGGGGGCGGCCGCAGATGGTACGATCTGCGCCCGGCGAGNCGCCGGGCTCCCGCGGCCTCGGCCGCGCCGCCCGCTGCGCCAACTGCGTACGCCAGCCGCGTACGCCAAGTGCGCCAGCGCGGGGCCGCCTTACGCCAAGTGCGTAGCGCCGCGTGCGGCGCGGGGACAGCGGCAGCGGAGGGACCGGGAGCGGCCGGAGAGAGGCCGCGGCAGCCCGGCCACATGGGCTCTGCTGCGGGGAAAGGCTGAGGGAATCGGGCTGTGCCATCGGGGACACCTAACTGTGGCTTCCCAGTACCTCAGGGGGACTCACAGCAAGGATGGGGCAAGGCTGTCCGCAAAGGAGGGGAGTGACAGGACAGGGGCAACGGGTTCAACTTGAAGAAGAGTAGGTTTAGGGTTGACATTAGGAAAATCTTCCCTGCGCGGGTGGCGAGGCCCTGGCACAGGCTGCCCAGAGAAGCTGTGGCTGCCCCTGGATCCCTGGAAGTGTCCAATGGCAGGTTGGACGGGGCTGGGAGCAAGCTGGGATAGCGGAAGGCGTCCCTGCCCTCAGCACGGGGTGATGTGGGGGGTCCGCGGCACCCGCAGCCCCCCGGACCCCGCGGAACGCGCGCTGCGGGCGCGGAGTGCGGGGCACGGGGCGTGCCGGGGCGGCGGGAGCGCTGCGCAAGCTGCGCAGGGAGCGTACGCCAAGCGCGCA
>VZTR01033595.1:71206-103123 GCA_013400775.1 Chaetops frenatus | reverse complement strand
CGCGCCCGGCCTGGCGGGCCCGGGAGGCCGCGGGAGCAGCGGGATCCGCTCCCAGGGAGGTTCCTTGGGTGTATCCGCCGCCGGTGGGGCTGCCCGAAGCCCATCGCCTCCTGTGGGGCTCAGGGGTTGTGTCAGGCCTGGAGGGATCCTCTCCTCTCTTGGCCTGTGCCTGCTGCGGATTGAGATATTTTATGTCTGTGCACGAGGCGGATTCCCAGTGGGTTGGGAAAAGCTTAGAACTGCATTGGTGGCTCCCAGCTTCCAGTCGTCCCAAGCTTTTGCTCCATGAAAGTTTTATTTCGTTTAGGGGAAGAGGAAAAAAGTATTAATTTGCTAATAACGTTGTGTTAGTAATTGTAATAAGTTATACTACTACTAATAAGTTGTAATAAGTCATAATTGTATTAATAGTTGTATTAAGTATTAATTGCCAATACCAAAAATAAAATGTACGATCTCTGGGATGGGAGTAAATGTAACAAGATTTAGTGCCAAATAGATTATTCGGTTTTTTCAGAAATTAAAAGTACTGTAAAAGTGGAGACAGCATCCAATATAAACCACCTCTGTCTTGTCTCTTGTCGAATTTAATGTTCTTGGAAACATTGGGAACGTGCTGACAGCAGGGCCACTCCGTAAGAAAAAATGACTCCCATCACCCTATGAGAAACAGTGGGAATGAAGGGGAAGGGTCATAGGGGTTTTTCCTCTGTGATGTTGGGAAAGATGTATTCAGGGTATGAATTGGGACATTAGAGCAGCTGCTGACAGAACATTTTGGCAGCTGTCAGTGTTACTTGGCCTGATCTTCTGTGCCTTGGGCTTTTGAATTGAGCCGTGGGGGTTTTCCCTGTTCATCCCAGTTCTGTGGCTGTGGAAACACTGATGGTGCTGTTGGAGAAAAGATAGTTTGTAAGAGGAGCTGGAATCTGTCTCTTGGGAGCCACGGGGATTTAGGTTGGTATAAACTGATGATGAAACTGCACCCTGAAATGCAATGCAATTTTTGTTACATCAGTCCTGCCTCCGGGTTGAGTGGGAAATAAAATCCTGACTTCAAGCTGAGGTAATGGTTACAGTGTGGGGGTTGTGCTTGGTTCCTGCTCTTTCGAGTGAAGTCTGCAGCTATGAGGATTTTTGGACCTAGGTTAATTTTTTTTATTTCTTCTTTTCGTGCATGGAAGGTTGGAGTAAGAGGGAAGGATATTGTTGTCCTTGGTGTGGAGAAGAAGTCAGTGGCAAAACTGCAGGATGAGAGAACTGTCCGGAAGATCTGTGCCCTGGATGACAATGTCTGCATGGCTTTTGCAGGTACATGGCCCCTTCAGGGGTTTTGGCAGCTATTGGGGCACCTCTGGGCATGTTTAAGGATTCTGAGAATACAAAATACAGGGTGTAACTGGTAGAGAACTGTGGGAAGCAGGGTATTTGCACAGTAGCTTTTTCTTTTTTTTAAAATAGAGACATAGAGTGTCAGTGTCAATAATATTTTTGAGGGGAGATCTGATTTAACTGACTAAAACGACAGGGTTTAGGTTCACTGTGCAGGAATGAGGGGCTCAGCTCCTTCTCCTGCCTTGCTCCCTTAGTCAGGGTTTGGGATATGTTCACATACTTGAGAAAAATTTCTCTAATAAAAATAAGGCTGTAAATGAAAAATGGCAGCATTAGCCAGAAAGTAAAATAAGAACTAAATTTCTTTGAAATCCTTTTATAAAGGGTCAAACTTTTGTCAGCTACCATCATGCTGCTGTAGCCTCATTATCTAGATGAGATTTGCTGGGCAGATGAATCTGGCTGATAGGGGGGACTGCATGAGGAATAATAATGTCTGAGAATAAGCATTGCTAATTTGCTGGGATAGGGAATGCTGTCAGTAAAATTCCCATTACCTGGTTCAGAATTACATGTGTCACCTAACTCAAAACATGGAGGCTGTAAATTAAATCCTTTCGTTATTCTGGTGCAGTAGCCACTTTCTGCTGCCTTACAAATGCTCTTGCTCAACAAACCTGAGAGTTTGAGCTCTGCTTTGCTTTTCCCTTGCTGTTGACACTGACACCATGGGTCTTCTAAGGCCAGATGGGTGTTCTGAGGTTTTTTCATGACTCTGAGGCCACTCTGTCATTTCAGGGCTGACAGCTGATGCCAGGATAGTCATAAACAGAGCCCGGGTGGAGTGTCAGAGCCACAGGCTCACTGTGGAGGATCCTGTCACTGTGGAGTACATCACACGCTACATTGCCAGCCTGAAACAGGTACTTGGGGCTGCACAGAGCTGCTGAAGATGTGTCCTGACCTGACAGAGCTGTTACATGTGCTGTTATGTTAGCATATGTTATGGATGATGTTCCACTTGGGTGTGTACCATGTGTGACTGGAGAGTCACACGTGTCGTATGGAACACAAGTGTGTAGCGTGGACTATCTGACACTTCTTCAAGCTGTGGAAATGTCTGTCCTCTGGCCTCACTCTGCTTACCTGGTAAAAAACAGTGTGGGTGTTTGTTTGGAATGGGGATGTAGCAATGGAAAAGAAGAATGGTTTGGGTTTTTTCCCCCAAGATAATTGGTGCTTGTAAGGACTGCACAGGTCCATGTGTGAGGTCATCAGGAACACTCTGCTCATCTCACTCCCACAACAGTGGGCCTGGGTTACTGTCAAACCTCTTCATGGCTCCTGGGAGTTTTTCCTCCTGCAAAGCCACTGCAGGGATGGGTAAGAGGGGAGCAAATTGGTGCAGTATTTAATACAGTTTTTGTTTGATATTCATTAATTTAGAATGCGTCAAAATTGGCCCAGCTGCGTTCTGTGAGAAAATTACCATTTGCCAGTGTATTAAACTGATTTTCAGCCACTATTGAGAATTAGAGAAAATCTAATTTACTTATGCACAGATGTGTTGGAACAGTGGTGATGGTAATAATGTGGTTCTTCTGATAATCACTAGTCTGTCAGAGCAAGGCACCACTTCCCAAAGTTTCACTTTGTTCCTTTATCCTACTCTTCCATTTGTGTCTGTCTCTGGCACGTTCACCGTTTCTCTCAAACTGTTGCAAACACACCTGGCCCTGCTCCTGCTGCCGTGGTGCTGTGGGTGTCAGCCCTCCTGCTCCTGGTGTGTGACATGGCAGTGACTTTGCTGAGTGTCCCAGGAGGGCTGTGACATGGCTCCAGTGTAACCTGCTTACAGCCACAGAGCTGCCATGATTTCCTGTGGAATCAGTGCAGATCATTGGTGAAAACTGTGTTCACGTGTCCTCTAGGTATTTTTTGGCACGCTGGTGCCACACTGGGGCTTGCAGACATGGCTCTGGCTGCCTCAGCAGCTGGGGAGGTGCTTCTGGAGGCTGTAACCAGGTGTAGGAACAGGAGTTGGACAGCAACCACCTCTCACTTGCCTGCTTGAGAGGCTCTGTGAGATACGGAGTCCTGACTAATGGAGAGAGCCAGCTAAAAGCATTTCTGGTGGCTCTGCTGGTTGTATCTGCTCCAGAGTCTGCTTTGCACCCCAGCAATGTGTTCAGAAGTGCATGTGGTGAGTGTGCCCTTTGTGCTCAGAGGTACACGCAGAGCAACGGCCGCAGACCCTTTGGCATCTCCGCCCTCATCGTGGGCTTTGACTTCGATGGGACCCCCCGGCTGTACCAGACCGACCCCTCTGGCACTTACCATGCTTGGAAGGTGAGTGCATTCAGTGTCTTGTGGAAATGGAATATTTGTGAGTTCATGTCTCCTTTAAAGTGGGATTGGAGTAGAGGAGATCTCGCTGGCCAGATGGTGCTGGCTCACAGCTGCAAAAGTCCTTAATGATCAAATGTGCTGAGAGTGGCCGTCTGCAGTTCAGCTTTCATTGGGAAATCTTGTCCTGTTTTTAAAAAAAAAAAAACCCCAAACCCAACCTACCTGTGCCAGACAACTGTCTTTGTGTGTGACAGATTATGTAATTGTACAACTTTGTATTTCTTTCTTACTCTGCAAATGACATCTTTTCTAAACTCCCATTCATTTTCTTTTTCTCCTCAATGTTTACAGGCTAATGCCATTGGCAGAGGAGCCAAATCTGTGCGTGAGTTCCTGGAGAAAAACTACACGGATGAGGCCATTGAAACGGATGATCTGACTATTAAACTTGTCATCAAGGCTCTTCTTGAGGTGAGGCTGTCTCACATCTCTTCTGTGGCTTTTCACTGTGTCCAGATTCACTTCTTAGATGTGAATATGGGAAAACGTTCAGGGATGTCCGAGGGAAGTACTGCAAAGGATCTGTGAGAGCTGTTTACCATGGGCTGTGGGTGTTGAATCCAAGGTTCAGAATATTTGGGGTAACAATTTTCGTAGTTTACACAGAAGTTGTCAGCAGCTCTGGGGAGGAAAACAGACTTCAATTCTGGGTGTTAACACAGATGCACCAAAGATGTGCTAAAGCACATGCTGAGTATTTTGTTTTTTAACTGAAGTTTTAAGATACAGAAAATAGCACAAGTCAGGTGGTGGTGCTGAGGTGTTCTCTATCTGCTCAGAGCACTGGCACCAGTGTGAAAACCCTTTTGAGAGTTAGTGCTGCTGGTGTTGAGAGCTTAAGAGCTAAGGAGTGAAATAGACCCTATCCATAGCTGTTCTCCTGAGGAGACCTGAGAGGGGTTTGTTGGAGTGAATTCCTGGCCAGGCTCCTAATGCTTCCCTCTGCCTCATCCAGGTGGTACAGTCTGGTGGGAAGAACATCGAGCTGGCAGTCATGAGACGGGAGCAGCCGCTGAAGGTGAGGCTGTTGTTTGCTTCCCTCCCCTTGAGCCCATCTCTGATACTGTCCTTGTTGATCTGCCTTAACTTCCAGCCCTTAATCTCACATTTTACATTGACAAATACTTCTGTTTATTCTTAGTGGCCAAGGAATGTTGTTGTGTCTGCAGGAGGTACCTGCTTCCAGATAAATAGCAGTTAACTGTTAACAGTTCTTCCCATGGCACAACTAGAATCACTTCCATAAATGCCCCTTAAGTTTATTGGTATGCTGAAGGTCACTCATGTTTGTGTTTTAGATCCTAAACCCTGAAGAAATTGAGAAGTATGTGGCTGAAATTGAAAAGGAAAAGGAAGAAAATGAAAAGAAAAAACAGAAGAAAACATCATGATGAATGAAATGCACCTGCTTAGCTGCTTCTTTTTAATTCGAGTGATGGGTTATTCTGTATAGACATGTAGGCATTCCAGTTACTCATACTGTGTTCTCTTGAGACCTACAATAAACCTACTGATTTTTTTTAAAGCTGTTATTTTAAAAAATGCCTGTCTGTTCCTTGGATTTTAATTACCCAGGATGATCTGGTTGGCTACAGAACAGCAACAGTGACCCATTAAAGGACAGAGACTTTGCTTGCATTTTTTCCCTGGACACTGCACTTTGTTTAATGGTTCTTTTCTGCACTGTCTCAGTTCTCAGCATGTCCCCTTTTTTGACCTTAAGCAGCTGTTTTGGGGATTGTGTTATGGCCTCAACATGACTAGTATGGAGTTGGGGTTTTTATTTCTTAGTGGGCATCTTCCAAGGTGAAAGGGCTGGGTCTGGACACAGGCCTTGCAGCAGCCTGTGACAGCAGGTGTGTGTTCTACTGCTGAAGGACAGGACAGAGATGGGGGTTATGTTTTAGGAACTTGCTGCTGCAGGCACATGCTCAGGGCAGAGGTGTATGACTTGGTGTTTCCAAGTCTGGTTCAGAGTAAAGCACTGCTGTTGTGATTTCCAGGGGGGCATTTATAGACCAGGAGGCAAACAATAACTATGGCAAGTGTTACATACAGCAGAGTTGAAGCTCTTCTCCAGTTTCTCCACTGGTATTTGCCCTCACACACTTCCTCTCTACACCTTTACCCCAGGAGTTGATTTTAGCTGTTTCCTTTTTTTCATCAGAGCCTCAGGCCTCTTCTCACCTGAACTCATATTCTGAAGTCTCAGTACTTGGAGCAATAGGAACAGGTGCTCCTTTATTGTAAAAATTTCCCTATTTGTATCCATCAAGTGGGTAGAACCAAACTGCCCTTGCAAGCAGCTCTTCAGTCTGCTCACACCAGAGAGGGTGTGGCAGGGACAGAGCAGGAGCGGGGTGGCAGCAGGCACAGGAGGGACTGAGTGTGTTCCAGGAGCCTGCGAGAGGCAGCTCAGGTACTCGAGCCCCTGCCCAGGACACCTCAGCCCCGAGGGGCTCACACAGTGCTGGGCTCTCACACACCCAGAGCTGTTCACAGGGAAATGCTGCCCTGCAAAGTGTGGGCAGAGGATCCCACGGGACTCAAGGACAGGGAAGCAGCAGCACTGCAACAGCTCAGGGACACATCAAACCACATCAGCCAGAGGAAGCGTGGTTTTGGAATGCCAGGTTGTTTAATTTATCAGCCCTTGGACTGGAACATTGAAGTCAAAAAACTGCACTTGGTTCCCTGCTCAAGTCACTACAACTGATCCCACACACTAGGAATTTTCCATGGAGAAGGTGACAGGACTGCAGCTGAGCCTGCAGTGCTCCTGGGGAAGAAGGGCTCACAAGTAACAAGCCCTGGGGCTGAGCCACAACCACCAGACCCCTCTGCTCCTGGACATCGGGGACCAGGCTGAGCACTCAGCTCAGAGGCTGGGACACAGGCATGGGACACAAACTCCAGCAGTATCAAGGATGTGCTCATGCCTGGGATCTGAAGCTTTACTGTGGAAACAAGGGAATTGCTCCTACTCAACTAAAAATGCAGTTACACCTGAGTAATGGTGCTTACACAGGAGCAGTGAGGATTTCTCATCCCATCCTCTGCCAGAGCAGTGCAAATCTATCTCCAGACTGAGCCACAGTGGCTGCTTTGCCAGCAGAGAAGCGCTCTGAGTGAGCTCTCTCAGCACAGCCCAGCTCACAGGTGTGAGCCAGGTCCTGCAGCAGCAGCACTGGCACCTGACACGCTCCTGAGGAGCCCCACCAGCCCAGGGACTCCCTCCCTCTGCAAGGCTGGGGTAACACAACCCTCGTTGGGCTGAGTCTCAGCACAGGAACCAGGGCAACAGTACAACGTGCACTGCCTGGCTTTGGGTTTTCCAGCCTTTTTCCAGTACTGTGTGTGTAACACTTGCAGGTTTGGCAAAGCTCTGCAGCCAGGTTTTCTCCAGCTCAGATGGGAGCCCTGCAAGGACAGGCACTGGAGGAGTGATGTTATGGAGCTACATACAGAACAGAGATGGAAGGAAACACTAAACATTTACATGTTTATTATAATTACAATTTACATTACTCCAAAGAGCAGCCCCACTGCTATGTTCTAATTCTCAGCAATAAAGTCCTACAAAAATAAATCCAAGCTTTTACAGTAACCTAGGTCAATGCATAACTAAAAAAACTTGAGCTATGTAAGGGGTTCAGTCATCAAGGTGCTTTTTCATCAAAATTCCCTACCAAACAAAAATGGGACACATGCCTATAGCAATTTAACCCACTTATTTCATGCAAACAAAGGTAACCCCTCCCTCCCAGCCCTCTCCCCACATACAGATTTTTAAAAACAAAAGAAAAACAACTAAACTATTTACAGTATGGGGGTATAGAGGAAAGAAATTAAACATGCCCATCTGTTAAGCTTCATTATATGGTCTCCCATCCCTAGTTGAATGAAAACATTCCAAAGAGTTCCACCACAGTCTACTAGAGTACAGAGAACTGTTTGCATTTGGTGCTGCCTCCAGCGAGGTACAAACCGAGGCAAACAAGTCAGAGTTTCAGGTCTCCTTCCCAGACAGTCACTACTGCCAAAAACTCTGCACATGACTGGGGACATTCACTGCTCCCATCCCACATGGTGTCCTCAACACTCCAGCCAGGAGCTCCAAGCTCCAGGCACTCCCAGCACCCTTCAGCTCAAGGCAGAGCCACGGTCCTGTGGTACCTCCAGCCCAGCACCAGCCCACAAACAGCTGTACAGTCAGAAACACTACTACATGATCAACACTCCAGTATTCCCAAGTGACAATATACACAACTCCTCAGCACCAGGAATCCATTTCTCCAGATACCAAGTGCTACTTCACACCTGCTGCCGAAATCTGTGAGACCAGCAGCACCAAAGGATCCATTTGGTTACTCAGAACAAACAAATTATAGCTGGTTTATTTCAAGTGAGCTTTGGTTCCATGTTAAAACAGCATGATTTCTCTTCTCCAGGGTTCAGAAAAGGAGTCTGACTTTGAGCTTAGACTATAGCAGCCTTGAGAGACCCAGAAAGAAGAACCATGTAAGTTAGTCTGCACTTGAAAAAACACAAACAAAAAGAAAAGACACCCTGAAGAAGGTACCCCTGAACACATTCCCTCTTCCAAAAAATATTCCAGCGGACAGTGGCTGGTCCAAAATAAGTCCAAAATATAAGCAGTAGTACATGAAATTCTGTCGCTTGAGCTGAGACAGTAAACAATATGAACCATTTTCCCACATTAGTGCAGCAGTTGGTTGTTTTCTTTCTATATACAGTTTCATCCTCTCAGGAGAGATGTTTGAACCTATTCAGAAAAAGAGTATAATTAGATATGATGTTATGGGGTTCTTCTCCCAAGAAGAGAAACAGCAAAGCTCACACTCCTGTATCAGCTGAAATGCTTAGTCAGAAACCCAAGAGAGCTGCTTACACAAGCCAAGCCATTTCTCAGAGAGGCAAGACCAGGAAATCAACAGAACAATCAGCATGTTAAACCACTCCTATCCCCTTCTACCCCTTAGAAGTATCAGTGAGATCCAATAAAGAACAATTCTTGATATAAACATGGGGCTGGAGGGCGAAACGGGCTGCAGGGACAATTCAGACAAGGAGTAAGAGACAAACCTGGCTCAGAGAGAGTATTTACTCTTGCTAGAGCACTTGCCTCTGAAGTTACACTCTGCCAGTACCAGCTCTGTGAGTGGTTTGGTTTCTCCTCGCTGCTCCATTCCCCCTTCCACCTCGAAATCCACCTCGAAAGCTGCGGCCACGAAGGAACCGTCCAGACACTCCAAATGTCTCTGTATTGAGCTTCCTTTCCTCAGCCCATGTGGTGCGCCTGGAACTGAACAAGGCTGAGTTCAGGCTGAACACAAACATTACAGAGCTCACTTAGAGAGGAACCTCAAACCCCCGATTTTGTTGAGCTGCACTGCCAACAAGCCCAGCAGCAGTGTACACACTGTAACCCAAGCCCCCCGTGGCCACAGAGCCCAGGGAATCCCTCATGCTGACACTAAAGGGATGTCTCATTTCTCCAAGCACTTGATAACATCAGTGGTGGCAGTGAAAGCTGAAGCTTCCCCTTCATATTCCCAGCACTTAACCTAATGCATTTCCATGGCCAGAGCTGACCTCCTGCCCCCACTCCAGGCTTAGCTCACTCCTGTCTGCCAGCTGCCCCTTCAGGACAGCATGACCCTGATGCCTCCTCTCCCACAAGCCAGATAAGGAATTTGTTTAAAATCAATGGGTTCAAAGTCAGTACTGGGAAACAGAAATGGAAACTCCTCTATCATAGTTTAGGCAAGTGTATCATATCAGCTGAAATGCTTTTTGTTTGATCCCACTGCATGAAGCTTGGTTCACATCACTTGTGAGCCACCAAATGCATGGCAAAATTCCCTGTTTAAAGTCTACTCTAAAATTCCTAAATAATTAAACCATGTCACATAGATTATGTCTGAAATTTTATGCCTAAAACTCCATTTAAAAACCAAGCTTTTAGAAAACACTTACCTAGATTTCAGTTCTGAAGAAATGTTGTCAAAGAAAGACTTGGATTTATCATAATAGCAGTTGGGCCCCAGCAGGTCCTCCTCTGCATTACCATCATTGTTTTGGGTTGCCACTCCAGGGTCCCCTTTTTCTTCCCCCGTCTCTGCTTTGTCATCTGAAGATAATGAAATGTATTACACCTCCTTGAGGCACACACTGCAGAGCCATCTGTTCTCTTGCTCCCTCAAACAAGATTTGAGATGTAGTCATGCAGTTTCTCAGAACCAGTTTGTCTATGCAGTGTTTACTACTAGCTCAGCAATTCATATTTAATGAAGGCACAAACCTTTAAAGTTTAGTTTCTTCTTGAATTCTTTATCAAGTTCCTCTCTGTTGAATTGTGCATTTGCACTTTCAAAGTCAAAGTCACCTTCAAACTTTATTGTATTTTCCTTCACAGTAGTTGGTCTGTTTTGTCCTCTAGAACGGTTTCTGGTTCTCCTGTTTCCTGAAAGCAGGAGAGTTTAAACACTTGGTAACGCACAGGGAGGTTACATGACTTGCTCAACACCAGAGGAAACCAGGGATAGAACTCAGGAGTTTCTGGCTTCCAGTCCTGTGGTTAGGCCACACCTCTTTGAAAGCAACTTCTGATTTTGGCTGTAGAAGACACATTACAGCAACACTTTACTGAGCAGCATTCCTGGATGTCAGTCTTACCACTAAGACAGAGTGCACCCAACTTTCCTTCCAGTGTGCAGAGAGGAAGTCAGAACAAGCACTACAGCAAGAAAAGCTGAGGGAGATGGGGAAAATTATCTTTCCTGTCTGCTCTTCACCTGCAAACACAGCACTGTAATTAGACTAAAACCTGTCATGACAGCAAGGAGTAGGTCTCAGAAAACCCAGCAAAAGACTCATCTACCCACAAAGGGAGCTTGTACTTTGTCTAGTTTCTGGTTTCCAACTGAGACATTATCCACTCCCTTTTGGAAAAGCTATAACCCATTCTACATATTAATTAATTTGAAGACCTGAGAGTCTCAAGTGTTGCTTCCTGCCTTTTCTCATTTCACATGGGCAGAAACCTTTTTGAATTTCACTTGCTTCTGACCCATGCTTATACTGCCACTTTGAAATAAGAATTCTGCTCTATGGAGGTGAGTATTCCATAGTTCCTCTCTGTTATAAAAGCCCTGGAATGTCTTTTCTCCCAGTAAAAATACCTGAGGTTTCAGAGAAATCCAGTTGCTGCTGCCAACTCACAGCACTCATTTTTGAGACGTACCTTCATGTTTCTAGAAAAGGTGCTAGAACTGTGTCCCTGGAATGTTCTGAACTTCTGCGACTCCAGAAGCTGTTTTGTTAGGGAAGTATCTCTGGATGCTCAAAGCTTTCTCTCAATCTTCTGTCAGTTAATCCTTCACTGAAGTTAACACCACTTGCCTTCACAGGCTGATGTGACCATTTAGCGTCAGCTTAACCTACCCGATCTTCTCCTTTGAGGTCTTCTGTTTTCATCATTCACCTGTCCTTGGGTTTGCACAGGTGCTGCCTGAACTGTATCTACTGAACGAGAAGGATAAACTTTAAAGGAGCTCAAGAACAATCCCCAAGCAGCTCAGTGTTGCAGTGCACCTCGGAAGGATGCTCCAGCCCAGCACTCAGGGCGGAGGTGGTGTGTACCTACCGCTCACTTTGCTGTTGGCCTGCGGGACCTGCCGGGCGCTGCGCGGGATCCCCGGAGTCACCTTCACTGGGGGCAGCTTTTGGGAATTGATGCTGTCAACTGGCCCAGTCTGGACAGCCTGCTCTACCATGGGGCTTTTGCGGACTGGGTGAACAGAAGGAAAGCCAGCACCTGGAAAAAGTCCCAATGATTAAGTGCCTCTCAGAAAATGTGCCAACACCGTTCACACCCTGCCCACTTCTAGGGAGAAACCGTTTGGTCAAGAATGACTCAAAGCTTTGAGTGTGCATCACTACAGGATAAGTTTAAGTGGCACCAGGTAAGGCACCACTGCCATACAAGTCATGGCTCTCACATCCAGAGCCTCAGTATCAGGAAATATACCCATTTATTTCCTTAAATCAACTTAGACAAACATTAAACAACCAAGCCAAGTCAGTCTCTCAGACAGGTTTATACCAAAATCTAGTTTCTACGTTATGTAGGATTTTTGTTTACACGGTAACTTTAAATCTGAAACAAAAATTCACCATTTTGGAAGTGCTCAAGAAAGTTTCCCCACTTTGTCAAAAAGTTTTTTTTGCAAAAGCTTAAGCACCTCAGCTATATCCCCTTTTGTAAGCCGCTTTTAGAAGTCCTTCAACTTCATTGCTTATTGTTAGAGCTTTCAGACAAAGAAAACCTGAAACCAGACCAGGATCTCAAAGTTACCCTTTTAAATTCCTTCATGGTCAAGGCCAAAGTGTTACCAAGACTTCTGTTGCTCTTCCATCCAGGCTTATTTATTCACACTACAAAACATGTAAATACTTTTCATGGTTTGGTATACCTTACACCAATTATATTAAAAAGTGACAGTCTTCAGTACTCAGAAGAAACACTGCATTCTAGGTTTAATTAGAAGGTTTGGAGTACTACAGGTTTATGTAGTTATGCATAAGAACTGCTTGGAAGCAAACTTTAACTGAATGTATTAAAAGAGCAAGAAAAGTGAAAAGCTGAAGCATTCACACAAACCAAGCCACTGACACTTCTGGGTCACCCAAGTCCACATGAGATATACCCAGTAGGTTACATCATGCAGGTTCCCAGTTAATGTACACCTGGAAAACTTGCAAGGAAGACAGACATATCCTAAGGATTACTGAGTAGGACAAAGCTGATGTGAAAGTTTAACATGAGAAAGTTTCAAAGTTTAGCCAGAATATTAAGAAACTATGTACAGATAGATGGCCAAAAGCAGAGAGTAAGTAAAAAGCTTCATGCCAACACAAGCATACATGCTTAAGCCAAAAAGAGATGAAACTAATTATCACGTTTAAATGCAAGCTGAACCTGGTCTCCCTACTCTGAGGATGGTCAGCCTGGTATCTCAGCTCAAACCTCTTTTAAAGGTTTTACACATAGAAGCAAACACCTGGAGCTGTGTTATCTCTGCTACCCACGACTCAGGAATTGCTTACTGTTAGTCATGCTTTACTAACTGGGAGTCTGGACAAGGTACAATGCCCCATCATGCATGAAATCTACCCTGGTGTTTCCTCGATTACAGAAAATACTCCCAAGTTTTTGATCAGCCTAAGTCTCCAACCACAAGGCCACCCACAATTTAAGCAGTGTGCTTGTTTTTCCAGGAAAGGCTGACTAATTCCTCACCCAAACCCTATGGTGACATATTCCTGGACAGGATACAGCACATTAGCATCTCTAAACTTCATCCTTCTCCTGATACTTACACAAGACGATCCACTGTCCTGGACTTTTCCTTTCTCCTGTCTCTCTAATTGATACTTCTAGGACAGGAAGAATCATACTTCACATAATGAAAGGCAAAAAAAAAGCTGAGAACAAACTAGTTCTACTGGCATTACCCATATGAGCACTATCATTCTAGGAGGGATTAACAAGAACAGAGTGTTTTGCAAGTGCCATGCAGTTCTTCCAAATATTTGGAGTCCTCAAACTGCTGTTACCCTTGGAAGAGAGCTGATGGGGCTCTGAAGACATGTCAGGCTCTGAAACAGGTTGTGGAGACGGAGAAGAACTAGGGCTGGAAGCAGCTGCTGATGCTGGAGGGCTTACCAATTTCTCTAAAGAGATAGAGGGAAACCTACTGAGCAGAGATATATGGATAAGATACAGGGTAGTGAAACATCTGAAGGACTTGGAAAGAGATACAAGATTCTCTAGAACAGCATTAGAGCAGCTTATTTACAGTCTTCTCTGAGAATACAAGTTCTTTTTACCTGTGATGTGAGGTGTGTTAGGTTAGAAATGAACTGGCCTGAACTGTCAGGTATTCCTATTAATTTCAGAAAGAAACTTCAGCTATTTAGTTTGTTTCTTTCACGTGCATGTGTGTGCGCACATGCAAGCGAAACACAGTCCTCCCTGTAGTAAAATCATTGCACAAAGTTGTTAGCTGATGATCCACTGCTCCTTGCAGCCTGACACTTGGCAAGGAGTTTGGCAAATTAGTTACTGTTATTTGGTTTCACAACAGCCGCATACAAGACAATACCTTTATTCTAGCAAGTAAAGTTTGTACTTACCTAAACCTAAGGAAGCTGCATACTGCTGGCTAAGCAAAGAGCTGGCAGCAAGCTGGCTGTAAGGTGGCATACCTCTAAATGGGCTGTAAGGCACATGTGGCTGAAACGATGATGTAGAGGCAGAGCCCAGTGAAGACTGTAACAAGACAAAGTACATTTCCATTTACAGTGTCCAGAAGTCAACTTGCTTTGGCAGCGATTCTTTACTTCATGTACAGCGTTACTAAAGCTTAAGTAAATTCTGAGAAGGGTTAGTTTACCTCTTCAAGATTTTCCTGCATTCTCAGCTAGCTCTGGCTTTTGTTGACTGGAGTCTTTAATGCTGCTGCTACTTTAAACATTACAACAAAATTCAGATGCTTTAAATAATCTGAAGACTCCTGGAGACACTGATTTGCTTTCATTTCTATAAGTTTGTACCAAAATGCAATCCTTCAACACCAATGTTTTATCTCAGCTTTTTATCAACACCTCAGGCTAACTTACTTGGACAATGGCAGGATCTTGTGGCAGAGTATGCTGCGCTTTTGGAGGTTCACAGACAGTGATGTCTTTGATGTCACTTCCTCGAAAAATAATGTACTCATAGATTTCTTCTCTGGGAGGAGCCGGTCTGTCTGTGGGCCGGTCCTCAGTCCCGAAGGATCGCACTGGAGCATGGAAAGGGTGACATTGTGCAGTACTGCCATTGCAGCACTATGCAACTTCAGATTTATGCAATTAAAACCTACTCCAACACTTGCCTTTTTTAACAACAACAACGGCTACTTCCAGAACCCTCAATCTCCTTCTCACACACATCTGTTCTCTCAAATGCCAACTTTGTCAGCAGCCTGTATAAACAGTTTTGTTTATATCAAACTGTGAAGGTAAAGACCATAGACCAGCTGGAGTGATGAAGCCTACTCCAAACCCAAGGACTTCCCTGCAGTGCTGTACTCTCCTTCCCTCCCCAGCAGCTGTCCCATGCAGGCATTCAGCTCCAGACAACTGCATCAGACCACAGATGAGGCCCCTGAAGCAGCAGGGGGAAATCTTAGAAGGCTTTAGAGCTCAAATCTGCACCTTTGGTTTCATACATTTATTAGGCAGACAGAGATAGTTTTGCCAATGATAAAACTTCTTATTAAAATTCCTTCTCTACTCCAGTGTGACTGTTTTTATAATAAATGTGACTACAAAGCAAGTCATTAGTGATAAATCTAAGATTGCAGTGCTTAGGGAGGCTTTACTGAGTGCCAGCTACCAGAACACTTGAACAAGCACTAACCAGCAATGTCACACGTTAGAGTGGGAAAAAAAGACTTCAGCTGACTGTGGCAGGGTAGAAGCATAAATGAATTTGAGCCATTAAGGAAGAAGGAGTCAGACTGGATTGTTGGCAAATGAAAACAGATAGCACAGTTCCATCAGATACTGACAGGTGAAAACTTGAAATTTCAGCTACAAGTTATAGAAACTCCTAAGTTCACTAGTCTGGCTGCTTTCTGTCTTTGAGAGGCACTCCCAGTTCAGATGAGCACCAGCACATGCTGGCCTGATGCACATTTTCTGCCAATGGAAAAATTCTGTATTGGAGTTCTATCAATTGCTTCTAACAAGTTATCAGGGAAGTACTGAAACACCTCCACCAGGACATACCACTATTCCATGGATGAGGGAGGCATCACATCTTCCCAAGAAAACAATCACCAAAAGTGGATGCACTGAACCCCAGTGCATCCCTGGCACACCATGCTGGTTCTAACTTGCGAGGAGTGTTGGCAGTTGTAGCCAGGGATACTCAAGAGTCTTGTTCCAGGATGAACAGCTGTATGCAGGTGGTTCACCTCACACCAGGCAGCACTTAGTGCTGCAAATGGTCTTCACCCCTGTTAACACACAGGTGAGCTCCCAAGGAGCAGGTGAACGCCAGAATGTTCCTATCACACTGCTCAGCACCTCAGCTTGCACCTAAGGGGAAGGGGATCTTCACTGGTACAAGGACAAGCTGTCAGTTACTTCCTTTCAATGGCCATCTTCCATGAGTTCCTAGGGTAAATAGCCTCTCCAAGTTATTTTAGATCTCCAGCTGCTGTTTGATCATATTACAGCTGTAACCCAGTCAACCAGAAGCAGATTATAAACTCAAAGCAATGCTTGTGGCCTTTTGGACATGAATTGTACCACTGATCTCTCTGTTTAAAAAGAGATTATTACAGCTTACAGCAAGATGTACTAAAGGTATCCAGGGACTACTGCCAGATCCCACAGATAACTCAGAAAACACCATGAACAGCCCATCAACTTCCACATGGACAAATACGTGACCTGCAAAGTCCAAAGTTGCCCAGGCAGCCTCTCAGCTGGCTGGTCCCACGGTTTCTAACAAAAAAAGGCAGAAAGCCATGTCCTTGCTGTAGACAAAACAAGGGCTGTAGGAGGTAAGCTTGCCTGTCCCTGCACCTGAGGTGTTTAACTGTTTCTGGCACAGCACAAAGTGCCCCTTTAAGTTCCTATGGAGGTGGAAGGGCTGTCTCCCATGGAGTTACTGACTATTGCTTACAGATGAACAGGAAATCAATCCCACACCACTGCAGCTCCTGCTTTACAACACAGTTTCTACTCGTGTAGGCTGCTGAGCTTAAGGTCTGAAGGGGCAGGAATCACAGCAAGAGGGACTGGAAAGCAGAGCTCATGTGGATATTTCTAGTTCAAAAACTCCAATTTCTTCAGACTTCTACAGAAGGGGGAGTAAATTTCTGGCCTTCACTGCTGACAGGACAGTAATGGGCTTAAAGTTCCTTTGTTTGCAATTTAAGTTTATTCTCTAACAAGACAGACAACTTTTCTGTAGTGATTAATTAAGCCCATGCAATCTCCAGTATTTAAGATACTGTGCATGCATTGAGGTTTAACAAATACAAATCAATTGAAGACAGCCTGACTTCAAGTGAGAGGCTGAACCAGATTTCTTCCTGGGGTCTCTTACAACTTAAATTTTTCTTTATGAATGACAGAAGTAAAGAGAATAGCAGTTGCATTGCACATGGAAGTGTTTCAACAACAATTTACCTGCAGTCTGGACAACCTCAACAGCATGTCAGTACTTCATGGCCCTTCTAATGCCTTAGAGATCAAGTGTTTTAAACCACTGACACCACACACAGGGTTGATACCGCTGTGACTGACTTCAACATCATTGTTACATTTATAATTCTAACACTAATTTTGCTTTGCTATAAAGTCTTTAAATTTGAAAAACCTCTGAGCTACAATGAAAAGCAGGGTTTGTGCTGTAAAATTTATAGAGCATCTCTTTAGGTGAGGAAAAATGTATTCTCCATCTACTGTAACAACTACTTCTTAGGCATTCCAGTTCCTCAAAACTGAACACAGAGACCAATAAATACAAGACCTGCCAGAAGTCTTATCCAGAGCATGTACTTATTCACATCATAAAGCACTTTAATCACACATGCCTTTGAAACGCATCACTTCAGCTCTGAAATAGCAAGTGCTATGTGTAAGGCAGAACTGTGTAAGGAACCATTCCTGCTTGCTGCTGGGTCAAGCTGAAGACCTTCCTGCATCCTTCCAGCAACCTCTCAAGTACTTTGAGCCAAGCACTAACACAAACCCCTCCATTCCTGCATTTAAATAAACAGCTACATTCCTAGTGAAAGAGTGAATTCGAGAAAACGCCCATTTTTAACTTCAGAAAACACTCTAATAGGTGTCAAATAATGGTCCAGCATCATATAAACATCTTTATACTGGGTAAACACCGTGGCACGGGCTGCCTTGAGGGTAGTTGTGAATCTGGCAAGTCAGTGCCTCCTGCCAGCAAAGAGCCTTTCAAAACAAAAGGTGTTTGTTTTGTGGACAACCCCGATGGCTGGCTGCAGGCAACAAAGAACGTGTGAACTTCCCAGAACAAGGAAGGACAAAACTCAGGGAAAGAAAACGCCGATCAGCTGAAGTAGCCAAGCTGCACTTGAAAAGCAGCACAGGAATAAGCTCCTTTTTTGAGGGGCTAAACAAGACAAGACAGGTTTTACTGAGATGAAATACACGAGTTCCCAGCACAGGTGACAACTGAACCCAAATGACACTGTTTCAAAGATAGTGATCAGTATTTCTACAGGGAAACAAAATGCAAAGCCTCGCTGAGGAGCCAGCCAGGTCAGCGACTCAGACCCACGTGCAGGTGACCCACAGAAGTCTGTGCAGCGGCTCCCACCCTCCTCACCTGAGCAGAGTCCAGTTATCGATCACGGAACGAACAAAGACACAGCAACAGCAACAGCTTTCCTCAGCGCCAGCCTGGGGCCCTGCTCGAGCCGAACACCGACACACAGCCGGGCACAGCCCGCCGAGGGGAACCCAACCACGCACAGCGATGCCGAGCGTCGCCTCCCCGCTTCTGACAATGGCAAGGGGAGCCAGCGCTGCCGTCAGCGCTTCTCCCCGGGAACTCCCCGGGAGAACCCAGGGCTGCTCAGCATCCCGGGCCCTGCCCGCCCCTCCGGCGCGGCCCCTGTCAATGCTGACTCACGGAGAGCAGCAGCGCTTCGGGCCGGGGGCTTCAGCCCCACCGCAGCCCCACGGGGCGGGCGGGCCCCGGGCGCGCTCATTGTTCACCGCACGGCGGCCCCCGCCGCGTCCCCTCAGCCAGCGCCGGCCTAGGCCCGCCCGCGCCCCCCACAGGGCCCCGCCTCACCCTTGGCCAGCGCCACGGTGGAGTTCTCGGTGTCGATGGTGTAGAGGATGCCCTCATAGCGGATCTGCGCCTTGGAGATCAGGCTGATCTTGCTGCCGATGTAGGGGGTCCCCGAGCTCATGGCGGCGGCGGGGCCGGGGGAGGGGAGGGGGTCCCAGAGCCGCGCGGAGCCGCCGCGCCGCCCACGCGCACTGCGGAGCCAGGACCCCGCCGCGCGCGCCTTATATAGGGCGGAGGGANCGCGCGCGCTGGGGCGGGGGCGGGGGGGAGGCTGAGGGCGGCTCTGTGACACCGAGCCCCTGCCGCTGTCTCCCTCGCGTGGCACTGACCCCCGCTCGTCTGTCATTGCCCCTCGCTGCTGGGGCAGAGCTGCTGCCACACAGCGCGGGGGGGAGAAGGGCGATCATCGCCTTCCCGTCACGGAACAGCCATGGCTGCCTCTGCCCGAGCCCCTTCTCCCTCCGGTGCCGCGGCGCTGGCACAGCCGCGGGTGCCCGGCCGGCCCTGCCCTGTGCGGGTCTCCCCGCGCCTTTGTTCGGCTGGCCCGGCTGGGGTCACGCCGTGCCAGGCCGCAGCCGGAGGATGGGACCGCTCCGTGCCGCGTCTCCCGGGAGCTCCCCGGCTCCCCAGCCATCTGCGGGTCAGTGAGAGACAACCGGCAGCATCTGGCAGACATGGCCACAGGGGGTGAAATCGCTCACCAGCGAGAGGGTGGACGGGGATCAGGCAGGGCAGTTGCATTTGGGGCAGCGGGTCAGAGGGCACAGATCTCGCTAATTTGTGTGACGCAAATGAATAAGATTCGAGCCCAGCAGCCGGGGACAATACAGCGGGAGCCATTGTCTGAGTGCAGGGAGGTTCGCTGGAGCTGCGGGCGCCCATGCCTTGGTTACGCGTCTTCCATCAGCGATACAACAGCGACACGGGAGAACGCGGTCCGCAGGATTATCCCCGTGTCAGGGCGCCCTGCGTCCTTGCACACCGTGCCTCGGAGAGCTGTTCTCCCAGTGCCCCAAGCTGTCTGCCCTCTGACCTTATGTATTTTATGGTGCTACTCTTCATGCAGTTCATACAGCCTCAAGAGCAGATATCCCTGCCTGAACAGGGCAGGTGTTTCCTTTCCACTCGTACAGGCACATGGGTACGGTCTTTTCCTTGTAAAATTGTTCTAGCATAGGGTTCCTTCAAAAATAGAAAATAAAAATATATACTAATTGGAAAAGCAGTAATTTTGAAGAAGAAAGTCAGCCCTTAAAGTCAACCTTCTTAGATTTTTAACTCAGCCTTAAGTATAACTTAGAGAGGGAAAGCAGACGTTCCTTTTTTAATGCAGTAAACAGTGCCCTTTAGCGGGCAATTTGCTGGTTAGAAACTTCCCTGATGAGAAAACTCCTCTAGTTCCTCTGTGAGAGGAGTGTCTAGTTTAGGAGTGTGGAAAAGAACAAATGGAAAAAAAATAGGGAAAGAAATAATATAAAAAACAGAAAAAATGTGGCTGCTCAGTTTGGGGCAGCCACGAAAAATTATTTATAATGAAAAATATTATGCCAGCAGTGCAGCCAGAGGTAGAGAAACAGAACTCCCTTTTTTGGTTTAGATCCTCCAACTGCACAGTATATTTAACATGATGTTTTTTATTTCCACTCTTAAAATATTCTTTAGAAATAGTAAATGGGGCTCCAGTGTTGCAGTTCAATTTTTTTTTCTTTATACAAACCAAAATGTCACTGGTTCATAAGCACCTGTAGTTACAGTACTTTGTTATTTATTCAACACCAGGTGTTATTATGACTGTTCATTCCTTTTTTTTTTTTTTTTAATACCAGGAAAGAAAGAGAGTCACATGTACCAATACAGTGATGTGGATCCTGGAAGACAGCTAATTAAAGCAGTGTGGAAAAAGAAAACTACACCAAGATGGCTTGATAGGCTGGTAAGGAGAGAAATGCAAACATACAGAATTTTAGTTATAATCACCATGGCCATAAATCAGCCTGCTCCTGGAAGATGCTCTTATTGTAATGAATTTCTTCAGTATCTTGTGTTTGTCAACAGTCAGAGATAACAAGTGATCAGCAAGAAGAAATATGACACCTGACATTTTAAGTGGCCTGTTAGTATTATTTATTCTGCTAAAAAATAGTTCTTCATCCACTAAGTGTTGAAAGGGGGAAGGAAAGAGCATCTTTCACTGTGTAAATTCATGACAAGTGTGCTATCCCAGGCATCCCTCATATGAAGAGGGAACATTTGGCTTCGTATGAAGAAGCTGACTGCAGTTCATCATGGCTGTAGGAAGAAATTTGGCAGAGAGGCACCTTGTGATCACAGCAGACACAGGATTCACACAACAGCCACTGGGACTACAGGTAGCTGTGGTCTTTGGAGAGTGGGAGGTAGGGTACAGTCACACCATGGAACTGCATAGCTAATTCATCTACAGGAAAACCTGTGTTGCCAGAATCCAGCAGACTCCTGTGGCAGCTGGAAGGCAACTAGAGGCATTTGAGAGGGTCACCACCCATGTATCTAAGCACATTTCAGAGCAGGTAAAAGAGGAACCTGTGACGTACAGCAGTGGTGAGAACTGTGGTGATGGTGAGAGGGAACCTGTGTGGTGGATGATGGCCATGCAAACGTGAGCTGGACTGACTCAGGTGAGTTCTGTCAGAGTTAAAGACAGACCAGCAGTTGGCAGGACACCTGTGACAAGCTCCAGCTGCTGGAAGAAGGGAGCCAGGCACTGCCTGCTGAAGCATCACCTCTTGCACCTGGGGACAATGGGATGTGGTTGCTGTTGGTGGCAAAAAAAGAAGAAAGAAAAGAAACAAACATGGAAAATGGAGGAACTGAAAATGGAACAGAGATTTGAACTTGGGTGTGGCAAACAAAACAAATGATACAAAGGAAGAGAGAAATGCTTGAGCCCTAGAGGAAGAGATGTTAGAGCAGTAGTTCCAAAATAAGATTGTGGTAGCTGCAGGGAAGGTCACCAAGTACAGGACACAGTTCTGTAGAGGTGTGGGAAATGGGCAGTAGAAAAGAGACCAGGAATGAAGGAAGGACTGGAACAGGATAGAGAAACAGAAAAGATTCAGGAAGGACGAGAAGGAAAAAAATGATCCATCTTTGTAAGAGTTTTTATTCTACACAAAGAAAAGCTGATGAAGTAGAATTAAGAAAAAAGCATGTAAATTCAACTGAAGGAAGCTAAAATGATGGGAAGAGTGGGGGATGGAGAATGGAATAACGATAACAAAAAATGGAAATACTAATTAAAAAATGGAAAACTTGGTAACCTGTATTTAGATAATGTGGGCTTCGTAGAATTAATTTCTCAATTTCCCACAGTCTAAGAAGAAGAGATACAACGATGTATTGAGGAAATAGTGTTTCATTACATTAGTTTGTCTTATACCTCAGGAAAAGGGGTCTCCTGAAAAAAAATTCCATTAAAACAATAAGTGTTGTTTTCTTTTTTGTCTTAGAAATAAATGCAGAGACTGTTATACCTGTAATGCTGTTCTGTCCTCTCTCCCTTTTCTCTCTTTCTCTTTTTCTCAGTTTTTAGTCTGTGCCTCAGGCAATTTAATTTTGACATCTTTCATTCCACCCCCATAGATCAAATTTAAAGTCAGTTTAGCTCCTGGTTTTAAATGAAATATTTTATAAAATGTCATAGTTTTAGGCTTATGGGGGTTTGGCTCTCTTAATTAGTACCTTAACTGTGTATTCAGTGGCACTGGCATAAATCTGCATTTTTCCATTGCACTTCCCAGCAATCCAAGAGCATTGCACAGTCAAGACAAAATATATTTTACCAGTGAGGAGGAGATGGTAGAGAGATTAAATTTCTTATCCTGACCCACACAGTTTGTGAGCATGAAAGTGAAACCACACTTTGGGCACTGTTTATTTGAATGCTCCAACTGTATGAAATAAAAATATAAGACGAAGAAATGCTCATGTGAGTTTTGCTGAAAACAAACTTACTTTGTACAGATATACAGTATTTATAAAGTATGATGTCAATATCTGAGATAAGGAATTACCTATAAAGATTTTTAAAAGCAGCATTTTGTATTATTTGCTAGAATTAACAGGCTCTTAATCTACAATTTAACCAGCTTTATTATAAATACACTCACGTTAGAGTGACACATTTTTATTTTCTTGTTCCATTAATTCATTCTTTCTCACTTTTCATACTGTAGTCAGTTATTCTTTTCCCTGAAAAATCGACCACTTTCTAAAGGGAAATGCAGTTCCTTGCTATAATGCAAAATGATAATTTATTTGTGTACCTGTGAAAATCCAGTGGTAAAATTACAAAAACATGCTGGAGAATTTTCTGTTTGTGTAACACTTCTATGTGGAAAATTAAAATTACCAGTCTGACTTCTAAACGCTTCATTTTTTAAAGATAGATCAATATGTCCACTTAAATGGGTGGGATAAGCCAACAGTGCTGTTCTGACCTGCCCAGTCTTTGCTGTTTATATACCATGAATCTACTTAAAAGTTGTGTTCGATTTCCTAAATCTGTTGAGGTTAGAAGTCACTTTTGATGCAACAGAGTAAGGAGGGAACATATATTTGCTTGTTTTTATAAAACTGAATCTTGGACATGTGTAACATCCTTTATTAGAAACACAAACTGCTATTCCAGCCTTTCCACACACACACCACTCCACCAGTGTCTACCTTATGGAAATGAGACTAAAATCCATACTCAGTACTTGACATAAGACTGAGAATTCAGCCCAAAATCCTGCCTGCTCTTTCAGTTCACTTCATCATTGAAGTTCTGGGGAATGGAGCAGTTAAGGAAGTGCAAGTACCTTTTATACTGAGGTTTTCTGGATCATGAATGGCAAGATGAAGTTTTCCTGGCTAAATAGGCAGTGATGTATTCACAGACATGGAAGCTGGATATAATTTTAAGAGATCTTTTCATGAAGACAGTTAAATGGATAGTGTATGTAATACGAAAAAGGTTGACAAAACTGAAGTTTGTCAGTGGTGACAAAAGTTGAAGGATGAAGACTTTTAAGTCAAACACATTCTAAAAAAAGCATTTATGCATCTATCTCCCATTGAAAAGAGTAAGAGGATTCAAACCTAAGTTTAGAAATAATTAGGGCATAGAGAGATATAGTTGTCTGTCTAGGAGAGTGGGGAGCACTGAACAGTGCCTAAGATATTAAGTTCCACTAGGAGAAATTTCTGACTGGGTTTTTTGCTGCATAGGCTGCTTTTGCTTGGAAAATATTGCACAGAAGTGAATGGCAAACCTCTGTGTATCCTCATAGATGCACTGGTGAGAGCATGGGAAAAAAGTGGGATTTCATAAAGTTCTTCCAGGCATGAAGTGAGCAAAAGGTGGATTGAAGACACACTGCAATGAAAGAAAAAAAATGAAATAATAAATGGAGAAAGGAAGCAAAACATTGGCTTATAGGGATGAAATGTTGCAGAGGATTAGTCTGCAGGGGAAGATTTTGCAGAGGTTCACATTTATGCATTAATTGGGAGAATAATAATCTGTGTATTGAACCTCATGCCAAATTTTCTCAGAGGTTCAAGAGCTGCAGTGATAACCAGTGATCTAAATCCAATTCTGGGCTGAAGAGAGCCCACGTTACTACCAGACAGTCCCAACTGACCTACTTGGTGCACCTGACAGTGTCTCAGTGGAGAGACAAGGAGCAGATGGGAGTAAAGCCTGATAGGTTAGTCTGGGACCAGTCTTTTCTGAACAAAATCAAGTGGTTTGGAGAGTACAAAACAGTCTCCTGGATGTTGCAGACCAGCAAATGTCACTGTTCCCTGGACAGTAATCTACCTTCACCAGCTGGGTTTGACTAAAATTCCAGAGAGCTCCACAGCAATGTTTCTTTAAGGGCTCCTCCTTTTCTCTCTGAACTTTCCTCTCTCTTCAAATGACTGAATGCATTCCAGCTATCAGAACTGAGCACTGTTTCCTTGGCGCTGAAGCTTCAGTGGGGTTGAACCAAGACCCTGCTGCACAGCTCTTGCTGTGCCGATCAAACCATAGGGCAACAATGTACATCACTGGGCTGAGAACCTACAGGACAGGGTTCTTTATGAGATGTTTTAGTTCAGAGACCTCATTACAGTGGACTCTTCTTCAGCCAAAGAATCTCCCTCTTCTTACCTGTTTTACAAATGAGTTGTGGGTTCGTCGTCTTTCTGTTCACTGAGGTAAGGGATCATTTTACCAGCCTTGGCAGTGTGCTGTTCTTTCCCTGCACAACATCTGCTGCAATTTTCATGGCTTGAATTCTTCCTGGACTTGTTTTAAGAGGCATGTTTCAGAAATGTCTTTGAGGATATGAATTATTAGTCATTGTTTTATCTTCTAGGGTGTTCTTCGTTTATCTTTGATATTTTCCTTTTTAAAATAAGGCTAAAGAGGCTTTGGAGTTTCAAGTTTATAGGTGTTAATTCAGGCTTTGGTTAAAGATACCAAGAATGGTAAAGCAATTCATAGCAATAGGATTTTAGTGCAGTTTCAGAGAGTAATTTATTTTTGTAGGACAATAAATTGGGATTTAATCTCCTTCTAACTTACACTTCTCCTTACCATGTAGTATTTGTGTGCACACTTTTCACATACATGTGACAATTCTGACATTTACTGTTCCAAAGCCTTTGAATTATTTGTATTTCATACCTCATTCCTCTATCACTTCATGTATGACAATGTGTTTGATATTTAGTGCACTTCTAAACTGTTTGTTTTTTTATTAAAGTAACTAAAAAAGAGATTCGGCTTTTCAGTTTTCTCACTTAATTCTGATTAATATGTTTAATTTTTTTCCAGAACACCTCACATCTTCATCTTGGACTCTGCATTTTACTCAGCACCATCCTCAACATTTACTCTGGCTATGACATCACCTGTGCCAAACTTCCAAAGGCTCTTTTGGGACACACAGTTGCTAGCAGCACATTTTGAAGACAAAAGGTTTGTGCAAGTTTAACTTGGAGCATGATCTGGTCTGAAGAAGAGTGACAGCAATTTTGTTATACTTCTGTGGCAATGGAGGAGTACTGCAAGGTACTCCATACAAACAAAACTGACAGTAAGGAACAACTTAACATAACTCCCTTGGCCCTCCATCTGGGTGTGCCATTTCCTTTGGGCTGGAAGTTTTGCCCATCTTGTCTTTTAAGAGATAAAATCTTTGTCTGACTTGCTTCAAAACAAGCACTAGTTTCTTCAGGCAACTATGGGAACACGTCCCATATTTAACTGAGTTTTTTGATTTGTTTGCAGTTTCCAAAATGGGCAAAAAGCTTATTAAAGGAACAGGAGCAATTCCAGAACTCTGTCTCTGATAGTGAGAATATATTTTAGGTAGTGTAATAAAGTAACCTATAGTCTGGCATAATATCCCTAACTATTTAGACTGCTGGAGAATCCAGAAAAAAATTAAACTTGTCTAATAGCCTTTCTAGCTGTGTTTTCATTAAGTCTGAGACAGCTCAACAAGGAAGCCATGGCATGATTTATTTTAATCAGTTATTACAGAGGAGTCATTAAAAAAAAGCAAAACAAAAACTCGGCAAAATCTTCCTTACATACTTTTTGCATTCCAAATCCACAAAAAGTTTAGATAAAATCTCATTTCATTACAACCAAAACAAACCTCCTGTACTAGACTGCTTTCATTTTTCTGTAAGTGATGATATTTCCATACCTCTTCTGTCTACACTGGCTTTCCAGTTCAGTGTCTTTTGTGTCTGTTTTCTTTATAATCTCACCAAAGTTAGTCAGGAATTCTGTTGTCTCCTAAGGCTTGGTAAGAGCATTTGACAGACTGTGAACTACAGATGGAGTAGGGAAAATGATTTAGCCATTTTTGTCATCCGAAGATGACTTTCAGAACTACTTGCACATGTGATTATTCTTCCAGTTCAAATGTAAGAGAATCTGGATTTTGCCCTATGTATTGAACATATGCTGAAAGTTTTACCAACATTACAGCCTGTTAGTTCCATTTGATCCTATTGTTCAGCTAAAAAGTGTGTATTCAGGCACACACAGTCCTCTTTTGAAATAACTCTCTATCTTAAAAGAGAGGAACCATGGGGCTATTGAATGATTTAGATAAAGAATGTGTTCATCTGTTCTGTAAGTTACAGTCTCTAGGCATTGTGATATCAAATTCCATAGGACAAATGTTTTCAGCTACAGCAACTGCTGTTTCACAACTGGTGTGGCATTGGCTGTACCTGCTCTTGGCACTGACCAAGAACAAACAAGATGAAGATTCATCTTCAGTTCTTTCACTTATTTTTATTTATGTATTTTTGAAGGCCAGTGAGTGGAGGGAAGCATATAAAGGAGGATAACACTGATTGCCATAACTGGTCAATTGTTAAACGTGTCCAGCTCTGAATCAAGAGAGGGTAAGAGTCCATTATTGGAATATCCATGATATCATGTACCATTAGGTTGTCTGAGGATATAATGTTGATAAAACATCCCTGGCAGGATCATACTTTGCTCACAAAGACTCACAGAAAAATTGAAGCAAAACCTGCCAAAGTCACCTCTTGCTAAAAATAAATATTTCAAACATATTCTAACAAATCCTGACTGTTTAATGTGCAAATTGGATTTCCAGTAATGAGACCCATCAGTAGGCACATTTTCTCGACATATTCTGTCTTAGAAATAGTGATTCAATTTTCCAAAAGTCCCTTAATTTGCTTAGAGAGGAAAGCATTTTCATTTTTCCCAGTCAGTTCTAATAATTTGCTAAATTCAAAATATGTGAAATTACTGAAGCTGGTTGCAGTAACCAGGAGGACCTCTAATCTTCTAATAATGTTTTTCTTTTTCCCATGAATCATGTAGGCTTGCATAGGAAATTTTTCAGAACAGATAAAACACCAATCTTTGTTGACATCCCTGCTGCTTGTCTCTTCCACAGACAGAATTCTGGACATTTGCTAGCAATTCCCTTCAGAAGATTTGCTTTGGAAATCTCTGTTAGCTGTATGGTTAGAAACATTTTCTCCTATGAGTAAAGTTCCTTAGGAATTCCCTTACAGATGAGTCTGGGTATTGATCCTTCCTATCTCAGCAGTAACAAGCATGACGAGGTAGATGAAGAGCAGTTGGGAAGGAAAGACAGTTTTCCACAGCTCTTTTATACTGTAAAGCCTTGAAGGGTTTCAAACCATGATCCTTTATCCCACAGTACGTTCTCTGGGCACTTTCTTTTGGGCACTGGATGGTGAGTTGCGTGGACTTGGAATGCCTCAGGAGAGGCACACATAAGTAACTCCTGTGTGAATTGCATGTAGCATGTTCCAGTGGCACAGTCTTCTGTCCCACAAACATTTAAGAGATTGCCAAGGCAGTTGTGTGCTCAGCTAACTTTTTGGTTTGAAAACCAAGCTCGTAAGTAGTGTCCCTCTAACAGACATCTCCTATGTCTCTCCCAATTAATAACTAGGTATTGTTAAATACCTTGGTTTTAAAAATAAGATATCCCTTAAGCTGTCACATAATATATTTATACTATCAAATATATTTTATGGAAAGAAGAGTTGTTTGTTTTTCTGCTCTACTTCTGAAGTTCCAGTTACTATTATGCAGATACAAACACTAATTTAAGTGGGCTCTTTTGCCATTTCTCTTCCCTGGCAGTATCATGTGAGGTTTCTGTCCACAACACTGAATTGCAGTCACAGGGCTGGTGCTTCTGTGGCTGGCAGAGTCCAGTACCCATGAAGACAGATGCTCTCCTTCAGTGGAAATATGGCTGAAGGTAGGTATGATTATCATAAAATAAAAAGGGACTGTACAGTTGCTCTCCAAATCTACTGTTCATCTCTTTTTGTTTTACAGTGCAAGGGTGAAGACATTTTCCTACAGCATACCATGCTTAATTATGAATATTAATCCAAATTAGGAGCATTAGACTTCTTCAGGGACTCACCTAAGGACAACTGAAGTACATGGGATGAGTTGAAGATCAAGACTTTAACAATATTTTGAGATTTCAGGGAGAAGACAGTCAAGAGTGTAGACCACAAAGAGCACTAAAGTTGCTTTATATACTTATTTGTGTGTGTCTGTAGTAAAACTACATTTGCCTCTAAGCTCAAAGTAAAATACTTAAACAAGGAATATTTTCCCCATAGATTGTCAAACATTTATATTCTGGATGCAAATGAAGTGTTGCTACTTTTGTTGAACACTTCCTAGTGGAGACTGACACCCATTTACAGAAGAATCAGCACACAGACTTTCAAGGTTACCAACGGGGAACTTCTGCACAGAACTGCATCATCTTCAACCTTTTTCTGCTCCTGACAGTACTTCCCAAATTATCCATTGAACTCCTGTGCTCCTCCAAAAGAACAAAAAAAAGGAAATGGGGTACAAGGCAGAAAGGTAGGGAGGGATACTGGCTACAAGGTTAGTGCAGCTTTATTAATAAACCCAAAATTTGGGGTTTTGCTGAACACTTTCCAGTGGAGACTGACAAAAGTGTGAATTTTGTCATCTTGTTTGACTGCACTTTTGAAATCAAGGTATTGCTGGTTAAATCCCAACTTTCGGCATTTCAAATGATACTGGGTGAGGAGGAGAGAAAGGGGCAGGAAGGAAGAGCAAGAAATCACCCATCAAAACCATAAGTATTTTGTCTATTTATTGGTGGGCCTTTAGTCTTCTTATGGGTCAATTAAGATTAAAACCATTTGTAGGCTTCTCTACTCTGTCCCTAGTCACCCCAATCCATACCTCTGTCAGATGTTTCTGTAATGAGTTCTAGACTAACTTCATTTTTAGAAAACAGAAGGAGAATGGCATTACCTTAACCTGAGACACATGATCTACAGTGTAGATCTAGGGGAAGAAAATAAGTTTTCAGTTTTTCTTGGAGAGCTCCTTCTAGCTTCTGCTCTTTGATACACAGAGAACCCATCTGTGCCAGCAATGTTCAAGATCTTTTGATGTAACTGATGGGTGCTGATGGGTGAAGTCCACAGCATTCACTGTATATTTAGTCTGACTATTTCTATACCACCACCAGAAATTACCTGTTATCTATTACTAGAATTCTTACGCAAGTTGCTTTTTTTGTATAATTTAAAACGGAGCAGTGCAGCATAGAGGAGCTGGAATCCCTGTCCTGAAAAACTCAGTCTAGAAACTTACTTCCAATGACAAACAAGAGACAGAGTGTATGAAAAGATAAATTATTCAGTAATCAATCCTACACACTTATAATGCACAAGTTGTAATGGATCTCACTTGCTCTTGTAATTTTGTAAAGTTGTTTACCTAATATGGTAGATGTGCCATATGGTACACTAAAGAGAGTGTTAGAATGAGGACGTGAAGATTTTGAGGTTTTTATTTCTAGTTTTGTAGGCATCTGTAAACTACATTCAAGCTGTCCTAAAATGTGAGCAGAGGAAGAATGCAGGCTGCTCTGCCCCTTCATGCTGACTGCTGCTGCCACTTGGTAACATCCTCCAGCTCTTCCTCCCTTGTTCCTCAGGCACTGTGGCCCAGCATGGGGCTGCACCCTGGCTAGATGCCATCAAAGAAAGTCTTTCAGCCACTCTGCACCTTTAGGCTGGCTTAGCTTAAGTCAAGCTTTTTCACCCTCAATAAATCATTTGAGCAGATGATTAACTCTTCTGCTGGGTAGGGAATGTGACCAGGCTTCTATTCCAGAGAGTTCTTTGGTATGTTGCTTATAGAATTTCACCATAGCTAAAACTAGCAACGTGCTGGACTGTGGCAGCAGCAAAGAGGTTGGGACTGCCCTGCTTGAAGCAGCATTCCTGTCTTGTAAGAAACGGGCAACGTGACCTACAGTGATGTGTGTACAATCACAGCCACTTTGCAGCACTGTAATTTGTCAAAAATTGATAAAATGGGAGTTAAAATTCATACAGATGAAAAGGGCAGTTTCTTGCTCACCCTTGAGTTTCAAGTGATGACTGAGAAAAGCATTTGAGTACAAGCATAAAATATTAATATAAAAATTCTCAGAGGATGTAGACAGTCCCTCAGAGTGATGCCACAGGGGGTAAGTGAGCAGAGACTTGGGAGAGGCTTAACATTGTAATTTTTAGTTATCAGCCAAATTGTACTGCAGGTGAGAGGACATAGAATCTAGAAAAGTAACATCCCTCACCATGAACTGAATTTCTAGGATTTTTGATTTAAAGGTACTTACACTATTATTTGGGGCCTGTATGTTAAGAGCAAATACCTATCAGTTTTTGGGTTTTCCCTGTGAATTTTTGGCAAACAGCTTCTCCCTTGTAGGTCTGTTGCATATTTGGAGGCAGAGTAAGATATGGACAGTACTTCAGCATTGTTCCTATTGCTCATGGGGTCGGCTGTCAAGCAGATCGATTTAATTCATGTTAGAGTACTAAGTGAAGTGATTACCACAAATATGTGATGGGGGAAGTGCTGACACCCACATCTGGGCAACCCTAAGTAGAGGAAACTTGGACATATTTAAAGTAATCCCCTTTTCAGAGATAACTCACGGCTCTTGTTCTTCCAGGTCTCCACCAGCCTCCAGGCAGCAGCTTTCAGACCAGTCAATTCCCCAGAATCATCAACCAGCAGGTGCTGAGCCCATCCCACTACAACCGAGTTCCAGCCTCTAATGCCGCCCATTCCCAAAACATAAGAGCAAAGCTTATTTTAAAATCCTGATATAAGAGGTGCTATTTTAAGCTTGCTACCCCTTAAAACTTGAAAGTTAAGTTAAATCAGGCATTGGAATAGGTTGCCCAGAGAGGTGGTGCTCACCACCCCTGGAGGTGTTTAAGAGGCGTCTGGATCTGGCGCTGGGTGATGTGATTTAGTGCTTTAGGGGTTACAATGGTAGTGCAATTGGACTTGGTCTTAAAGGTCTCTTCCAACCTTGATGATGCTATGATTCTATTCTGTGAAAGATGAATCGTACCACCTGATAATATTGTTCAATTGCATCTGGTAATACTGTTCCAGTAATTCAGTTTTCTGGGGAAACAGCGCCTGGCAGAAGAGCGCATTTATTGAAAGGCGGGTTGTATTTTTACATTATTTACTTCCTTTATGATGGTTGCACAACAAGGTCAAAGTGCAGCTGCCTCCTGTAAGCGATCATGTCCACCTGCAGCCGGCGCCCGGCCGAGCCCCGCGGGCCGGGCGCGGTCCCCGGGGGCTGCGCTGCCCGCCGAGCGCCGCC
>VZTR01033595.1:0-70754 GCA_013400775.1 Chaetops frenatus | reverse complement strand
GAGGAGGGAGCCGTGAGAGGGGAGGGGGGGGAGGAGGGAGCCGCTCACAGGAACCCTCCGAAAAAAAGATGGCGGCGGGCTCGGATCTGCTGGATGAGGTTTTCCTGAACACGGAGGTGGATGAGAAGGTGGTGAGCGACCTGGTGGGCTCCCTGGAGTCCCAGCTGGCGGCCTCCGGCCACCACCACCAGCACCACAAGGCGCAGGAGCCCCTGAGGGCCGCTGGGGGGCTGCTGGGGAACCATGTTGTGAGCAGCAGCAGTAGCAGCAGCAGCCCTAGCCCCAGCCCTGGAGGAGTAGTAGTAGGAGGCAATGCTAATGCCCAAACAGAGAGCAGCAGCGGCAGCAAGATGGGACTGAGTGCCCCAGAGATCACAAAAGCAGGTAACGTGGGCAGGGGTGGGGGGCTCTGAGGGAGAGGGGCCCTCCCCTCCCCCCACTCCCCAGCTCCCGCTGCCTCCTTCCCTCACTGCTTTCCCCCCTTTTCCCTCTCTCCTCCTTCTCGTTGTGGCAGGAGCGGGAGTGCAAAGGGTGGTATCGATCATACGGGGGAGAGCCTCCCCTCATCATGCCCCCTCGGTGTGTATCCGCGCCTCTGCTCCCTCCCCTTTATTTTCCCTCCTCGCCTGTGCTTACTCGAGGGTGTTGGATCATGTGTGGGGGCAGCCGCCCCGCAGAAGGAGCCGGCAGTGCCCGTCCGTGACTCCGCCGGTCCCCTCTGCTTTTCCTGCCCTTGTTGCTGGAGTGTAAAAGGGCTCTGTTAATCTCGGGGACTGAAGGAGGCAGAGCCCACCCCCTTGGTCATGGCTGTGCCTCCCATGCCGCCTGTGACTGCTCCCCTTCCCTTTCCAGGGGTGGAGGTTATTGGGGGGGGATTCCCTCTTGATAATGCCGCCTTAGCTGTCTGTGTAAATGCTCCTTCCCCTCCCCCTTCGCTGTTGCTGAAGTGGAAGGGGGTGTTATTAATCATGACACCTATTTCCTGTAGAGGAGGAAGCGAGGGGGGATTTCAAGGGGAGGAAGTCCCTCAAAATGCTTCCCCCCCATATCTGCCTGCCTTGATATTGCCCCCGCACCCCCTCTCTTGTTCCAGGGGCTTGGAGGGGGCATCCAACACCTCCCATTCCTCCTCTGCCCTCAAGGGGGGGTTGTCACAACGCCGGGTCCCGGGAAGGGGGGGAATTCAGGCCACANCCGCAGCTGCCTGGGAATATTCCCCCCTTCGTCTTGTGAGGCTTGTAGGGGGGCAGTGTGAAGGCTGGGACTGAGGGCTCACTACGTGGGAATGGGAGGGAAGCTGTTTATCAGGGTGATTGAAAGAAATGTCTCCCCAGAATCTCTCTGCAATTCCTCCCCTCCCCCCTTTTTTATTTTTGATTTCGTCTTGCTGAAGTGTAAGAAGATACTACAGACCCTCTGTTACGATTGATGAAGCTCTTCTAGGAGGATCTCCTTGACCCTTATAATGTGCATCTATGTCTGCCTGTCACTATTCTTTTCCCATTTCTGTCTCCTTAGGGCCAGGACCTGGACTGTGTGTGATTGTACTTGTGCTAACACCAGGCCTTATCCAGGGGCATGAGGATTATTCAGGACAAGAAGCTACATCATCTTGTCCCTTCTGAAAACCAGCTTTGCTTTTTATTTATTTATTTTCAACTATCTCTGGCTGTGGAAACTTCAGATCCATCAGAACAAATTCTGTAATAAAGAAGAGGGGTCTTCTAGTAACCTACTCCAGGCCTTGCAGTACTTCTTATCTTGCCAGGCCGATGTTTTTCTTTCCTTTCACTTTTCATATTTTGCTGTTGTTGAGCCTCCTGATTTGACTGACTTACTCTGTAGGAGGTGATAAGGTTAGAGAGTAATGTGTGCTGGGTATGGGGAATATGTCTTAATAGTGTGTCTTCCATGGCATTCCCCCCTCACCTTGCAATTGCAGTCCTGTTTCTAAATGGGATGTCAGGCTCTAGAATGGGGAAGAGGTCTTAGATGATCTTCATCCTCCCTTCCTTGGTTCATATTAAATCTGTTTTCCCTATTTTGTGTTACTGTAGTGTCAAAAGCAGGGGTGTTACAATTAATACTGAATCTGCCAGTCTTTGGTGGGAAATTGGAGGCTTTAAGATAACATCTTCAAAGCCATGTTCAATTTGTACTCTGTCCTGTTTTCCCGGCTCCAGGCAGGCAGCTTGGGAGATGGAGAAGACCTGGTGATGAGGGAGAACGTTCTGTCTTTGCTGGACTTCTCTTCTTGCTCATTCGCTCTGTTTAACCTCGTTGTTGTTTTGCAGGGGCAGGAGGAGTGCAGGGGGGTGTTATTAATCATAACACCAGGTCCCAGACTTCAGCTCTGGATGGAGCCACCACAACAAGCACCAGCACCACCACTGCAGCAGCAGGAGGATCTGAAGTCACTGCTGCTCCAGGGACCCTCAGTCAGGGCAAATCGGTGGTTATCAGCACCATGGCAACTGCCTTGTCCACCAGGAATGGCAAGATTGGGACCACGACAGTGCAGACTTTGAATGGGAGTAACGTGGTGATGAACTCTCACCACACAGGAAGTGCTGCTTTCTCTGGGACTCCTGTGACTGCCAACCCCACTCCTGCACCTGCTGTTGCCCCTCTCGTTAACAATGGACCTGGATCCGTGGGGAAAGGAAACGCTGTTAATGCTGTTTTGCCCTCAGCTTCTAACACTGTCATCCAGACTTCTTTCCTTAATACTGCTGTGTCCTCTGCATCCTCCTCCTCACCCACGGTGATCTCCTCGCAGCCACCACCGAGCGTTGGCACCGGGGCGCCCACGGTGACGCTGGTGAGGCCCCCGATCCACACAGCAGGACCCACGGTGGCTGCAGCTGGTGCAGCCACTCAGAACGGGAGCAATACTGTGATCAATTCAACCATCAGTGTGGGGAGTTTTCCTGCTGTTGCCACAGCCACTGTGGGATCTGGAGTTTCCCTCCAGACATCACTTGTGAACAGCCAGTCTGGTTCCACTGTGGCAGCAGCTCCTGCCACACAGGTCATCAAATCTGAGTCTCCTAAAACTATAGTCCAGGCAGTATCCCAGCAGCAGACGCTGGCTACTGGTGGCCAGCCCAGTACTACAGGGGGTAACATGATTATTGGGCAAACTATGCAAGCTGGGCTCACCAATGTTGCTCCCAATCCTGGTGGGATACCTCCTGCAGCTCCTGGCACCCCCACAGGAATGGCTAAAGGCACTGCCAATACGGTGGCACAAAGTCTGCCAAGGACTCCAACACCAACTACGAGTGGAATCAGAGCAACTTTGACTCCTACAGTTTTAGCACCTCGTTTGCCTCAGCCACCTCAGAATCCGACTAACATTCAGAATTTTCAGTTACCACCAGGTAAGTCAGACGGTTGAGGGATTTAATTTTGGAAGTGTGTTTCTTGCAGGGAGGAAGGAATCCGAGCACGATGCCATGCCATTTAATTGTGCATTGTGGAAAAGGTGTTACATGTAACAATGAGAATGGTCTGGTGTTGAGTAATAGTGCAGAGGTGAGGAGTAGTAGAGCATAGTGGCATTCCGCTACTTAGTGTCCGATTTGGGGTGACCAGAAAGTCTTTTCAGCAGTAATTGAAAATAATTCTACGTGGTATCTTTGTTCCACTGTGAGTGTAGATGAAGCTGCAAACTGCCAAAGTGTGACAATGGAATATTATCCAATGAAATGTTGTTATTTCATTAGCACAAAAGACATTTTGATTTTTCAGGTGGTTTTGTCAGTAGTTTGTAACCTTTGTGTGCTGCTCGGTTCCCTCCTGTCCCTGCATGCCCCCAGTACCACAGAGAAGCAGCAGATACAACGCAAGAAAACTACCTACTTTTGCCTTAAATACCTTCAAAGTCTGATTTAAAAACTCACAGATTTGAAGCTTATGATCATCTTTTTAGTCACTGGCATTCTGATACAAAAGGCAGACTTCCTATGTCCTTATCTCACCCTGTTGTGTCTAGGGCTGCAGCTTGTGTAGTAGCCAGTCTCGTGCTTAGTGCTGAGCATCTCTGGACAAGGAATCCAGTCCTGAGCTCAGTGGGTGAGTGAAAAGCAGAATGAGAAGCATTTCTTTGCTCAGAATTGTTCTATCCCTCCTTAAATATCCTAGATTTGGAGATTTAATGTTACATATTTGGTTTTATTTTGAGTCAGGCTTATTGCTTGTATCCACTTTGATTTTTAACTACAAATACTTGTGTGAACCTACAGATTGCTTCCTGTCCTCCTAATAGTGCATACAATACCTGTATTCTTACTGCTCACTCTTTTCAGAGCAGTGTGCAAAGAACAGCTAATTAAATTTTGCTACTAACACTGAATGAAATTGGTGGTGATTTTAGTAGATGGTCTTTGTGAAATGTAAGTGGTCTTAGTAAAAATACATATCTTGGAACTCCTGACCAACTCCAGAGCAATGCACCTGTCACATAAAGTAGATCAGGAATTGTGTGCTGTGTTACTAAACACTGTTTTTGTGTAATATGCTCTCTGTGGTATGTAATGCCATGTAGTTTGAGGAAGTCTGTCAAGCATTCTGTGTACCTGAGTACTAACTGGTATAAATATTCCTCTTTCTTTTCTTCTTCTGTAAAAGATCATTCCATAGATGAGTAATTTTAATAACGTGTTGCTAATTTAAAAAATAGCAGTAAAACTCAGATCTTGAAATTGTAGTTCTTGATTTGAAACCTGTAAATTGATAGGTTGGAAAAGCCTTATCTTATTTCTTGCCATAGTGTGCGAAAGGATTGTTCCAGTTTAGTCTAGTGCCATTTATACCTACGTTTTTTGTTAATACGGCATTATAAACTTGATTATGGAGAAAAATAATGCTGTGGAATCCAGTGGGATCTTTTTTCAGGTAGCTGATGTTTTCAGACTGCCACAGCATGCTGAAATGTGTTGCTCTTAGAAGCAGCATTGCCAGTCCTTAAGCAAAATTGGACCATAAATTGTTCCTTTGGAGTTCTTGATAGATCAAAGTAAAACAATACATGTTTTAAGCAGTTGGATTTTTATGAAGCACTTTTTTTGTCTGTCCTACACTTAAAGAAATATTTATAACTTCAAAAGAATAAGCACGACTTAAAATAAGCAAGTATATGTGACTGGATACATAGAAATTGGAAACTGAATTCTTGCATGATAAGACAGACTTGGTATTGAAAAGGATTTTTTTTAGTGGAACTGATTATTTTTCTTTTACATTGCTTTAGTTTGTTTTTTATAATTTGCAAAAGTAGCCAGCTCTGAAAATGCTTTGCATAAAACATTTTTTTCAAAACACTTAAGAATTGGTGGATGTTAGGCTCTTACAAACATCTCTCAGGCACAAGGGCCAAGCACTTCTGCAAGTCTGGCCACGTGCAATTGCTGGGATCTTCAGCAGAGTGCAGGTACATTCACAGTGAAAGGAAAATAGGTGGCTGTGCTTTTGAAATAGTTTTTTAAATGACAGCATCATAGGCCAGATTTTTGGAGGCAGTTTGGTAGTGTGAAGCTGCAGTGCCTGTGTGCTGTGCACCTACTGCATGCATCAAATTTGCATTCACAAGTTTGTTTTTAAAACTTAATAGTATGTGCTAGTAAGAGCTTCTAAGATAGTGCTTGAAATAGTTTGAAATCCTACACTGCACACACAGCTTTTTATACCAAGAATTATAAATACTTGGAAAATTCTGATGGAAGGTTTGACCGCGCCAGGACACATTTTACAGTTATTTTCTTATTCAGAATTACTGTTTCTATCTTTCCAAAATACAGTTACAGTGTCACATGTATGGAAAGCAGGATATAAAATGTCAGCAGGAGTTATTACGCTGGGACTTGAAAATTAGGAACCTTTCAGGGTTTCAAATGTTTTCTTCAAAAGAGCATGTGGAAAATAAACTCCATCAATGGTCTTTAAAATATATTGCTTTTAGAATAATGTGTTGTATCACATCAAGGCAATTGTGCAACAAACTTTGACTGGCCAAATTGGAGATGTTTGAACAGCCTGTGGGCCATAATTATTGTAACCTTACTGGATTTTGGTGTATTTCTTCTCCAGGGAACTAGGCTATCTGTGTATTTATGATGGTTTTCCACTTCTGACATCTTTGAGGAAGAGGACTATTGTGCTTATTCTTTTCGTCAGGAACCTGTATTTGGAACTTTGTGCTCCAGTTGGACAGATTTGCATAATGAAGGTCCCAAATAACCTTATTTATACCCTCTTAGAAAAGACATGGAAATACTGTGAGATGATTTTGTAAGGGAGTGGGAAGACAGGTTTATACAATACTGCCTTAAAGATGCAAGACTGCTGAAACTGACTAGGAATAAATTGAATGAAACTTGTTGTTTCTGAGTACTTCAGTAATGAGAAATGTGTTATGTACAATAATATGGTAAGAGGTAGAAAATCAGTAAGTCAGTGTCCCATTGTTAGAGGTGCTCAGTAAAGTCTGCAGAAAAGTATAGCTGGGATTATGCACTAAAATTCATCTTTTGCATTGTAAGAGTGTGTAAACTGTTTAGAGGTCATTGCTGACACAGGGTAGAATCATCTTGTAAATTGGCAGGACTTGGGTACTTTAAAATCATTTTTGAAAATCCCATTTTGTCCTGAAGTGCTGTAGTACAAACACAGCATCTAAGTTTGTTTACTTAGCAGTACTGTCAGTTTGGGGTTCAAAGATTTGGTTTCTCTTCTTGCAAGTTTGTGTTGCTACTCTCTTCTGCTTTATCTTTATGTACTAATATATCAAAATAAGTTTTTAAGGTGCCTGCTTAGAGAAGGGAGCAGATTGGTGAGTGCTGAAGGTGTGCAGTAAGAATAGTCTACAGCAGGTAGGTCTGGAAAGTTTTCTCCACTAGCTTAGGTGAAATTGAAATCTAGAAACTTTCACTTCCCTCTGTCCCTCTCTTTTACCTTCTAAGTGAATGTTAGTACTTATGAGAATTTGGTGGCTTGATCATAAAGACTGGTATTTTCCTGATTAAATACAATTTGGTGACAATCCTGTTTGAAGATAACAGACAGGATGGGTTGTCTCAATGGTTTGGTTTTGTTTTTTTTTTTTTTTTTTTACCTCTACAGTCATGACCAGTTTTCCCATTAGCAGTAGTGCAGTTCTGCAGCTGTTGTAGAACAGAATTGTTTTGCCTTGTATCTAAAAATAAAACTTCTTCATTACTTTCCCAAAATTCAGTTGGATCTGCCAGTAGCTGATGATAGGGGATAAGACTATAAATTTCTTTGTTGCCTTCTTTCTGGAGGGCATCTCATGTGCCTTTCTGTGGCAACGACAGGATGGGCCTTTCATAGACTTAGAAACTGCTGGGGCCCCTTTAACAGTGGAACGTTCCAGAGTTCTGAACTCTAGCAGTGGTTAAAACTTAATCATTGATGCTTTCCAGAAGAAAAGGATACCTGAAAGAGCATCAGTGCTGTACATCTGCACATCCTGGAAGATGTTCTATATGTATATGAATGCTCAAGATTTTCTCCATGACCTTAGAGGCTCAAAACTTCATTTAATGTTAAATTGGAGCATCTTTTGTAGAAACCGATTGGTTTTTAGTTTATCCAGGTAGGATTCTGTCTTAGACCATCCAGGAAGGATTCTATTCTAGGCCATGGTTATGGTGGCTTTAGGATGGGAAAACTGCTTGAACACAGAATGTAAAGCATGGATTTGGGTCCTTTTGACTTGAGTAGTTGTACTTTTGGGAGCTGTAGTAATTAAAAAAGAACTTCTGCAGGAGTAATTCTGCTTCCTTCAGTTGAGAGTTGAGGTAGTAGGTGGTTGGGCAAAGGAGAGTGTATAAAAATGGAGAGGGGTGGCAGCTGAGAAGAATCAAATCAATTTGTGTTACTTTTTCATACTGAGTGCCTCTTTCTTTGGGTTGCTTTGTACTTGGAACATGTACCCTAGAAGTGCCCAAAGTAACTAGGATGTAGATAGATGAGGAAATCATCAGAATTCCATAATATGAGGAGTACAGAAAGGAACAGAAGAAATACTATGAAGTAGTGGAATGTGGTTGTTTCTATTTCTCACTGACTAGTAAGCGAGTTCAAACATATCCTCATTATAGTTTCCCTGTATGTTGCACATGCTGCCAATATTATGCCTGTTAACTGTGTTGGCATGGCTCGATTTTGTTAATGTCTGCAATGCACTGTGACAGTGGGGGCTTCTAGGGTACTTACAGTGTGTTTTACTTTCAAAGCATTTTACACAACTTAATCCTTGCAACCTGCCCGTGTGGTTGGTAAATAAAGTAGTATGAGCTCTGTGTTAGAGCTGGGGGAAAGAGCAAGAGAAGAGAAGTTCTGACTTGCCCAAGGCCACGCAGGAATCAATATTGTGCCAGGGTTAGAGCTTGGGAGTCCTGCACTTGGTGTGTAAAGCAGCATCTGTCTTTCTGGAAGGTAACTGTGGATCTCTTCTGCAGAACTCTTCTGGGTGAGGGGTGGATTTTATGTTCAAATCATGCATCAGCAAAAGGAACATTCTGCTTTATTTGGAATCTGCTACATCAGATGTGCCATATGTCACCAGACTGAAAGTTGTGTTTGTTCGCGTTGCAACTTCCGTGGCTGAGGACTCCTGCATGCTTGGCTTTGTACCCCAAAGAACCTGAGGGAGAGCTGTGCAATAGGGCTTTTTTTGGTTCTGTTTAAAAGAGTATTGTGATGTTGTGCACATCTGATAAGACTGTGTTGTTAAGTGATGGGCTCTAATGGGAATATAATTGTGATTGTTAAGCTATGAAAGCTATTAACTGTGATTACATATTGTTCAATTCTGTTATGAAAAATACTGTTCCCAACAGCCTTTGGAAGTGCATGTGTGGATATGTCTGTGCGATCTTCAAATAGTGATCTTCTGGGGTTTTTTTTATCACTAAGTTTGTGATAAAGGTTGTTGGTCAATAACCAAAAGTAATTTACTTCTTTTGAGGTATTTTGTACTCTGCAAGAAGTTAGACGTTTTCCATCCCTGGAAATCTAGCAGGTTGCTTGTGAAACCTTCTTGGTTTGAGGAGCACAAATTTGAATTTTGCCCAGGACTTCAATCCCTTGCTAAGGGAGGATGCTGCAGCCAGGGTAGCAAACTGAGGTGAAAATGTATCAGTTTTGGGCACTGATATGACACAAATTATATCACAAACTCTTCAAATGAAGTATTTTGGTGTATGAGATCTCTTACTGTTGTTTGTCTTCCCTGTTTTGGGAAATGATATGTAAATGTAATTCTAAAAGAATTTATGAAGTGGTTTTAGAATACAATTGAAAATACTGATATTTAAACTATCTGGCTTGAAGGAAAGAGAAAGTACTGGTGTTTGGAAAGGTTGCTTTACGTAAAAACTGTGTGATCAATTCTGAGTCTGCTCAGAAAGAGCTGGACATAGATGTCTCAACACATTAAATGTTTTTTGTTACTATATGCATTTTTTTTGGTCAGAAATCAGCATTTTTACCTGAAAATAGCTATTCCTGTCAAGGTTATTGTTTTTGTTGGAACTTTTTGAATGTTTATGGTTCTGTTTATCTGTCTGAATCTGCTCCTTGAATTTGTTGCCATTACTTCATATAAGAAACAAAGGCTTTTGCTAGTTGGAAGACTGTTAGCAAGTTTAGTTTTATGTTAGGCATATTATCTCTTGTGAAAGAAGATTCGAAGAGGTAGTAGCATGAAGATAAGAATTTTAAAAATACTGTTTCTCACATCTGGAGGCAATGATAGAGAGGTTGTAGTCCTGGTTAATAGACAATTATTTCAGGTGTATTATGAACCCTAAAGCTCTGTGTGAAGGAAGGCCAAACTCTAGGGAGTGTGTTGCTCACAGGTGACAAAGGCCTTTTTCTTTGCACAGCCACAGGTCTATTCCTGTGTGCAAATAATTGTATCAACCCTCTTACATCTGCTTCCTTGTAAGAGAAGCAAAATTGCTGATACAACCTGTACACAGACCAGGCTGTAATTAAACAGGTGTAAAGATTATATGATCATCCATATTTCAGATTAAATGAGGCTTTTTTTATTTTTTTGCCATGGACACATGAATAGAGCTTTTTGGTTGTTTTAGATCTTCTAGTACAGTCTTACATCAGCTCACTCTGGAAATTTTTATGCCAGTTCTAATCTGTGGGAATTTCCTCCCAGGAATGCTGATTGTCTTGTGGAGGTATGGGTGCCTCAGGGAACTGAGAGCCAGTTTTCTACCACAAACCCTCCTCTCTTGGAGTAATTCTCCTCAGGTGTCTTTAGCATAATACTTAATGTAAAATACAGTAATTGTCCTTGAGGTCTTATTTATGCCTTTAAGGGTTTTTTAAATATAGAAATTTTTTTGGTGAGAACAAAATGTTGATTATTGTCACTGTATAATGGTATAGAATATCAGTAATCAAGAAGAGGTGGTAATTATAAGGAATTGATACACCTGCAGTGAGATCTGTTCAGCACCTCAGTACAGCTGTCTTAAGGCATTGTACAAATGTAGCTGATCCTCAGGTCTGGAACTGTTGTCAGACTCAAAATAACATTTTAAAACAATTAGTTTCTGTACTTAGATTACCAGTAACCATAAAGTTGCCCTTTGAGCATCAAAGGTTGATGCTCAGCAAAATGTGTATATGTGTTAAATAGGGATGGTGCTTTTTATTTATACAGAATTTAGTGCGAGGTCCAACTTGGATACCAAGCACTTTTTGTTGGATTTGGAAAAGTATATTAGTGAAAATTAAGTAACTTTTTGCCATGGTAGATCTCTGTTTATAAATTTGAATTGTAGCTTATGAATGCTGTGTATCTTAATTTTGATGCTTTTTCCCTTAAAATGCCTTACTAAAATGTATTTTTCAGTAACACATAACCAGTACCGAAACAATGAATAACATAAAACTCACAGCGGTGTGTAATACTATTTTACATGACTGACATGACTGTCCTAAGATTTGTGTTGAATTGAGTAAGCCTCTCTTGTAAAAATGGTCTGACTTATGATTATAACTTGATTAATATTTGCTTCTGAGAGTAGCTGAACTGTTAAAAGCTATCACAGTGCTTTTGTGCAGAATAAAGCACGTGCTGGATAGACTGTGCTGACAGCCAGTGCAGTTGAAAAATGTGTGCTCTAGATATCAGAGTATAAACAAAACCCAAGCAATGGGGTGTGGTGCCATGCTCGAGTCTTTCTGAGATGGTTTGGTGGGCAGCAAAGCTGTACTAAGTTGTCTGCACGCCTTCCTTCAGTTTATTAATCAAATATTTCTGTAAGGGAGGGTTAGATTTAGAACCTCTCTCCAAATGTAATAACAGCAGGTGCTTTCAGCCTGAGTGGTGGTGTGGCAAGTGGGACCAGTTGTGCTCACATGAGTCACAAGTGCCAGCTCCAAGCACTGAGCAATTCCAGCACCTGTGGCAAAAGAGTCGATGGAGGGGACCAGAGGAGTGTTGGTGGAGGGATCAGTGTGGGAGAAGAGATCTGGAGTAGGGAGGCTGACAGTGACTAAACCGTGTGGAAGTTAAAAGACAAGCATGAGGAGTTATTAGTTTTTAACAGACATACATGCAGTCATGTTTGCAGTGGTATTAAGGGTGGATTGGAAGAAGATAGAGTGTTCATGCACCGAGCTTCAACCTCTTAGTTCCTTTCTTCCTTCATTTTTTACCAGTGTATCATTTGATTTTCTTTCCTTCCCTGTCCTCTATGGGGGAAGGGGAGAAAAGACACTAATTATTTATAAGTGTTAGTCATACCCCGTCATTAAGCTTAGTCATTACTCAGGACTGTGCATTTGATGGTTAGTAAAAATCAAAACGAAACCTGATTTTGTTGAAAAGCTTTCTGAATTCAAGCTTACAGGTGTGAAAATAATTCTCTTTCTGTATTCAGACTAACTGCAAAAGCACAGCTACTTAATAAATGTTGCTATCAGCCAAATGGCATGTAATATCATGTCCTCGTTGATGGTTTGTATTGAACTTGCAGGCACAGTGTTTGGCATATTCTCAAAGCAGAATAATTCTGTATGGGTAGTGAGAGAGGCATGAACTCACAGAGGAGGATGTGGAGGCTGAGGCTGCCCTGGGGAGCTGTCAGTCAGTGGAATTGTCCAGGTCCAGGTCTCCACAGTTTTGGGTGAAAATGTAGCATCAGCTGAAATTACAAAGTGTGTATACCTTGACTAGGGCATTCACAGTGGGGACAAATTAAAGAAATGTGTTCTTCATGGCTTCTCATGTGCTTATTTGTTTCAGGCTGTTGCATTCTGAAGGAAGAAAACATTGATTTAAATAAGCATTACTCCTCATTAAGTATTTCTGTGCAGACTTTGGTAATAAATGCAAAGTAACTCGGCCATTCCCATTTCTTCAGGTGTTTGAACAGCACTAATGTTGACACACCTTGGTACAGACAAACTGTCACAAATAAAGACAGGCTGAGTTTTAAAACCTCGTATTTAAAATAACAGATGTAAAGAATTAGTGACACTTTATTTTATGTCTTCCTTTCTCAAATCCAAATCTGATTTTGGTATAACTGCTTTGTTGTTTGATCTAAGTACATTGAAACTAATGGCAGAGCTAAATCTGAATTGCTTGGAGATGCAACAATTAAAGCAATTGGTTTAGCTCTTGATAGTGTTTTTCTTAGCTGTTTCGACATCAGACAGATTTGTGCAATTTGACAGAGCACTCTGGTGTTTTGGCTTTGTATGCTTGACTAGAAAGGAATGTTAACACACTTTCAAGGAATACAGTTTTTCAGAGAAGTCAAAATAGTTTCACATCACATTGTTTTTGAAGCATTTGTCAATTGTTGCTATATAAAATGATGTATATCCTAGAACAATTCTTACACACCTTTTCAAATGAGCAGGTAAGATTTTTTCCATATGGGATCACTGTTAAGTGCAGCGGCTCCTTGGCATTCCAACATGACATTATTCCTTTAACTATTATTCTTAAAAGGTTTGTGAATCAATACTTTACAAATGATTCACTTCTTCACCTTTTAGACAGTACAGTTGAGTTGTGTTGTTTGAAACTGAACTCTTGCATTGTAAGAGTAAGCAAAAGCTTTTAAAATGAAATTGAGTTTTCTGTCTGTTGACTCTTATAAAAAAAAACAAGCAGTTTTTCAGAATGTGAACTTTTGTACTTGGTCTGTACAAAATGCACTTTCTGTACACTGCTGTGAGAATTCTTGAGGATATTTGCAAACATATCTTTCACCTGTGTTGGCAGCAATCACAAATAACCTGTGTTTCTGAGACCATAAGGCTGGTTGGAATCTCTGTGTGCAGGTTGGGGAGAGTAGTGGTAGCCAGCAGTGGAGTGCTGCAGTAAACTAACCTTGCACCAAAACTTTCAGGCACCGTGTCTGGGAAGAATTCTGCTTTATTCCAGAGTGACATAAGTTGAAAAGGAAATGGCATTTGCTTTTTGTAGTTCTTGTTTAAAACTCTGTGCCATGCCAGTCTTCACTATGTGTAATATTTAGTGCTGGTCGAGAGACTCCAAGTATTTTGTATTGGAGATGCTCTGAAGCAGCACCTGACAGTCATGCCATGTATTTTCATGGTAAGTTGTGGCTCACTTTCAGTGCAGCAGGTGCTGAATATTTACCAGGTCCCTTCCATTGGGCATAGTGTGTCCTGTGTACTCAGCACAGCTCTGTGCAGAAAACCTCAGCCTCATGGCTTTGAGGTGCCATTACTCTGGAGCAAGGCATGAGGGAAATACTGCAGATTCTCAGGTTGCTGTGGTGTGCTGGACAGCTCTGTCACTGCCTGGCAGTTCTGTGGAACCTGCAGGTCAGCCAGGAACACATCTACTACTACCTCGTGTTTGTGCAGCCTGACCTCGTCGTGCCAGTGCAGGGCAGCCACTTCTGCAGCAGCTGCAGTCTCACATGGTCATGGGGTCATTTTGAGCTGCTGGGTTTGCTGATGCCTCCTCATTACTGCACTATAGAGACTGTGCTTATCCTTGTGGAGCTACGGTGTCCTTTATAGAAATCACAGAACAACCACTTTTGTTGGTGAAACTTGAAAGCTCAGATTGCTGATGAGGTCAAAGGCTTTGGCAAGAAAGTTCAAGTAAAATTTTTTCTGGACTTGTACAGCACAGATCTCCTGAGATTCTAAGCACCTAAACATGAGTATATCTGATGCAAGGGTGCACGTTTCTCCTCAGGTACAAAGTAGTGTCTTCAATGACATCTAATCCACATCTCTTACCATTTATGGTTCTGTGCTACTTGCCTTGATTTGTAATCCCTGTTTCTCATGAGTTGGTGTATAGATGGCCCTTCATCAGCTGCTACACATCTGGTTTGTTACAGATGCTTCTCTTTAATGTGTGTAAATAATTGTAAGTCTGCTAGAAATTGTCTAGTGTGAGGGAAGATTTCCTTAATGACCCAGATTTTCATGGAGCTGCAGTGGTCTAGTAGACTTCAACAGGTTCTTTCTGCTTTTTTTGGGGTTTCATTCCTGTAGAGTGGGAGTTTTTCCAGGTGGATCAGTTACTGGAAGAGGAGGCATGGTGGATTGTTGAACAGCATTGATGTCAGTACCAGGTTATCTTTCCCTTTTCTGCAGTAAGGGACCGTGTCACATGTACCACTTATTCTGAAAGCTCTTCCAGTCGCTTGTATTGGCAGCTGTCTTTTTCTCCAGCTCTCTCTTGGTATTCCAGCATTTTTGTATTGGAAAAATCTTTGAAACTTTGTCCTTGTGTGAGGGTTTTGTCCTTCTGGGGTCCCTGTGTAACCTGATCCAATCACTTACAGAGCACAGACTCAGCCCCTTTGCTTTAGATGGTTTTTGTGGTGTATGTGATAACTTGCATAACCCTACAAACACTTTCTGTTTTGTTGCAACAGAATCTCTTCTGACAGTACCAAAAGGATTCTCTCATAAAGCTTTCTCCTGCTAATATGGCACAGCCCACATAGAATTACTGTCATATTTTTCTGCCATGTCAAATGCTTGCAGCATCTTGCCACAAATGAATGTGTGCTCAAGAGCTTAAGGCCCAAAGGGCTTTGACGTGAAGATAACCTCTTAGTGAACTTCCCTGGCAATCCTAGTTAGGGTTTGAAGATTTGTCAGATGTCAGTGGACTGTATGATCAATAACCTTCTTTTCTAGAGATGTTTGTAGAGACTTTGGTTCCCTACCAAGCAGAAGTATCAGTCCTCTGGTTATTCTTTCAGGCTTGGACATTCTGTTTGAACACCAGCACGTGTGTCTGTTGATTCTTTGCTGCCTAGCAGTTCTCCCTGAGCCCAATCATTTTTTCTTGGGAAGTTCTTCAGTTACCTTTTTACTTTAAGAAGAGAATTTCCTCAAGAGGCTAGAAAAGGATATTCTCCATGCACTTCAAGATCATACATTCATTAATTCTTCTGTCATGTCTCAGAAAAAAACCAGTGTATTAAAAGTCTAGGTTCTTAGTAATGGTTCTGACTTGATCTGGATTAACCATGAACTACATTGTGGGTAACAAGCAAAATGTGTAAGCTTGAACCTTCTGTTCTTCTGTTCAGTGTCTGCATCAGAAAGAGATATGTCACTTGGGATCAGATAGGGCCCTGTGTAAGTTTTTTATTTCACAAGCAAGAGTTTCATCCTTGCACACTGGTGAGCCCAGTGAGAAGCACAGGCACACCTTGCTGTGTCCTCTCATATCAGTGTGTCCCCCTTGGCATGGAGGGTTATCCTGAGAGGTGACACTGGGATGTGCTGCTGTTGGAGTGGCCTCCTCTGGGTGTGGCTGTCACAGGGCACACTGCTGGACTGTGCACTTCCTCAGAACACCAATCTGAAGGTGCCTGCTGGATCTGCAGATGGTTTTAGCTCCCTCGCTGGGAAGTCCAGCTCCTATACATATCATTAATCCAGACTTACCAGTAAAAACTGGTAAGAAAACAGGAAACTATTTTCCTTTGGTTTATTTTTTGGATGTAGGGTTTCTTTAGCAAGAAAGTCTTATGTCTTCAGAATTACACAGGTAATCAGAGTGGTCTGCAAAGGCTACAAAATATTTTATTAATCTTCCTTATCATTCTATTAATTCTTTTTCTTTCGTCTTTGCTAAGCCAAGCCATGTTTCAAAGAAAGAGGGAGGCATTAGAAAAAAGTCTGGTTTGTATTTTTCTAATGTGTCCTATGGCCAGAGCTCTTCACTTTTATTCCAGTGAATGATTTTACACGTTTTATTAATTGAGAAAACACCAACAAAGAAAAAAACCTCAAAGCACAACACTTTATAAATGGAAATGTCATTAGCAAATGGAATTACAAATAAGCAAGAGGCAAAGATGACCCTGTAGAATCATGCAGCTACATCACATAACGATGGCATTTTCCATCATGAAACAGTCTTGTAAACAGGATTGATTTGGGAAGGTCTTTACAGCAAGAACACATGAGGTGACCATTGTACTGGTCAGGAACACCAGTCTTTTTGGCATCAGGAACAGCCAGCTAAGTTTTGTTAATCTTAACTTAATTTGGAATCATGATGAATTGTTTAATTCAAACTAAAACATGAACCCCTTTCAGGATTCTCTTAAGCCTCTAACTTCTAACAAAAATGGTAATTAATTTTAATTTTAATTAGTTTTTAAATGAGAGACTTGGAAAGAATTCTTGAATGTTTGCATTTTTAATACTGAATATGATTTTAGAGTACACATGATCAGACTTTCTAGGAAAAAGAAGGTAGAGAGATATTTTAAATGGCCAGATTTTATTGTCACCTTTTTCTAATTGAATGTTTCCAGTGATGTTTATTAGCTGTTTGATCTCGAATACTCATTAATTCAGAAACAAAAACCTGGTTGATAAAATAGAAAGATGTTTTCCATCTTTAAGTATGTTGCTGAATTTAATTGAAACAGTGAGATAAGTTATACAATTCTAGTTGTCTTCTAGTACCTGGTATTCAGTTCTGACCTGGTTCATTCAGCATTTGCAGCTTTATGCACTGGAGTTTGAGGTTATGACACTTACCTGTATTTCAATATTTAAACTGTAAGTTTTGGAAAGAAATTATTTTTCTACACACGTGGCTGTCAGCCCTTCCTCTTCTCCATTGTCACAAATTGTTACCTGAGATTAACGTAGGGATGCAGAGAAGGGATGTTTCAGTCCTACAGTGATTTTGTTTAGAAGCAGGAGGTAAATGGGACTTTGTTTTTAATTCTTAATCAAGTTACCTCCAATGACCCTTCTGAACTTCACTGAAAATCCACTTAAAGCTAGCTTGGGTATAGTTTTGGGTTAGTGAGTTCCTTTTTTAGCTAACTGGGTTTGAAAAGAGTCTGTAGTTGGGCTGGGGGGAGAGAAGCTCAGAGAACAGCTCCATCTCCCTTTTTAAAGAATTCCCATCCAGGCTGGAGGGCTGTTTTGTGTGCAGTCAAAACTTCCTTGCCTGCACACTGTAGTACTGGAGAATTTCTGCACAGAAATTTCAAGTTCGTAATGTTCTGAATTTTTACACTTTTTCCAAAATCACCCATACACCAACAAGTTGACATTGCAAGCAGGTAAAATGTTTCATATCATCATACTGTGATTAAAGTTTATGCAAGACTAGTCAGATGGTAGTAATTGTCTTTATGTTTATATGTAGACCGTGTGCACAGGAATTTATCAGTGGAAGAGCCTGACTTAATGACATGTTAGAAACGATATAAATTGAAAATAACTGTGTATCAAATTTGAGTGGGAATGAAAGGACTGTTTAAATAGGAACAGATATAAATGTGGCTTTGTAGGAGTTACTTTTTTATTATGACTTCAATACTTGAAAGAAGTACTTCAGACTTCCCATAGTTAGAAATCTAACAGGGTAGTGCTTAGAGTCAGGGTTTGAATTACAAATTATTGTTTTGTCTGTCTGCTGCCAAAAATTGAACTTTCTTGATATGTTTTCTAAAGCTCACATTAATATGCTTTTCAACTGTCTGTTTGAGCAGTTGTGCTATGTTAATGTGTAGGCATGTTCTAATTTTGCATGTAGCTCAGGGAGAATATTTCATTGTTCAGATGTTGAGCTTGCATTTCAGGGGTATTGAACCTTCACTTCGTGGTTATTTCCCCTCTTTTCTCTCTCCTCCTTCATATTTTGGGGAGCAAAGCAATAAGTTGATAGTACTGGTGTGTTGGTGTGTGGTGCAGACACATTGCTGTTGAGCTGGAGACAGGAACAGGTATCACAGAGCTCTGGGCCACTGCCTGATGCCATAAAAGTCTCATCTGCAGGGGAACTGCTTTGGCTTGGTGCTTTCAAATAATTTCAGTCACTCTTGCACTCTAAAGGAAGTTTCAGCACACTCCACCATCCAAAAATTAGTGTTTCTAATGTTGCTTTTGTAAGGAAAAAATATGTAACCCTTTAAAGAATGGGATGGCATATTAACTTTAGGATATCCTGGGGAACTCTAAACTGGTGAATTTTAGGAAAAAGGGTTTGTTATGGGGTATCAGTATCATTCAGTGGCATTTAGGGATTTCTGAAAGCTGGGGCATAGGTAATTGCATGGGGCCTTTTCAGTTGCTAGAAACTAAATAGTACTTAACAAGCCTTAATATTTGATGTTGACTTGAAAATAGCTCCTCTATTCAGATTTCCACTGTACCCATGATTTCAGTTATAATAATATTGAAGATTTCTACAGATTCAACGTTTAGCTGCTTGTTATGAAGGATGACAAAAATGGCCAATGTGAGTTCATTTCCCAGGATTTTATGTTTGCACACGGAAGAGGATGCCAGGTCCTGTTGGTGTAGGAATGAGGTTGATGTAGTAGCAGGTCATTCTCTAGTCTTCAGAAGGTTCAATTTCTCTGTCTTTTGTCAGTAGCCCCCTCCCCATGGTGAGAAGGTAGTCAGTGGTTCTGATGAGCAGGCCACAGGATCAAGCTTTGTGTTCACTGTTAAGGTCTTTAAGGTCTCCTAAGATGTGGTGGAGTGTGCCTTTGCTGTTTTATAGGGAATACTTCTCCCTACATAAGTTACAAGGGAAGAGACCTTACTTTTTGGAATGGCTTTGAAAATAGTTTTTTGGTCCTGACAGCTAAACAAAGAGTATTTATTTCTACAGTCTGCAAGATAATACATAAGTTTCTCTCCCTCCTCCTTTCCTGCAGAAAAACACTTTGAGGATATTTGTTTCTAGATATAACAGTTGTCCATAGCACTTTGTGGGTCCCGCCTTAACACTTTTAAATAAGTTGTGATGGAAAGTCACAGTTTAGATGTAAACTAGTTTAAAATGTCTGTGTGACTCTGCTTCATTAAAAGATTTAATGTAGAGAATTAAGGAAAAAGTTAGGGCCAAATCAACTAAGGCTTTTCTTTTGAACTCATTTTTGTAGAAATCAGTACATCAGATTTTGCAGTTTTCTTATAAAACTGTCCTAGAAAACTGTTTAAGACATTGTCTGTAAACATTTTAGCACTTCACCAAAATAGAAAAGCAAATAAAAGCTTGATTCTTTTGAAGTAGTCATGCTCTGAGATGCAATAGACCACATCTCCAGATACTGTTGGGGAGCGTGTATGGGCTTTTGATTCACTGAACAACACTTAAGAAAAACTTTCTGATTTCAGTAGTGCCTCTTGATTTTCATGGCAAAAGTTCTTCTGTAGTTGCTCAGAAAAGCCAACTAATTTTGAGTGCCCAGTTTGTTTCCTTAGGTGGCTTTTTCAGAACTGATGAGGTCCTGAGACTCTCAGGGACTGAGTGAGCCATGCTGAATGAAGGAGCTCTTGGCAAACAGTTCATGTTGTCCAGATCCTGTTTGTGCCTTCAAGGAACAGAGAATCACATCTGAAAATCTGCCTGTTAAAATCTGGTTCCCTACAGCTACCCAGTGGGGTTAAGTGTATTGATCTGAGTGACTGAGCAGGGAATGACTTCCTTATTTTCCTCTCTGTTTTATTTTTCATTTGGGGTGTAACATGGCACAGTGCAGTCTGTTGCTGATGCACATGAGAGAGATTATGGTTTTATAGCCACTTTCATTACTAAATTGGTTATGGGAAATTAATTTAGAACTTAGACAATTGTGTTGCTGTTGATGGTGAAGCCTAGGTTTGATTATTTTTCCTCTCTGCTTAAAGACTAACAGGAATCTTGCCTAATGGCAGGATTTTCTTCTATTTGTAGTGTTTTAGAAAACAAATTTCTTAGTAAAGAGGATTGCTCATTTTAACTTCTAGTCACATAGAATGTTTGTGGTTGGGGCAGATACAACTCACTGTGTTTTGATGCATACCATACTGAGCATTTAGGTAGAGTATTTCTGAAATTAAGCTATTCTATACAAAATGCCATCATGCAGCTGGCTATTTTGCTTTTATTCTAAATGTCTTTTGTTAGCTGCCTAGTCCCCCAGTAGTACATTAATTCCATATGTACCCAACTTGGATAAAAAAAACCCCAAACCAAAAAATAATGTTCTTTGATATTTGCAAAGGATGTGAGTTCCTTGACCACTCTCTGTTTTGCAGGCATGGTCCTGGTGCGCAGTGAGAATGGGCAGCTGCTGATGATCCCCCAGCAAGCCCTGGCACAGATGCAGGCACAGGCACACGCCCAGTCTCAGCCTCAGAACACTCTGACTCCTCGTCCTGCCACACCAACCAGTGCACCCCCTGTGCAGATATCCACAGTGCAGGTCAGTCCAGGAGGTTGTGCTGCTAAAATCTGTTCTGTTCCCTGTGAAGAATACACAAGAAAGTAAGGTGTGATATCAGTGATTTAAAAAAACCATAGATCTAACTGGGATATACAGACTTCTTATAGATTCATAGAATCACAGAATTGTTTGTGTTGGAAAGGTGTTGGAGGAGGCCTTAAAGCTCATCCCGTTCCTGCCATGGGACACCTTCCACCAGACCAGGTTGCTCCAAGCCCTGGCCGAACTGGCCTGGGATACTTCCAGGAATGGGGAGTCCACACCTCTCTGGGCAACCTGTGCTGGGGCCTCATCACCCTCAGAGCCAAGACTTTCTTCCAAATACCTAATCTAAATCTACTTTCCACATGGCATAGGCATTGCATTTTGTTCCTAATTCTGTTACAGCTTGGCTGTTACTCATCAAAAATATTTTTACATATCTGAATCTCATTAAGTGGAAAATTTTGATATAAAGAAGACCATATATGGTTAATGTGTACAACTCTTCTCCCCAGAATAAATAAAAGACTAAAAAAAAATGGATATGGATATATGTACAGTGAGATTTTGACAGTTGCATTAAGTTCAAGACCGAAAATCCTTCTGAGAGTTGTGTAGTGGTGGCTCAGATGCATTCTTTGATATTTATAATAATGCAGAATCAGAACACTAGATAAAGTAGATGCTATTTAACTATAGCACTGATGTGTTTGTGGTTTCTTTTTCTTCTTCCCCAGGCTCCAGGAACGCCCATTATTGCACGGCAGGTGACACCAACTATCATCAAGCAAGTGTCTCAGGCTCAAACAACAGTGCAACCCACGACAACGCTACAGCGTCCCCCGGTCGTGCAGGTCAGTGTGTGGGGAAGCAGTGTGTGCCTGAGGCTGCCAGGCACACAGGAAATGCAATTGCTCAGTGCAGGGAAGAAATGTCTTCTGGATTAGCCTTTCTAAAACATCTGCAGGTCTCAGTGGATATTGTGGATGTACAGGTATGATTTTTTATATGTATGTTGTTACTATTTCATATTATACCTATACATATCTCTATTTAAAGGTATCTTGTTAGTAGTTGGTATAATCACAGAGCTGACTTAAATAAAATACCTTTATGCTTTCTGCTTAGAGCAAGTGACGAGAATTCCCTTTGGATTTGGAGCTGTGGTGTTATTCCTGTGGTGGATCTGCAGTCCTCTGAATTTTGCAGCAAAATTTACAATTGCAAAGATGACTGTGCTGGCAGCCTTCTCTTCAAGTCTTTCACATGAGTCTCTGCTTTGGTCTGTGTCCTTCTGGACACTGATAACTCTAGGATAGACTGATGTCATTCTGGGCTGGCCTCTATTCATTTGGGGCTTGCTTGGAAATTTTTTTTGAGATGTTGAGAGTTTAAAAAACAGTGCCAGAGTGTGAAATTCTCCACATGGCTTCCAGGCAGCTGTAGTACAATATGATTGCTGTCGCCTAATCTGTCTCATTGTGCTTTCTTCATCCTTTGAGTAAGACAAGATTAGAGAGTTTTAATTTAAAACATGCAGGTTTTGCTGTGCATCCAGTTAACCTTTTTCCCCTCAGAGAGCCTTTCCCTATGCGAGTGATCTTTCTAGATCTAAGAGTTAATTTACCTAACTGAGTCTCCTTAATTTGCACTGCTGTTATACAAGACTAAAAAAAAAACCAAAAAAAACCCAACATCATTCCATCTGCATATTTTGTGCTGTAATGAGCACACCATCAACTTCATTTATGCTGATTTAAAAAAAATGAGACAAATGAAATCCTTGTCTCCCTTAGTTTCTCCCAAAAAACCAATAAAGTTAGCTTTGGCAGCAGAAGAGACTTTTCTTGTACATCTTTATGTAAAGAGCAACTTTACAAATTATTTGTGAACATTCTGAGTGTCAGTTGTAGCTTGGTAGGAATTTGTCTCTCAGACTGGGTTGTTGTTAATAATTAGACTTTTGGAAGCCCGTGAATGAGCTGTGTATGTGAGAAGATCTTCCTTGCAGTGGTGATTCTTTGAAGTTGATATTCCAACTTCAAATTACCAATTTGTCTACAAAATAGAAAAATTTTTTCTCCCATTATTCATCACAAAGAGCTTGATAAGACCCAAGCTTTTGTGTCAGTTGTGCCTTTTTAGAAATTCCTCCCTTTGGAAATGGCATTTAATGAAACAGGCAAAAAGATAAGTTGAATTCACAGGAATTCAGCATTTGTTTTAGCTGAGTTTTGAAATCCCAGTGGCTGAGGTTCTGTTTATCACATTTTATTCAGTGACCAAAAATCGCGCAATTTTAAATCAACTGTTGGGATTCCCGTTTGGAATGTTTTTAGTGCCATCTGGTGGCCGTTTCCTTCCACTGCACCAGACCGCACACGAGCAACTTATTTATAGCAGCTGTGAGAGGTGTTCTACTGCCCTGTGGCTCATTTTCTGTTTGATGGCTCAGGAAAACAGGCCCTTGGTACCTTCTAAGGAAAATAATCTTCTGTTTCTATTCTCTGCAGCCTCAGATTGTTCTGGGTGGTACTGCACAAACAACCACGTTGGGGACAGCAACAGCTGTACAAACTGGAACTCCTCAGAGAACGGTGCAAGGGACAACGGCCACCTCCACTGCTGCCACAGTAAGATACTGAGAAATGTAACACCTCTTTTTATCCACTCACATCTGCACGTGTGCATGGATGTGCCTATATACACATACATGTAAGCATAGATGAGAGATTAGTAAAGATGCAGGAATTCTGTGAGCTGTTGACCTTGAAAAGGTAAACTTTGATAGAACCATATAATTTACAAGGTGTGGGTGCGAGTCACTTGGATTTTGATAAGTGTCAAAGTGGTTTTATTTCTGTAATGAGTATTAAAGCACTCATTTAAAAATATATATATTAGATGTATTTTATAGATCAATGAATTGTTCAGCACTGTAGAGGAGAATCAGTATAACCACTGTAGAGGATATCAGTATCAGTATAAGGGATAAGCAGTTGGCACTGATTCATTCAAGCTCTGTGTTTCTGGGATTGCAAAACAGGGAGAATCCATGGACTGTGCACTGTGAAACAAGAGCTTTACTATTTTTTGTCTTGCAAAAACATGTATTTTCCCATATACAATGTGCCATTCTTAAAATACTTGCTGTTTCCTAATTTCATGAAGAATTGTAATTTCTTAAATTTTGATAACAAAATTGTACAATACATATGTAGATGTGAAGCAAAATAATAACTTCAGTCTGTTTATGTTTTCAGTGCTGAGGGACATGTATCTATGAATATTATTCTGCAGTGATGCACTAAAGGACTTGATTTCACGGAGTATATGGTCAGATCATGTATTAAGAAGAATTTGTCTTCCTTTCTCTGACTGTTTTTCTTTTGCTCTTCCTTCTAAGGAAACTATGGAAAATGTGAAGAAATGCAAAAACTTTCTGTCCACATTAATAAAACTGGCATCATCTGGAAAACAGTCCTCAGAGACTGCAGCTAACGTGAAAGAATTAGTACAGAACCTGCTGGTAAGCAAAGTTCATCAAAAGTTGCAAAGTACAGCATCTGGGCAAATTCAGACTCAAAACTAGTTTTTTGTGCGTTTTTTTTTATTTCAGAGGATGGACTTTGTAAAATCTCAGCCAAATCAAATTAACTTTGCCTCTTCTGAATTAAAATAGATGCATAAATTTTGCATTAAGTTTGTAACTGAGACATTACTGTTTATATTTAAGCATGAGAACATGAGTTCAGTTGGAGTGTGAGTAATGCAAGTAGTGGCTCTTTAAATTCTACTTTTTGATAAAACAATGAATAAGAAGATGTATTATGTATTTGAGGGAAGACACTACAGCTGGTGCAATAGCTGACTGTAGGAAATCACATGTTTGTACAAAAGAAAGGTAATTATTGTTGCCTGATACTAATATAAAAGCTTGACATATTTAATATTTATAGCATGAGTACTAGTATTGCTTAGCCTACTTGTTAACAACCTTTAAGTTATGGTAAAGCTGTGTGTTCCATCATACAGTGATCTTTAGGTCTTATTACTTGAAATTTGTAGTAAAGTTGGCTACTGCTATAAAGCTATTGGTAACTAAAAATAGTGAGGGATGAAGAAACTGTTTATTTTCAATATATTCCCAAGTCTTAATTTTTTTTTGTGTTGTATAGTTGTATATCTGTAAAAATTAGTTTCTACAAGTTTGTGAATTTGGATTTTCTGTTTTGAAGGATGGAAAAATTGAACCAGAAGACTTTACCAGTAGGCTGTACAGAGAACTTAATTCTTCACCTCAACCTTACCTTGTGCCTTTCCTGAAGGTAACTTAATCTTCACTACTGCTTCTTTATCTCTATGCTTATATATCAGCAGCAATGGACACAAGCACATCCTTTGCCATTGTAGGTGGAATTCCAAAATGATGTTAAAGGAAGTTTTAAATAGTGCCTGGTTAGGCTTTTGCTCCCTTAAAAAATACTTTTTGTGTCTCAGTTCCTAGAGTTTGTTATTGGGATTCCTTGGCACAGTCAGCAATGAGGCTTCTACCATGGTCACACATCCTCACTCTCCTGAGAAATCTGAAAAGTTTTCTTTCTATGACTTAAATCACAAAACTATGGGTTGATTTATTGCTCTCTTTTTAATCTTAGGAAGAAAACAAGGGATTCAGTGATAGGGAAAACTGTACCTTCTGGGCAGGTTTTCCCTGTGCTGTAAACTGGTTTGGATTAGCAGGAAATTTGTCACCTCCCAATAATAAATCACATTTGTCATCAATTTTATTATAGTTGGGCAAATCTCAAAATAGTATTTATTGCAAAACATTTACCATCAGTGAAATCAGTGAAAATACAACAGCACTGAATGGTAAGAATGTAACTGCTTGACTAATGTATGATTAAGGGATATAGTTGTAGGTGTGTGTTGACATTTCTGGGTTCTTAAGTGCTTGTTCAACCTTGAGCTGTTCCTGAGGACAAGAATTGTTGCCATAAGAAAACAACTAATTTAAGAAGACACTAAAACACTGGGGTCTCTGTTGAGCTGTTCTGAAATCTTTCCTGGTGTTCCATTGCGACTTTTAAGCCGTAGGACGACAGCTAAGGAAGGCAGCATGGGCTTGGGTTGTTAAATACATGCCAGGGGTTCCAGGTAGGCTGCATAGCCTAGATGCCCATGATATCCAAAAGGTATTGTCCTTCTGTCCTGCTTATTAAACAGGAGCAGGTTGGTATTTCTGGGTGCTCACCTTTCCTGAGGTACACGCAGACCAATCCAATGGACCGAAAGGAAACGCGTCGCTTCATTACAAATAATATTATGTGAACCAGAATTAAACAACTTAACAAAATTCTTTTCTTTCCCCTTTTCAGAGGAGTTTACCTGCCTTGAGACAGTTAACACCAGACTCTGCAGCTTTCATTCAGCAGAGCCAGCAGCAGCAGCCAACGACACAGGCGACGATAGCCACGATCCCGTCGGCGGCGGCCGTGCTGCTCAGCTCCTCGGTGCAGCGCACGGCAGGCAAGGCCACTGCCACTGTCACCAGTACCCTCCAGCAACCCGTCATCAGCCTCACTCAGCCCACACAAGTTGGTGTCAGTAAACAAGGGCAGTCCACGCCACTGGTATGTGAGCTGAAGTGCAGCATTTGTTATTGCACAGGGGTTTTTTTGATAGGGCTTCTTAAATTGGTGCTTTAGCTCAATCAAAAGTCGGAGAAAAAAAGTATAACTTAAAATTCATCTTGATAAAGTGCTCTTAGGGTTGTGTTCTTCCCACCTGATTCTCAGATTATTTACAGTTCTTTTTTTTCCTTATTATTTGCAGGTTATCCAGCAGTCTCAAAAAGCAGGGGCATTGATAAGGCCTCCACAAGTAACATTGACACAGACACCCATGGTGGCATTGCGGCAACCACACAGTCGTATTATGCTCACTACTCCTCAAATCCAACTGAATCAACTTCAGACAGGTAAGAAGTCAAGATACTTGTGATAAGCCACATTTGATAGCATTACCTGCAGTGTGGTTCAGGGATTGCCTGCCCAGAGAATTGTTGCTACCCCATTCCTGGAAGTGTTCAAGGCCTGGCTGCATGGGGCTTGGAGCTACCTGGGCTAGTGAAAGGGAAAGGTGTCAGAGGGGTTGGAAAGAGATGATATTTAAGGTCCCTTCCAACCCAAACCATTCCGTGGTTTTATGAATGTCAGTTCATAAGTGCTCTGTTTGTGCTACTGCTAAAATTTTCCAGTGTTTAGTGCCATATTGGCTGTGGGGGTATAGATCTATCAGGGCAGCATTGACAGTCAGAGAAATGGTTTTGCTGCTGGAATTGTGTGGGAGGGTCCTGTTTTTAGCTGGGTGAAATGCTGACAGAAACTATTGAGGTCAACTCTTTGTACCAAACCTATTGCCATAACTACCTGTGACTGGCTTGCACATGTGAGCTCTGATTGATGGAGTACAAATCCTGTCTGTGTTCTTGCAGTACCTGTGGTAAAACCAGCAGTATTACCTGGAAACAAAGCTATTGCCACTGTTTCAACACAAGTAGCTGCTGCTCAGAAGAATAAACTGAAAGAACCTGGGGGAGGCTCTTTTAGGTGAGAAACTGTATGTTTGTGCTTGTGCTGCTTGGGTAGCTGAACTCAGACCTTGCTGGTGCTGAATCCATCTGGGGAAACTCACAATAACCTAGAGGTGGATTTTCTGGGGGCAGGTTTGCTTCTTCATTAAAGGCGTCAACAAACAACACTGGACATACTCGTGCCAGACTGGTTTAAGCATTTAGCTGGCACTAAACCTCATAAACAATTCCTGCCCAGACAAGTAAATGGAATTCATTCCTTCACTTCTCCCAGCTCTGCCTGAGTTACTTGGATGTACAGCCTGTCTTAGTGGTGAGGGCAGATTATTATTGTTTTGTGGTAGTGATTCGTCTGGTGTCTTGTTTCTCAAGGTGTTGAAATATTACATAAGAAAGGATCTTGAAAAAACAGGAAGTGCAGAATTAGTGCTCTTTGAAGTCAAAGCAGTAATTTCTCATTTACAAACAAATGAGTTGTATTTTATCATATGACAAAAGCAAATAAAATGTAAAATTAAGTATTCAGGTTTATGGTGGAATTCATTCTATGCAGCTGTGGTATCATAGCAGTGTGTACAGATAAGCACTAAATGTTATAAACGATTATAATAAATTTTCCTTCCTTTAAGGGATGATGATGACATTAATGATGTTGCATCAATGGCTGGAGTCAACCTGTCAGAAGAAAGTGCTCGGATATTGGCAACAAACTCTGAGCTCGTGGGCACATTAACAAGGTCCTGTAAAGATGAAACCTTCCTTTTCCCAGCACCTTTACAAAGAAGGATATTAGAAATAGGTATGTTCTTTTATCTTGAACATTAATAAAAACTAATTTCACTACTCATAGGTTTAATTGAAGGTGTTTTCCATAGAAATTGGTTTGAATAATTAAAAGTTGCTGGAGTCATTACCTTCTGGTATTTTCTGGTATACTCAGATGCTTGTGGAAAATCATTTGTCTTATGAAAGTAGAGTAGTGCCAAGGAATAGCAAACATACATTTGCCTTCTAAAGCAATGCCAATTCAACATCAAAACTACTCAATCTGGCTGAAAGTCTGACTGGATAAACTGATAAGGTGTAACAAGCATGGGACAAAGAAGTAAATAACTCCATAAGCACTTTTACCAGCTTTACTTAGTAATTTAGAATTGATGGTGGAACAGAAAGCAAACTTGAATTCTTTGTTACACTGTAGTACACAGTATTTATTAACAGATTGTCAATTTTGTTGAACTAATATGAATTTGAATGTGTGTAATTTCCTGTTTAATCCTTGCTTGAGAAAAACCTGAAAATCATATTTAGCAAAAGGGATTTAAATTTCTATGACTGAGATTATACTCATATTTACTTGTATTGTAAAATGATTTTTTACAATCCACTTGTGTTCTGACTGTAGGTAAAAAACATGGAATAACAGAAATCCATCCTGATGTAGTTAGCTATGTATCACATGCTACACAACAAAGACTACAAAACCTCGTGGAAAAACTATCAGAGACTGCTCAACAAAGGAATATTTCCTACAAGGTAACTGTATTTAATTGCTCAAATCAAATGGCAGAATTGCACAAATTCAGCAGGCTGTGGTGTTAACTGTAATGCAGGAGTTCAGGTGTTCTTTGTTCTGTGAAATCAGGTTGTTTATTCTCTTTGACTGATTCACCTTCCATTAAGATATTAATACACATGGGTGACTGGAACTTTTCAGCTTGCATATACAAAATAGTTTTAAAACAAATGCAGAGAAGCTGTGCCCTCCCCTTTATTATGTCAAATGTTTAGTGTGTGAGTGATTGTAGAGTCTGACAGATAAAAGCACTGCTTTGAATTCCCAGGAGACTGCTATCTGACAGATGTATGTTCCTAATAGATGCAAATGCCTGAGCAACGTTTAAAAGAAACCACACAGATCTGTGAAATATGTTTGAGAGGTTAAAGCTGTGATGATATTAGTTTAGAAGTCAAAATCTGATGATTCATGGAATAGAACAAAATGCTTTTAAGAGTTCTAGCTGGTTTGACTGGTGTAAATATACTCCTGCTATTTGTCTGAAAAGGACAAAGTGAGCATTGGAGCTTTGAATGTGTATGTTCTTCCCCAGTACAGTACAAGTTAACAGCTTTGTTTTTAAGGGAGTAATGAGAAACATATTTGCTGTATTTTCAGGATGATGAAAGATATGAACAAGCAAGTGACGTTCGGGCTCAGCTCAAGTTCTTTGAACAACTTGATCAAATAGAAAAGCAGCGTAAAGATGAACAAGAAAGGGAAATTTTAATGCGTGCAGCAAAGGCAAGTGCTTGGCTCTCACACGTGTTTGCAAAGTGTCATTTTTGACATCAAAACTACAGAGTTTCTTTTCATTCTAAAACACTTGCAATGAAGGGAAAGACTAATCTTCAAAGATGGAATGTGTCCTTAACTAGAGCTCAGTTTTGCTTTTCATTGTAAAGCATGGGGAGCAGCTTCTTTGCCAGCCTCATTGCATGTTCCCAAATTAAAAGGAGGCTTGAAATTTAGTTTTTGCATTTTGCATTGGTAAAAAAAGATTAATTTTATGGCTTGGTGGTACTCTTAAATGTAATAGTGAAGTTGCAGGTGTTTTAGAGACTAGAAATAGAATTCAGAAAGGTTTGTACAAATCGGAGAAATACAATAAATAGGAAGCAGTTGATGTAAACATGAATTTGAATATTAAACTGTGCTTTTCCTCAGTGAGTATAGAATGAATAGGATTAGATAAGAGCAGCCTAGAAATAATTCACAAAACAACCTATGTTTGCTGTTAGTTTTGTGATCCAGCATGAGTTGAAAATGTCAAGATCCAAATTTATTTTGTTGTTGGCCTAAGGAATGTAAGGGATTAACAACACTCAGGATTGATAGGACGAGAAGAAAGGGCCTCAAGTTGCGTCAGGGGAGGTTTAGATGGAATATTGAGAACAATTTCATCGCTGAAAGGGTTGTCAAGCCCTGGAACAGGCTGCCCAGGGCAGTGGTTGAGTCACCATCCTTGGAAGTATTGTGTAGATGTGGCACTTGGGGACGTGGTTCAGTGGTGGGCTTGGCAGTGCTGGCAAAGCAGCTGGACTTGATGTTCTTAAAAGTATTTTCTAATCGATTTTGAGATTCTAAAGGCATGACACACAGAGGGAATTGCAGGTGCCCAGTGAATTGGGCAGTTACTGATGTAAATGGTCTCGGGTCACTTAGGTGCACTTTGTTCAGCCTGCAGCCTGACCTGTGTGTGTAGGTGTAGCAGAAAGATCTGCTCTGAGTAAGTGCCTGGTTACCCAGCAAGGGGAGGAATCGTTCCAAAAGGTGCAGGTTTGATTCCTTTGTTCATATGCAAAGTGTGTAATTCAGTTCACAGATCTGTGTAATTTGTGTCTTGTAATGGTTGCATTTAAGGCATAATTGCCTGGCTACTCCTTAGCTATCTTTAACAAAGCAGAAAGTGGGATGCCTTTTTCAAAAATAGGTACACTAAACTAAGAAAAGGAAAACTTTTAATTTCTAAAAATTGTTTATCACTGTTGCCCTTCCTTGGAGTGGTAGGTATTCCTCACTTCCTGCTGAAGTTTAAGAAAAGCTTTCATATCCTGTGTAAAACTTATAATCTTTAACTGCTTTTGTAACTGAATTGATTTTTCTTTTTTTTCCTCCAACCACCTCCTGTTCATCCTTTATCAACACAGTCTCGATCTCGGCAAGAAGATCCAGAACAGCTTAGGTTGAAACAGAAGGCCAAGGAGGTGAGTGTTGACCTTAACATGAACTTTTCTTTTGGAAATTGAAAGAGAAATGATGACCAGTGATGATGTTCTGGCACACACAGATGCAGCAGCAAGAGCTAGCACAGATGAGACAGAGGGATGCCAACCTGACTGCGTTAGCTGCCATCGGCCCCAGAAAGAAAAGGAAAGTAGACTCACCAGGATCTGGATCAGGGACAGAGGTACAGTATAATTGTCACCTTTGGTTTTACTGCCTCAGCCTCTGTGCAAACCTTTCTGTTCAGAGCTTTTTCCCCAGTTTGTGGAAGCTCCCTGGGCAGCCAGAAGTGTTCTGTGTTCAGATTTGCTCACTCCAAGGCCAGGATCAGTTTTTAGCCCCTGCAGTGGCTTAGGGAATAGAATCTGAGTGGTCATTCCCTGACTGATGGAACTGGAGGGATTTTAGAAAAACCATCTCTGATCTCACCAGTCTCAGCTTTTTGGGCCTCCATAGTTTCGGAAGGAGATTTCTGTGCTTGTAACCAGTCTAACATGGAGTGCAGAGTAAGGCTGAGGGAGGTGGGGTGGTAGAATTGAATCACTGCTAAATTTGACAGCAAGAGCCTCAATTTACAGGAGCTTGCCTAATTTCTTTCTTCAGCAGTTGATTGGCCTCAGTTTTAGTGTCTCCACAGCAGATCAGTTTGACCAGTTCCATCTGATCAGGATGTTCTTGCACATCCTGTGTATATTCTACTATTGAATCTGCCTTTTAAAAAATTCCCTGCAGACTAAGTATCAGAATGCTCACTGTCTGATTCGTTTAATTTACATTCTTGGTAGATGATTATCTGCTATATTTCTAAACAAGTTAATAAACAAGAAATGGTATAAAATTGCTTTCTGCATGAGACATTCAAGATGGGATTTTTCTAATGTTTAAAAAGAACAAAATATTCTTGAAAATTGTCATTTATTGGACCAAAAACTCTCTTCATAATTTGAGGATTTTTCCCCATGGGGTTTTGTGTCTGATAGCAAGTGACAGAATAGTAATAGTTTAATAATTCTGTTTATTACTTCTTGAACAGTCTGAATTTTCAGTGCTAAAGCATTTATACTGTAGAAAAGCCTCAAAAGAGTTCAGCTTGGTTTATACTGAATTGCTAGAAGCAACAATTTACATGTGCTTGATACAAAATGGTAGAGAATGTTACTTTAGTTTATAAAAACCCAAGCCTCTTGAGCATCTTTTAAAGTAATTTTAAGTTTTGAAATTTACTAAAATGTCTGCTACTGAGAATAAGACTTGTTTTTATATAAGCTGACAAATTACTCTATTAAAGGTTTATAGATGCGGTTTAAAATGATGAAAATTGCAGAATGGGGCGCTTTGCAAAGATAGATGTGTACGCAAATGAAGTTGTCTCAGAGGAATATGCTGGAGTACCTCATGCAGAGTTAATGTTGGCATTGCTTACTCCTGCATGCTCAGCTGTGCCACCTTAATGGCCTGTTAATGTCACTTAGGTTATGGGATGTATTTTGCATCTCCTGTGAACACTTGTTTGTATTTCATCTAAATCTGACTAATTTAGTTATCCTGGATTAATCACTGGTTAACCAATTAACTACAGGTTCCCAGGAAATCTAATCTTTTTGTCTGTTTAATTAAGAAGCAGCTGCCTTTGATCTGATACTCACAGCTGTGCTTTTGCTGCTGTGTCACTTGACATTTTTAAATTGGGCTCCACTTGTCACCATTTGTATGCAGTTTGTGGTTAAGGCATATTACAAGAAGTGTGGAAAATAAGGTTTGTCGTTACTTAGACACAGATTTGTAAATGGAAGCTTTTGATGTCTACAAATGCTGACTCTTAATTACATGCAAAATCACATCTAAGTAGTAATTGCACTGTTTTGTTTCCAAATTCATCAAAACAGGTTGCTGTCAGTTTGAGAGTTTTATGTCTGTGATTTTACTGAAAGTTACCAAAAAGCTTCTTAACTTATTCCATACATAATTCTGTGTCTTTAAAGACTCCTGAAGTTTTGCCTTTGCATTTCAAGTATTATGGTCTACATAATAAACCTCAGGCTTGGGCTTTCGCTAAAGAATATTTCAAAACGAAGAATAAACCCCCTGCTAACCATTCCTTTTGTTGTCTAGCAATCATATGTATGTGAGAAAATTTAGTTAGCATCCAATACTCTCCTGCATCTTCTAATTTCCACTGAAGTTGATGAAAATTAGATGGCCAAATTGTGCAAGTGTCTTAAAATATCCCTTGAAAATCCAGTCTTTGAGCAGCCCTAACTACAGGATTTTGGTGATTTGATGTTTGCTGGGTGAACAGAATGCTTGAGAATCAAAAATCTGACTTTACTGTTAGCACTGTGGTGAAGCAAGTTCACCTGCACTGAACAGAGTTCTGCTAACCCAGAGTGATCATTTCCAGTGCTGTTTAGGTTGGTTTGATCATCAGTAATGTTCACTGATTAAGTACATTATTTTCACATATGTTAGTGGGACCCTCAGCAGCTTATTCATATGGCTCATTCACCACTCTAAATTCTGGGCTTTTTTTCAAGTCTGGGGTGTTTTTATTAAGAAACATTTTTGAAAATTTTCCAAACTCACAGGCAGGTAAGCCTTTATTCACCACTGGAGTGTGTTTGGCGTCATGAAATATCAGAGTTTCATTGAAAAAAGAAAAGAGAACATTATTATAGTAAATGAAACTGGAGGGAAAAGTGAATCCGTAGCTGAGCCACAGAAATAGAACCGGTTCCCAGAAGAATTCGGTATTTAGGTAAATCAGCTATTTAGGTAAATTTCAGCAACAGAGGACTGGAAATTGAGGGAGCAGCCGGGATTCCGGTCCGCGCGCGCCACCTGCCGGGCACTGCGCGGTGCTGCAGCTCCTTCCCCGCCTGCCCGTGCCGCTCATTTGTTTCCTTCTGCTTTTTGCCTTTTTCTTCTTTTTTAAAAATGACAGCTGTAATAACATGCTGCTTCTTTATCGTGTCGCTTCGGGAAACTCCCAGCGTGTTCCAAAGGGATGAGTGGTGCTGAGAGATGGAGAAGTATTCAGAGGTCATTAGAGAATGTGTGACTGTGCCTAGGAAAGCTTCTCCTAAATATAGTGCTGAACTTGGTTACAGCTGTTGTCACCAGGAGAACATTCTGTCATGGAGATCAGGGGGATCTAGGAAATGATTCAAGGCCTCACAGTTCCAGGAACAGGATTGCTTCCCAAGTCATCCACAGCTCCAGAGCTGCCCTTGGTATCTGTGTGCTGGCATTGTGAAGAATCCTGGCCCTTCTGCTTGGTTTGGTTATTGGGATTGCCTGTCCTTAGTGCCTTCCTAAAAAACCAGACAGTGCTTTGGGGCTTTTTTGTCTATGTTGAATGCCACTGAAAACTTCTGATTGTTCAACTGTTGTTAATAAATAAGAATTAAAAAGGAACTCTCTAATCTGGTAGCATTCCTGACTATGTAGAGTTTTTAGGTCACATGTTTTCTCTGAAAAGTTTTGGAATACTTTTGGGCATGGACTGATTGACCTGTGCTTGTGCTTTCCAGGGATCTGGTTCGAGTGCAGCAGTCCCAGGCAGCTCTGGAGTTGGAACAACCAGACAGTTTACGCGACAAAGGATAACGCGGGTGAACCTCAGGGACCTCATATTTTGTTTAGAAAATGAGCGAGAGACAAGCCATTCACTATTGCTATACAAAGCATTCCTTAAGTAAAATGGAAAAGATCAAGGTATTTTTGACGGAGAGACGCCTGAGGACATTTTTTAATATATTTGCAAATTACGCCTTTTTGTAACGAGCGAATGGGATATTGTTTAAAAAACAACCACCTCTTTACATGGAACAGTTTTATATTCCTGTTTATAAATAAACTCTTCAGTATAAGAGAAGTACATTTCTGTAACAGTGAGGATACTTACAAGGCCTGTGGATACTATAAAAGGACAATTAAATTTTAACTCATCTCTTGATTGAGTGGCCTTCTTGCCAAACAAGCCATATATAAAGACTGATGGAATCGTTTAGCAAATAACTAGCTACCCTTTGTCAGCCCTGTAGCAGTTTTGACATTAATTGTTCATTTTAGTTCAGTTTTATTCAACTAAATCCATTATAGGCATATGTCTACAGCAGATGACCTCATTTCATTTAGCTTTTTTTTTTTTGAACAGTCAGTTAGCAAAGCAAACTGATTTTTTAAGAATATTTATCTTTCCCCCAAATGCTCAAAATCTAGAGGGATATACAGTTAATTTTAAACATAACCTCAATTTTAATCACATTATTGCTTATTAGAGGCCCTGAAATCCCATAAAGGAGGGTTACTTCTGAATGTTTTAGCAGCATCTGTAAAAATGCATTTTATTTGCTATAGTTTGTAAAGCTGTAAAGTTAAAAAAGGAAAAAAAGGAAAAAAAGAGAAACCTTTTCAGCATAAATATATTTTACTTGCACTGTGTTTTTTAGCTAAAGTGAAAGCTTAGATTAAATAAAATCAAAAGTTGAGAGGAATCATCAAAAGACTGTTTCTCAGTGTGAATCAAGTGTTGAAAAATGGTTGGTGTATTTTGTCAGTAATTGTACATAATTTTTGGCACATAACATAAAAATGGCTATGTAAACTATAATTATTTTGCTAAAAGACTGTATGCAAGCTGTGGGCCTACTTTAAAGATGTCCAGAGCAAAGTCCCTTCTTTGTACCTATTTTTTTATTACAAATATACTAATTGGTTCTTTATATTTTCAGAGGTTATTGTATTAAATTGTCTATTGATAGTACTTTTATGACTGTAAATACTTTGGCTTTCTTTGTGTGAACTCTCATGGTAGAATTTAACTCTCTTGCGTGTAAACTGAATGCTGATCAGTATTTTTATCAACACCTGACAACTGTTACACCCCTTTTATTTTGTCTTTTAGGAAATCCTGTCTTTCCATTTTTTTTTTCATGTAAATTTTGCACAGTTACTTGTTCATATGTAAATATTTTACTTTCAAAAATGAAGTTTTTAATTGCTATTGTTTTATATAGGATTGAAAGAAAATTAACTCCTTTATTAAAAACAAATTTATCTGTATTTGCTAATGTATTTTTCTCTCTAAATCCTTTCTCCACTTGGATTTATTTTTCTTGGCACACTAAATGATGAGTCTACCTGAGGGGATACTACAGATGAACTTCGGGATGTTTTTGTATTGTTTTGTTTTGTCAGTATTTTGGAGTATGTGACTTCATGAATCTTGACATTTGATTGTTGTCTTAGAGGTCTTGGAGTGACATCAGTGGACAGTGGGTTTGCTTTGCTTGGTTTCTCAGCAGGGAAAGGTGTTTGAAACATCTGAAATATTTTGTGTTTGTCTAGTGAAGGTTTAATAAAACACCCTGTCCTTGAGGGCAGCCTGCTCCCTCAAACACAGCTCCAGTGGTTTGCAGAAGAAGGTAGGATATGAAACACAATTTGGAGCACAATTATAAAAGAAAATAATCAGGGACACTTCTGATTATCGGTGTGAAAATCTGAGAAGCATTTCTGATGTTCTGTACTGAATATTTAGCTTTTGGCTTGTATTTTTTTTAATTCCTCCCCTTATGGGCTGCTTAACCTAATAATTTTGAGGGTGTAAATCCTGCTAATCCATTAATTTGATGATTATTCCTTACATACTGACAAATGAGTCCCCAAGCCCTGCTGTGGAGCAAGCACTGGCAGCAGGCCTGTGGGAGATCAGTGTCTGGTAAAGAGGATCAGCTCCTGAAGGGATGTGTTCACCCGACACCCTGCGTGACACTGACACGGGACTCTCCTTGTTTGTAAACTCCAAACAAGTCCTTTCACTTTTGGCCAAAGCACTGTCAGAACACTCCTTTAATTTAGCAGGATCTGGTTGTAATTATTAATAACCACTGGGCACAGTGTCTGCAGAGCTGTGGCAGGTAAGTGGGGAAGAAACTGAAAAATTCAAGTTATTACATGGTGTGCTGTACTTTGCTCTCCCTGCTCAGTAGTAGCTTAGAAATATTCTAGAGAAGCCGAGGGAGAGATCTGTAAGAGGTGAGCTCTTGGTTTTATTTTAATTAACATTGGTTTTAAGTGCATAGGCAGCCCTTCACTCCGTATAATTTTTCTCAGCTAAAAGATAAATATTGCTGTTGTTAGTCAGAAAAGCTGGTAGCATCCATCTCCTTCCAATAGTTCAAATTCATGATGTTTTAGACTGGGGAATTGGCACATTATTGTCAGTACACTGGCACTTGTGAGGAGTTCTCAGGGCAGAGCAGCTGCAGACTTTTGTTCATTTGTTGTTGGTTTGGGTTTTTTTTATAATAAAACTGATAACTGGTTTTGAAGCTACTCAGAAATTTGACATTTGGAAGGCACAGCTGAGGAGGGGTGGCATTTACAGGGCAATACCTGTGTACAACAGCACTTCTCTTGTGTGTCAGTGACCTGCAGAGAGAGAAATTACCATTTCCTGGCCCCAAAGCTTGTGCAGCTCCACCAGAGAGTGAGGGTGAGCACGGAAGAGAATTTACTGCCTCTTTCTTCGGGTCTCTGTACGCACCCCCAAAACTGAAGTTTGCCACAGCTGGGGTGTTCTATGTGTGAGTCAGTGAGGGTTTATTACACCTTTATTTTATCCCACTTTTTCAGCTCCATGTCAGGGACAGTTCCTTCTCTCTTGCCTGTAAGTCTGTGACTTGTAGTGGGCTTTCTACCCAGTTTTACAGAAGTCTTGAGGTGTTTCTTTTTTTTAACACTTTTGATGGGGTAGTGCAGAGCTGTAATGTTCCTGAACTGTTGATATCATTCTTTTTCCAGCAGAAAAATTGAACAGAACAAGTAGGATAGAATAAGGCACTCTGAATTCAGCCTGTTTTTCTCATTTCACAGGTTTATAATTAAATAGATATGTTTTCAGGAAACCTTTTAATATATAGTGAGAGGTACATGCATGATAAATACCACCAATTTCGCATCAATTAAGATTTTATTGGAGGTTTCCCTGTGATCCAAGAAGTTTCCCTGCATTTCTGAGATTGTCGAAATTGCAAATAATGATACAATTAGCCATTTTGTTAGGTTTGCAGCTGTTAGTCCATCTGCAGAGAAGAGTCTTGACCTTTGGGGTAAGTGAAGGAGGGTGGCAGCTGGGCTGAGCTGGTGGCACTTTCAGCAGTGACGTTTCCCTGCAGTGTGGGAGTGTGGATCCACCTGCCCAGGTGAGTGCAGAGCCCTGTGCTTGGCTGTGCAAGGTGGAAGGGTCCCTTCTTCAAACACTTCAGTGCTCGTGCCAGGATTTTTGCACAGCAGGGCTTTAGGTAAGGACAGGCCAACCTGATGTGTTAAAAAGTGCCAGGAGGAAAAGGTTTAGGTTGTTTGGGTTGATCCCAAACTTTATATATTTGGGAATGTCATGCAATAGTGCCATGTGTAAGGCTTGCTCCTCAGTGTCTGGGGAGGTTTTTTAGCAAGTGACATTCCCGTGGCTCTGGAAGCTGCCAGGCTGATGAATTTGGGAGATGTTTGTTGGAGGGATGAATAGGGAGGGCAGCACCTTACAGGCTGCTCTGCTGTGCTGACCTGCCTTTTACTTGCCCAACACAAAAGCTCCCCCAGTTAGGATATCGCGCAGGATGACGACTGGGGGAATTAGAAGTACATATTCATAGCACAGAGGAGTCCTCTCCTGCAAATCTGCTGTGGCCAAACCATGCACTTTTCCTTCTCCCACTGGAGTCCTGGGAGTGGTTGTGCCAGGGATCAGAGGGGACAAGCCAGAACTCCTTAATTTTGTGTGGTGTTATTACCTGATGCCACAGAGCTGTGAGAGAAAGGGAATACATTCTTTAAAACTTGCTTTTAGGAGTTCAGTCGTGTTTTCCTGTGTCAGCTGAGAGAAAGAAACTTGCCCAGTGCTGCTGCAGATGTGGGAGAGCAAGGGGAGCTCTGGGCACATTGTGGGGAGGCCTTGTCACCACTGCCTGATCTTACTTTGTTCTGCCCCTTCAGAAATAACTTTTCCTGTGAAACAGTTTCTTTTCCCTTTGTTTTCCTGCTCAGCTTATTTACTGTTATTCTCTGGAAGCAGCTGGGTTGCACCCTGTTCGGTTTCCTCCTGGGAGTTTCCCTGTTCCCAAGTCAAGAGAAGACTTGTACAAACAGCACAAACAGTGTTTGGGCTGTGATATGGTACCAGACTGCTGTGAAAGTGCTGAATAAATGCATAACAAATCTGGCTTTTACTGCTCTGTAAAAGTACTGCATGGTTTAACTTGAGCACTTATGTACTTTTCCAATCCAATAACAAAATCAAGTTGCCAAAAAAAAAAAGTTGTGAGTGCTTTCTAGTTTGCTGTGATGCATTTGGTGCTCTAATTTCGAGCAAACACGTTGGAGTGTTACCCAATTATGGCAGATTGGAATATGAAGAACAATATATTTAATTTCCCAGGAGAGCAGCGTGCTGATGTTTAGGAGCAGCCTCTTTCAGTGAAAACTAAAATCCTTGTGTCATGTTGAGTATGTCACTGTTCAGCTCCTTTGCTCCACTTTGAGAGGGACAAAAATAAAATCTGGGTAAGTTATAGGTAAGGCCCTTCACCTTGAGGTGGAATTGGTGGGATTGATCATTTATATTTGAGAAATAAGAGTTAAGTTCCTTAAAAACAATTATAGTCTCACTTTTCATGCTGATGCACAGCAGTGGTGCGTGATTTGAAGTTGTGGAGGGGTTTCCTTCATATAGTAGCTTTTTTTTTGTCCTTTTCATTCTATTTGCATGGTGTGAATTCCTACTTTTCCTACTTATTCCTACTCAAGTTGTGGGAATATTTTGTATGTATTTGCTTATTCTTGATACTGATATTTCAAGGTCTGTATTTAGAGCACAGCCCTAAACCAGCTGTGCTGGTGGAGCTGAGTGTGCCAGTGGGGATGGGCACCGTTCCCACCCAGCCCTCTCCTCCCCAAACCCAGGGCTGGCCTGTCCCTCCTGTTCCTGCAGCTTGATCCCAGAAAAGCTCCCCAAAACTCAGTTCCCTGATGGGAAAATGTCCAGGAGCTCAGCTGGGCAGGGCCAGGGCAGGAGCTGACAGCTGGGAAGGAGGAAATGAGAGGCCTGGACAGGCAAGGCTTAGGCAGTGCAGGGTGCATGAGCTGGAAGCTCTGAGCACATTCATCCTGTGGGAATGTGCCTGGGGCTGCCCATCAGCATAAAAAATAAATAAATACCCTAAAAATAGCTAAATCCGGTACCTATACAACACAAAGCAGGTCTGTGTGAGCATCTCCATCTCCTTGGCAACAGAAGCAGGCAGGGAGCAGGGAAGGTTGAGTGAGGTGTGTGAGTGTGGTCAGCAGTGGCTGTGGAGGAGGCAAAAGGGCTCAACCTGGCAGTGCCAACACCACCTTCTTGAGATGGGAACTGCTGCCTTGGAGGGTTTGTAGGCTTGGATGGATTCTTCTGGGAGTTTATGAAGTTGCTTTGTGAGCATGGAGGAAGGTCAGGAGGTGTGGGCTGCCCCTGCTCCCACCCCAGCTAATTTATGGACAGATAGATATATAGATATATAGGTAGGTAGATGTATATATGTGAAATATGCATGTCTGTATATATATATTATATACATTTGTGTATAAATACATGCATAAACTGGGAGATATTTATAAAAGTCTGCTCTATATGTATGAAAGATGCACCATTTTGATACACACAGTGAGGCCTTACTCTGTGACCCACCAGCTCTCCTGTACCCCTGATCCTGACAAAAGCTGATTTTGCAGAACTAGAGAGTGTAAGTGTCACTCAAAGCTGCTTAAACGTGTAAAAGGGAATAATCTTCTAATTGTCCAGCAACGAGGCTCTTGGATGTCTCATCCTGCATGTGGAAACTGCTGGGGAATGCTCCCTCGGAGGATGGGGATGCTAAGGAAACTTTTCAAGGAAAACTCCTGGGTCGTTCTCCCCTTATATCCAGGGAATGCTCCGGTTGTAGAGTATTTTGTGGCTGGATTTGGAAAGGGAGTGCAGTGAGGAAGTGTGAGAAGCTAAGAGAAAAAAAGAAATCCAAGTGTTGACAAAGTAGATCAACACTCAGTAGGAGTTTAATGAGAGAGCTGGGGCAGTGTGGAGCCGGGTGAGGGGGACGAAGGAGGTCAGTGCTGGACTGTCCCCGCTTTGGGGGTGAGGGAGAAGGCAATAATGACCCCTGGGAAAAGTGATATAAAGAGGTGAGGATGGTGGAGGCAGCTGGCCCTCGTTTCCCCGTGCCTTCACCGGTCAGAGGGGATTAACACGGGCTGCGTCCCATCCGTGCCTCAGCTGAATTCCCGCTGAGGGACGGCACGGAAACCCTCACTGGGAAGCGCTCTGTAATTGCAGTTATTTCATTAGGAAGGAGCCGTATCCGTTCCTCCGTGGGCAGGGAAAGGCTGGGAGCCCGCACGGGCGGCCGGCTCGCCTCGACAGGCGGCAGAGGGTGCTCTGAGCCCGGCTACGCCGAGCCCGACAGCTCCGGCCCCGCTCCATCCCCGCTCCATCCCCGCAAGGAAACACAGCCCTGCCCAAAACACCGCCCGCGGAGGGGGCAATGCTGCTCTGCTTAATGCAAAGTATGAATTATGCATTTGCTGACTGCTAAATAATAGAAAGTGGGGAGGGGAAAAAAGGGGATGCAGCTCGGATAATGTGGCAGGAAAAAAAGCCCCCAGAACTCCAATTAAAGAAAAAATTAATTGAAAGGAATGAGGAGAGAGCATTGTGTGGTTCAGTAGGGTTTGATCAGAATGGCTGCCCCAGACTATTTATGTATTTAAGTCTTTTTGGACAGTGCAGTCACCAAGTGGAGCAGATGTCTGTGAGCTACAAGAGCAAAGGCAGGTACAAGCTGAGGGAAAAAGTGCAGAAGAAAATGAAACTGTCGATTAGAAGTGTTTACAAACAAGATAGAGATGTTCAAAGGGAACTGGCAAGATGCAAGAACATCAATGTCAAAAAGCACAGTACACACAGAATCAACATTTTAACTACTGCCTCTTAATTCCCCCCCCTTCTTCCAAGTGCTGCGATTCCTGCAAGTTGCAAATGTATGAGGGTCCATGGTGAGTTGTGTTCGGAGAGGGTGGAAGTACACTGAGCCAGGAGCTGTGGATGGTGGAGGTAAAAAATCCCAGCTATCCTAGGAATGTGCTTTGGGACTGCAGGGGGGCTGCAGAGCAGGGCCTGTCTGGGTTCTTCTCCCAGTCAGCTTCACTGCTGCTTCCTGCCCTAACCCTAACCCTACCCCCAACCCTAACCCTAACCCCACCCCTAACCTTAACTCTAACTCCTGCACGTGTTAGGAGCAGCAGGCAGGTGTGGGCTGGATCCAGCTGCCTGGATCCAGCCAGGATCCCCGTGGCTCTTGGCCCTAAATCCCAGTTAATTTGTGTTTAGAGTTTAGAACTGTGCACCAGTGGGATTTCCCCGCCCTCATCCATCAGTGAGGGATGCAGTGATGGAGAGAGATGGGTGCAGGGACAGCTGTGGGGTGACCTTGCTTGCATCCCATCCATCCATCCATCCCTCCATCCATCCCTCCACCCATCCACCCATCCGTCCCTCCATCCACTCATGCTTCTGGCAGCAATCAGAGGGTTGAGTCTGCCCCTTTTCCCATCTCCCGGGGTGCCCAAGTCACTGTAAACCTCCAAGATAATCCCAAAGCCACTCTCTAATGTCACCCTGTGGCTGAAGGGCTGGCTTGGTCCTGGCTGCCAGCCCTGCCATGTCCCAGCCCTGGCTGCTGCATGGATTCCAGGTCAAACCACCCCATGGGCAGCTCAGTGTCAGAGATCGCTGTTTTCTAGGTCGTTAAGTCCTTTGCGCTTTAATTCTTTGCCTCCTGAACACCCCCAAGGTATGTTATAATCACCCCAAAATGCAGCCACTAATTGTTTGGTGTCCCCGTGGGGGAGGAAGAGCAGAGTCACATTAAATCACAATAATCAAGAGCTTCTGTAACAAATGAGCTGGAACCCAGCTGACAGGGGGAAGCTGCGGTGCTGCCTCGTGCTCCAGCAAGGGCCCTGTTTAGTCGTAATCTTATTTGTAATCTAATCAATATGTTTACTGAAGGAGAGAATATCATCAAGTATTACTTTAAGACACTTAGGGGATGTGACACCGTGCACAACTCACATGTAAACAGGTTTGTTGGCTGTGTTTGCTCAGAGGAAGAACGGGCTGTGTTTAGCAGGGCTGGCAGAGGGGAGCAGGGGGACCCCCAGGGATGGGCTGTGCCTGAGCCTCTCCCCAGCTCCCCATCCCACCATGGCCACGTGGGTGCCCAGGCCCTTTCCCAGGCTTGTGGGCAGGCAGTTCCCTCCAGCCTTCTCTGGCCTGCACCAAGCCCAGGTGTCCTGTCCCATGAGACATTTTTTAGCCTTCAGGAAAGTTTGGAGGTTTTATTAAAAACTTACCACATAATATCCACAATAAAAAATTAGGCTCTAATGCACCCAGTGGAGGAGTTCCCCTCTTACCCCAGGCAGTTAGGAAGTGTCTTTTACCCTGAAACATGAGGACTATACATATAAAAGTGTGTATGTTTCCCTTATAAAAATTTTATCCTGTCTAATGTATCCCAAAGCTCTTTAAAAACTGAAAGCAGAAATTCTGGAAGCTTGGCTGCAGCTCTGGGTGAAGGGAGGGCTGCTTAGGTGAAAGCAGCCCCTGCACACTGACAGTGAGGGGGGACACTGTGTCCCAACAGGGCAGAAGCATCATCCAAGATAGGCAGGATGGGACCATTCCCATGGGTCTTGGACAGATGTGCCAAGATCCTGAAGCATCTCTAGGGGTCCAGAGCCCATGGCATCACACAGACATGTCCCCAGCTCACTGATGCAAAAAACACATTACCTATGAGTTAAACTGATCAGAAAGCTGGTAGAAAAATAAAAACTACAGGAAAAATAAATGCTGCCTGTTCAATAACTCTGCCTGTTCAATAACTTAAATTAAGACTTATTTGAAAGCTCTGTTTGCAGAAAACACTCACCCTTCCCTTTATTTTTTAATGAATTTGGGTTAGGGTAAGGCTTAGGGTTAGGCTTGAGAGAGCCAAAGAGCCCAGAGCTCCAGGAACACTGGGGCTGGAAAAGGCCTGCCAAGGCCATCCCTCCAGGGCCCCAACATTGCTGCTCCACCTTTCTGACCTGGAAACCCATGGTGATGAATTTAGGGTTAATCCTAGGGTCTAGTGAATTGAGGAGGGGTTGGGGTAAGTCCAATTAACTCCCCATTGCAGTTTGGTAACTTCATTAATCAGGTAGGAAAAGCCTCTTCATGCACTGCTCCTAGGGCAGGCAGCAGCAGCCTTCCTTCCCAGACATCACATCCCCTGCCTGGGGCAAAAGGCTCCTCAGGATTTCCAGGGGGGCTGGGGTAACCCAGGAGGAGTTTAGGGTGCAGAGCAGAGACCTCAAAGGGCTTCTGCCAGTTGAATGCAAGGGCCACTGCCAGCCTTGCTCATGTGGAGTTTTCCCTGCCTGACTGGCACTGATACTGCAGAGAAATGGACTCATCCCTTGCCTAGACCAAAGGAAAAATTCCCCACCTCTGTCCCTGTGGGGACAACCCCAGCCCTGGGGGAGGTCCTGCTGTAGGGCTGGAGCTGGCAGTGCCTCGGTGGAATTCCAGCAGCTCTTGTGGTGGATGGACTGGGCTGGCACTTGCAGGCAAAGCTCTGTGGATCTCTGGCACTGCTGTGGCTGCAAGGGCTTGGCTCTGGCTGTTCCACCTATGCAGCCAGTGAAAAACAATCCAGGAAGGGGGGAAAGACTGAATGAACTGGCCAAAACATCCTTAAAATGTCATTTTCCAAGGTGGGAAGGAGGCTGTGTGTGACTGCCTGGGAACTGAGGCCATGCACACCCTGGGCATCATCTGAGTGTTGCTCAGGGTGAATTTGGTTAAGTTTTGGAATAGGTTCCCCAGGGAAATGGTGTAGTCACCAGCCCTGGAAATGTTAAAAAAAATGAGTGAAGGTGGCACTTCACAACATGGTTTGGTGGACAAGGTGGTGTTTGGTTGGACTTGATGATCTTGGAGGTATTTTTGCAAGTTTAATGATTCCATTATTCTATGAATGCATCTGCTCTGTGTGGAGCTGGCACAGGGCTCCTGAGGTGGCTTTTGTGGGATTTTTGTTATGTTTTTCTTGGAAGTGTCATGGGGGTTTTTTGAATAACATAAAGAGTGATTTAAAATAGAGCCCACTCATCACAGATGACAGGGTAGTTACAAAATCCAGTGTTTCAGGAGAGAAATGCCAACACAGCAGCCCGGAGGCTCTTGGAAAAGCCAATGGATAAAGGGTGGGCAGCTCTGCTGGGGCTGGTGCTGGCACCCACCAGGGCTGGGAAGCTGCTTCCCCCTGCCAGGGAATGGGGATGGCACTTCTGGCACAGGGAAGTGAGTCCAGGTGCCTTTGGCTGCACAGGGCTGTGGGATGTGGACTGGCAGCACAGGAGAAGCAGGAGGGTTTCACCAAAGCCTTGTAGGGAAGCTCCAGGGCTGATGCCCCAGCCAGCTGCCATCTCTGCACAAAAGTAGAGTAACTGCTTTGGCAGCTCATCCCCCTGCACATTTGGCTGCTGATGCTGCCTGAGCCATCGGGTGCAAGCCTGGGGGTGCTGGTCCCTTAATTTAAGGGATACTGGAGGGGGAAGCTCAGGAGAGGCACGTTCTTTGTTTCAGGGATGTTTTTCCACCGGACTTGCCAGAGGCAGGTGGCTCATTCCCCCATGCTGGCTCTGACATGCTCCACTCCCTTCAAACTGTGTCTGCCACTGGAATGGGGCCCTACAACCCTGAAAAATCCGTGAGGAGCTGCTGGCATCCCATGCAAGGCAGAGCTCAGAGCTTGTCTTCCTGCTGGCTGCAAGCAGGGAGCAGTGTCCCCACGCTGCTTTCCCTGCAAACCTTTGGCTGCTCTGTAGAGACATTTCCCCATCAGGAACGCTGTCCTTGGATGCTCTGACCACTGTCCCTGTGCCCCTGCCCATCCTCACAGCATGGATGCTCTGCTGCTCCCACACCCACGGACTGGGAGGAAATCCCCTGAGTCCAGAGAGTTCTCCTGTGCAGGGAGAGGGCTTTGCTTTCTTTCTGTTATTATCAGATAGACTGAGTCACACTGAGATAAATCCTGCAGATATTACAGCCTGTGTGTGCCTGAAAAAAGATGTATGTGGATGTTAACATTGCCAGTTGTCACCATGCTATGAGGGATGTTGTGGAAATAGAAAGGGAGAAAATATAATGGATACCTCAGATTTTCAGCCTTAATAGCTTTACAGCACATCTAATTATTATATATCTATCACATCAATATACTGCAGCACTCGTGGTATTTTTATTTAGCTCCATCTGGTGTATGATAACACACTTCTGGTACCAAAACAAGCATGAATTGGAAAGGAATTTAATACACAGTTCTGCAGAGAAGTCCCTTAAAAGATCCCAAACCAAGCACGTGTCATGCAAAACCAATACTGCAGTTGGGACAGAGAAAGCACCTCTGGGTGAAAAGGAGGGATGTGAACAATTAAAAGTGCACCCAGGCAGACACTCTGCTCCAGGTTTCTTGCCTGTAGCCTGCAAATCCAGTGTCAGTGCCATGTTTGCCCATCTCCCAGCACTCAGTGTGCACTCCTGGGAACAGAGGTGTGGGGTGGTTCTGGGTTTTCTCCAGCTTTGAGAGAGATGCAGGGGTGAAAAGGACAGGAGCACTAGAGACTGAGAGATGAGAGGGGAAGGGGCCAGCAAAACACCCTGTGGGTGTGGGAATGGTGGGAATGAGAAACACTCAGCCCTGCTCCCCGAGGGCTCCTTCACCAAGGCATTCTGAGTTCCTCAGCTCTGTGGAAAACACTTCATGGCAAAACCAAAAATAAATTCCCTGCTTGCTTTGCCCTCTGTTCTCCAAGGGAGGGGCAGCAGCGAGTGGATGTGCCAGACATTGTGGCCCCATTAACTGCAGGTGGAATAACCCTGGGGGACACACTTTAAGAGAGAGGAAAGGGGCTTTGTGGGAGGAAAGCTGTGTGATGTGAAGGAGATGATGAATATGCTGCCAGCATCCCTTGCTGGGGAAACCACCCTGGGATACACCAGTGCTGAAATCCTCCTTCCTCCTGCACTTGCAGAGATTCCCCTTCGCTCTCCCAGGTGAGCCCTAAAAAATGTAATTGCATGGAACAACTGCAGTAGTGAACTCCTGGTCTGCAGAGGATCAGTTTACAGCCAGGCTGGCCATGAGCAGGTGTTAGAAACCTGGCTCCACCTGGCCCCAGGTGCCCCCGGGGTGTGTTGGCCCCATGCACTGACCCTGCAGGGTTTGGGGCTGCTGGAATGGAAGCACTGAGGAAACAGGGGCTGTGGCTGTGCCGTGGAGGAACCACCAGAGGCTTCCAGGGGCTGCTGGTGACACAAGGTGAAGGATGGAGGTGATACAGGCAGGGGAGTGACGACCTCCCCACTTGGCATCTCTGAGTTCAAGTGGGATTTGCCAAGGAAATCTCCCTCTGCCTCACTAGCAGCACAGAAATGACTGCAGAGACCGCAGCTTTGAGGCTGGGAAGGACAGTCACAAGTGTAGAACTGTAGCTCCATGCAGCTGGTCCTGCACTGGAGGCAGAGCTGTGCCTGACTAACCTGTCCCACAGCAGATGACAGGGCAGCTGTGCTATATTTACTGCTGGATTACTTTTTAATCACATGTTTTCCTCCAAACAAAGAATTGCCAGCTCAGTACTTAGAGATCAATGCATTTTATTTATCATCTCCAGGCAGGCACTGTTTCCTATTAACGTTTTCCACACTTTACAGTCTAATTAAGGTCATCCAACCAGCAGAATGCTGCTGTGTGTGTTTTAAACTACTGTACCTAATTATTTCTTTTAAACTTTATGTGGAGTAGCCTGTGTCTGACCAGCAGGTCCCTGCTGCAGGCTGGAGACTCAGCAGTGGCTCCCTCCTGCTCCTGGGCAGGAGTCAGCACATGTGGGGACATTGCACATGCTCTCTGATGCTTATTTTTCTATTTGTTTAAAGAATCTTTTTGTTTGTTTGTTTGTTTTAAAACTTGGGAGCTTAAAAAAAGCCCTGAAAACTGCTTGTCACTGACCCAGACTTCTAGCAGGATCAGCACCAGGGTGTGACCTCTGAGCAGTGGGAAAGTCCCACCTGAGCCCAGTGCAGGCACACCTGAGCTATGGTGCATCTCCTGCAGTTTGCTTTGCTGTCATCCCCATGCTCTCAGCACTGGTATCATTGGGCTTGGCTCAGTGTCACATCTGATTTCACTGCAAATAGCCTCAAAATTCTTTGAAAGCCACAGCTTTCCCTAAACAGATTGTGGGACCTGCACCTACCTCTCTGCTACCTTTAAATCAAACTTCTCTGAATATATTACACTGCAGAGCCATATGTTCAGTGCCACTTCCCTCAATGTGTCGTGTAATTCATTGGCTGTAGGCTCCCCAAGATATATGGACCTTGCCAAAAATAGGGAATGCTGGACCAGCCCTCCTTCCTCTCCAGCAAAAACCTGCTTTCAGCTGGCTGGGGGAGAGGGTGGGTGGGAGTGGGCTTGAGGTTTGACTAAAAATGGGACAATCCCTTAAATTTTGTTCTGCAGACCCCATTCTGTGAATGCTGTGAGGACAATCCTTCAGCCCTGTCCCACTCAGGATTTTTTGTGGCTTTCAGTCTGCATTTCTGTGTAACACTCAGCTGGATAAAGAAATTGGAGTGAGTAGAGCAAAAGGCATCAAGAGCGTCAAGAAATTTTTGCTGTTGTGGGGGGACAAATGTGATCCATTCACATCTGGCCAGAATGGGATCTGCTAAAGCACTGGCAGGTTTCATCTTCATCAATATGGACAGACTCAATGGGAGCATCAGCTCCCTGTCCCCGTGGTGTGTCCTGCTCTTTTCCTGGTGTCCCCGTCCTGGGATGGGCAGGGAACAGCTCGGGCTGGAAGGAGCTTTAGGGGTGAGGCTGTCCCGGGTTCTGCTTTGCAGCCCCCTTTATCCCACCTTGTGTTGTGCACCTTTGGCTGGGGCTGCCAGTCCATTTGGGGGTGCTGGGGGTCTGAGGAGGTGCCAGACCCCAGAATGTCCCCGGGAGGTGCCTGGCTCTGTGCTCAGCCCTGGCTCCAGCGCTGTCAGGGCCCTGCCGAGTGCAATTACAGCTCTGGAATGCACTTCCCTGTGAATCCCTTCCAGGAGCAGCTAATATATGCTCTGATATTGGCACTGCTCTCGCTAATATTCCTGCCAGAGAATCCTCTGCTCTGCTTGAATATTCATGGGAAGCGAATGTGAGGAGAGGAACAGCCTAAATGAGGTGAGTACATTTAAAAATTCAGCTTCCAAATTCAGTGGCTATTTCTTGCAGCACTCACCCAAGCGTTAGCTCCCACACTATTAATTTCAGTCCGTGTTTCGGACTTCTGAGCAAATTTTCTGTGTTTTTCCCTCACTGGATCTGCAAATTCTTCCCTCCCTCGAGATCGGTAGCTTTGTATAAAAACAGCAACTCTCCTTGATGAACTTCGCAGTCAAAGGATTTGTTTTCCCTGACTTTTATTTAAATTATTCTGCCTTCACCTCCCCGTGCACGGTTCAGAGCCTGTGGTGGCTCTGTGCTGGGTTTGCAATGATTGTTGCTCAGGCAAACTCTCATTTGGGCTTGTCAAAGGAGTTCGGTGTGTTTGTAATTAAGAGCCTCTCACACCTTCTTTAACCTCGCTTACGAGGAGTCGAAGCGTTAGAAAAGCCTGCAAGAGGCAGGAAAGGCTCATTTGCACCTTGAAATGCCAATGTTTTGGGAGATCAATGCTGTCTGTATGGAACTAAACTATAAGCAACTTTCAAGTGCTTTTTAAAAAAAAATGTAGTGTCTCCTTTGCATATTGGATTCATGTCTGATTATATGGTGAGCGAGGTGTGAGATAATAGGGAAGAATCCTCCAAAGCATCAACTCCTTCTCATGTGCTGTGGCTCGAGCACAGCTCGGCTCTGCTTTCTTGTGCTTCCTCTCTGCTAAACGTAATCACACCCGGCCGGATGACGGGAAAGAAACATCACTCTTACAAAGCCCAGCCTAGGAAGTTTAGACTGTATCGGAATTAGGGTAATTAGTGTTTGCATTAGGCTGTTTCTCAGCCATGGAACCGGTTCCGTGGCAGGGAGGGAAGAAGGGCTGCCCTCCTCTTTGTCCCAGGAGGGGACACCAAGGCAGGATGACATCCTGACCTTGTGCTCACCCTCCAGCTCCACGGTGGCCTGAGCCACCCCACATCCCAGCCCAGGCCGAGCTGGAATGCAGCGATTCCACGCTTTGCCCAGCTGCCACTCGGCTCACAGCCCTGCCGGGGTCAGCAGAACCAGGGACCCTGGAAATTGTCCCTGGGCCACTCCTGAAAAGCTGTGAAATTTCCAATTAGCCTGGAAAAAAATGTAGATAAGCGTGTAATTCTCAGCCCAAATTAAATCAAGCGTCCAAGCACGCTCTTCCCTCACTGCTGAGCTTCATCCACCACCACCACCACCACCTCTCCTCTGCATCCTTTAGCACAGCACATTTTTCTTTTTAATTGGTGGCAGACTTTACCCTTGGAGTTCAAACTTTGCTGGTGGAAGGAAGGAAGGGGCTGTCTTCTTTATTTGTTTTAAAGAAAGGCTTTGCTGCTGTGAGGATCTAATGCATAAGCTTTTTGGGGGTTTCGTATCCACTCCCATGTCGGATTGGCTTTGGTCTGATGCAGCAGAGGAAAGCAGGGAGCTTAGTTTGAGCCACAGGGAGGGAACCTGGCTTGTTTGGGGAGCTCTGCCACCGGGTTTACATTAGAAACATGTTGACACTGCTGAACGTGGAGGACCGAGGGAATACTAATGGTCCATTTATTAAATATCTCAAAGTCCATTTAGGATCCCATAGAGACCCTGAGTAAATTAGAGCTCAGGAGGCAAACAGGTGCTGTTGAATATGCAGCAGTGAATTTGAGTGTCCAGCCTGCTCCAGTGAGGGACATCCTCCACTGCCTGGTGCCACCAGGAGGGGCAGATCCCAGGGTTCCTGTGCCACCAACAGCTCCCAAAGCCCAGGAGATGCTGGGCATGACACAAATTGGAAAACCTGTTACAAAAATAAAGAAATGATGCATCAGGCCATGGCTTGCCCCACTGGAGCAGGGTTTTGGGTTCTTGGAGGTGGCATTTATAGACATAGACACTGAAACTGTCCTCACTCAGCACAGTCATCCTGTCCTTCCCACCTGGACTGTCCTTCCCCAAGACTTTCTGATGTTTCCACATTTTAACATTTAACAAAAGAAATTCAGTACAGACCCCCCTTTTTTTTTTTTTTTTACTTGTGTCCCCATATAAAACTGTGAAAAATGTCCAGATCCCAGGCATGGCCAGGGAGCCTCTTCCACCCCAGCTCAGTTGTTTTCCCACTTGCTTTTCCAAAGAAATACCAATCAATTATTTTTCTGTCTATGCAGCAATTGCTCCTAATTGCTGCCTCCATTGTGTGTTTCTGGTTTGGAGCAGGTTTAATGGGAGATCTGTGCTCCTCTTGAAAGGATGCTGACTTTAATGATCAGGGAGAGCATCAGAGAGCTGGAAGTTCACAAAGCAATGCCTTTATTTCTGATTTCCAGTGTGAACTTCTCCCATCTGCAGCTCCTGCAATTTAGTGCTGAGGGGAACCCGGAGCTGGGCAGAGAGGTTTCAGGGTGGGTGGTGGTTCTGTTGTACCAGGACAGGTGGGAGAGTCAGGCAGACACAGAAATCATGGACTCCCAGAATTCTTATTGTTGGAAAAAACGCCCAAGCCCAACCTTTGAATGGACACCACCATGCCCACTAAACCATTTCATGAAGTGAATGCTGATGTCCACAGCAAGGACTGGACAGGAGCTGGGCTCAATCCCTGTGGGTCCCTTCCAACTCAGGATATTCTATGATTCCCTGAGCCTTTAACTCCACCACAAGCACAACACATCAGCAGCTCCTCCACTTGCTGCAGAGGCTTGGCTTTGCTTCAGCATTTGTGTGTCAGCAGGAGAAACCCAAATCCTCTGAGAATGTGTCCTGTGCCCCTAAAAAAGTCCATTTTGAGCCAGGTGGGAGCAAGGTCACTGTGTCCCAAGGGGGTCTGTGGCAATGAGAGCAAGACTCCTGTTGGGACAGCCTGGTGACACAGCCAGCAGGGGTGGCTGTGGGCCATGGCTGGGACAGGATCCCAGTGGGTGCCTCCATGGGCTCCACAGGCAAGAGCAGATGGAATGGGATCAGCCAGGCACTCTGGACAGAAGCACAGGGTTCCTCAGCTCAGGGCTGAGCTTGCTGCTGCAGAAAGCTGGAGGAGAACTCACCTTTATGACCCACTGCTTTTATGACTACTATTGTCATCTCATTTGGTGGGGTGGATGTGGATGTGGAGCTTTGACTGATGATGGTGGGACAGGGAGAGGCTGGAGGAAGGGACTGGTGCTCTTATCTATGTGCCAGAGGGACACTCCTGCAGTCTCACACCCTGATTTTCTTGTGTAACTCCACGGAAATGGGGATGATTGTCTGTGATTAGATGGGTTTGAGGGGAGAGCTTTGATCCTGTCAGCAGAGATGGGAGAATGATGGAGAGAGAAATGAATGCAAAGAAAGGAGAGGGGAGGAGGGAAACACCATCAAGGTGGTCCTGACAGACAGGGAGGAGGTGAGGGATGTGGCAGGAGATGTTTCCCAGCTCTGCTCAGATAGGCAGGGGGAAGACAGGAGCTCAGGCTTCTTCTCAGGGAGAGCTTTCTCTTAAACCTAAGCTGTGATTTCCACTGGTGCTGTCAGCTCAGCCCCGAAACCTTGGCAGGAAGGGCAGTCTGACATCAATTACTGCAGTCCTGTCTCTCCCTGGTCTGGCAGCAGCCCGGGGAGTGCACTTTGCAGACAGAGGTGTTTGACTCAGACGTGATGCAGAGCAGAGCATTGGGCAGTGCTCTCAGTTTGGTGCTGCTCTGGCTCTTTCAGTGGAACCAAGGCCCTGAAGGAGCTGGATGCCATGGCTTCAGTGAGCAATGCACTGCCCAGATCTCTGTGTGTGAGGCAGAGATCCACACGGCCTCAGGGAGCTCTGGAAGGCTGGCAGCCCTCAGGATGTGGGGACAGAACAGGCAGAGGCTGGCAGTGGGCAGGCTCCATCTCAGAGCCACTCACCTTGGGCTTTATCCAATCATCCCAAAATGCAGTGTCCAGTAGCTCTAGGAGTGCAATTCCCCCAGGAGCTGAAGGATAAACAAACCCAGTGCAGGGCAATATCACCCCTCTCTCCTGGCCTTCCTCTCTCTGCTGGGGAGTGCTGTGTGTGGGGTCTGCACCTTCCTCCAGCACCAAGCCTGGGGTTATCCTAGAGCTGCCACCATCCCACCTCCCTCTTGGCCTCCCCACCCACGGTAGATCCCGGAGGGTGAAGGAAAACTTGTCTGGATCAGATCTTTCTGTAAACACAGCCCTGACAACCCCACACTTTCATACAGCACTTCCTGCTCTCTGTTGGAGGTTCTGTAGCAGAGCTTTCTAAAAAAAGGAGAATTTCTGGCATTATTTACAGTTAAAAAGATTGGGTTTGACACATTTATGGCTGAGACAGTAAATATGACTTATGGCAAATCGATTCAGTGCATTTGACTGTGACATGGGTGCTGCCAGGGATTTGATTGGGAATTGACAGGGTTATTTGCCAGAGGGGGGGGGGAGCTGCCATGGCTGTCACGCCTGTCCAGGGTCCAGGCTGGAAAATCGTGGTTCTTGCAGCATGCTGAGAGCTCAGCCCCTCCTGGCCCACCCTGCCATGCCTTTCCTGCTCTTCCCAAACCCTGGGAATCACCACGGGGGGCTGTGGTGAGGCTGATGCCATCCCTCTGTGCTGAGCTGGCATTTTCACAGCTTCGCCAAATCTTTGGGTTTGTTTTCCGTCCCTCCCCCTTTTCCTTAGAGTCCATTTGGATGTCTGGAAACAGAAATGTTGAAAACTGAANTTTTTTATTTTTTTTAAACTTTTTCGCTGATGGCAAGTGGTAAGCATGTTTTATTTATGTATTCTGAGATCCACCAACGTTATGTTTTCCTCCTGACTGATGCCTTGGCTGCAATGACAGCTTACACTGAGCCGGCTGTGCACGAGCCTTATTTACCCTCCACAGATGCCTCCCCGAGACTGACAGTGAATTATTCTGCACCTTGAACTGCTCCTCAGTTAATGCAATGCAAATTCAGCTCCTTTGTTAAAAAGTTTAGTTTTTTGGTTTTGGTTCGTTTTTCTTTTTCCCCAAATGTGCAGATTATTTTTTTCAATGAAAAGGAGCTGGAGACTTTTTCGAGATGGTAAAAATAAGGCATCTCACAAAATTTTAATGAACTCAACCTTCCACCTGCCTTGCTGTTCCCTCTCTATGGAGAGGTGGTGCCTGTGCTAGGTGAAGGCTAAAGGATGGTGATTTCTTTCTCCCTCCTCTTGCTGCTGGAGGAGGGATGGGTTTTGCCCATGAGAACTATGATGTGCATTCCCAATGCCTGCTCTCCTTTCCCATTATGTTTCTGAAAACTCATTTATCTGCTTGTCTCCAAAACAATTCTTGGGGTGGCCAAAACCAGATCCGAGCAAAGATCAAGGTATAAAATCAGAGAGAAATTGGAGAGTGCTCACTGCAAGCTGCCAGGCTCTGTAGGAGGTGCTCATTCTGTGTGTCCATGAGCACATGTGTGTTTTCAGGAGAAACTTTTACCACCAGGAAAGTTCCTGCTGAGGTGGTTTTGCTGGTTCCAGACAGCTCTTCCTGATGGAGCACGGCTTCAGCCCCGCTTCAATCCCAGCTGGGGAACTACTTTGGCAAAATCATCACTAAAAGAGGTTTTTAGCAGCATGTGGTATGGAAGGCATCCAGGACCGTGGTTTTCCAAGGTAACAGCTGAAGGAAAGAAAAAAAAAAAAGAAAAAAGAGAAAAAAGAAAAAAAGGGAAAAAAAAAAAAAGAAAAGTAAGACTGAGCTTTTGTTAAGTAATTAAAGAATTCCGGGTTGCTGGAAAGCCTCAGGGCTGTGCTTCTGTGGCTGATCAGAGTCTGTCTTTGCACAAGGCTGGTAAACAATTTGCAGTTCTTGGCAATAACCTGAATTACATCCTGCCATAAAAGAAAAAGATAGAGGAAGTTGAAAACTCTGGGTTTATATCATTATTGCAGGGCAGGGAGGGGAATGAGGGAGTCACTTCTGATGGGCTGGCATTCACTGAGGTCTGTGCAGAGAAGCCCTCACTTCTCTAGCTCCATCCACGGGATGCTTTTGGGTAAATAAATAAAGTTCAGCAAGGACAGAGAGCCCAGGATTGCTCAGAACAGGAGTTCCTTCCCTCAGACTGGGTTTAGCCACTGATTTAAGCAGGGGGGCTCACTGAACAAAGCATTAATATGCTCCTTATGTAGCCTGGCTGAGCTCACAGCCTGGAGATTCGCATGTGAAATCTCTGCTCCTGGAGCCTCTACACCCACATCCTTAATTAAGCAGTGCCCTATGTTTCTGCTCTATAGGATAAGTGAATATATGCAACTCCAATGCACAGGAGAGAATTTAGTAATGATTTTGCTGTTTGTTTAAGTGAGGAGGAAGTTAACTCGGTGGGTTTGCCTGACCGCGAGCTACAACGTGCTTGGAAAAATATATAAATAAAAGCAGGATGCAGTTTCTCATCTGGGGTGAGCTGCCAAGACAGCACCTTCACCAGCACATGGGGCAGAGCTGGACACCAGGGAGGGCACAGCCCTGCTCCCAACTTCTGCTGGCAGGGCCAGGGTCAGCCCACACCCAGCGCTCAGCATGGCTTTGGGCTGGGGCGTGCTCAGGGAAAGGGGAAATGGGAAAACTGGAATGAAACCAAGAAGCACGTGTAAAATGTCTCCTGTCTTGCCCAGCCCTCTGAGGGTGAGGTTTGCAGGGGAGGATAGAGGAGCACATCCCCCTGAGCTGGGGATGCTTGTTGGTGTTCCAGCCCTGCTGCCCCATGTCCTCATCCTGCTGTCGCCACAGGGTCCCACCAGTGCCTGGCCTGCCTCAGGTATGGGGTGGCAGGCAGGAGGACACTCACTGCATCCCCTTCAGCCCTGAAAATACTTGAGAAACCTCCTTGAATCCCTCCTAGGAGGAGATGCTATTAGGAGAGTCTAATTTTTAAACTGTTGACTCTGCCCAACCTCAGGCCAAGTGGAATTTGGTAGTGTGGTAAAGGACACATTCTCCATGGCCTTTGTGAGGCCACAGGAGATATTTTTTATTAGCCACAGCCACTGAGACTGAAAAAAAAGCTTCTGGAAGAGGCACCATTCCTCGTTGTGCTGCGGGAAGGATCATCTGAATTAACATGAGCTCCTTGGCTGTTAAACGGAAATTTTAAATGGGAAGAAAATTCTGCAGTGACTGCTAAATTGTGTGTCAGCAGAGAGGGGAAAAAGCAACGTGTGTCATTCCTATTATCTTCTTGAAATCCATCTTCCCTCTACAGGCCATGACGGTGGATAATCCCCAATACGACGCCTGCATCGCTAATATTTGCAGAGGCAGAATTCCTACTTTGGAAGAATTTTGCTCTGCATATCTTATCCCCCACCTTGAAGACATGGTCTGAGATGATCAGAAACTGATCACGCTGTTCCTGGGGGTTGAATTTTGCCACTGGTGGCAGCAAATTGGCCTCTGAAGCCCAAGGAGTCGAGAGATTATTGGAGTGCCAAGCCACTGTCCGTGTGTCCCTACGTGCTGTGTGCCTGGCTGTGGCCTAGACCTGCTGACAAGGACAAGGGGTGTTTTCAAACCAGGAAAATGCTGCCAAGCCCGGCCAGGCTGAGGGCAAAACGTCCAGTGTGTGTACCCAGGGCTGCAGGAGCACATCTTCAAAAGGAAAAGGAAAATCTGTGTTGCTTCTCTATCACCTGTGCAAAAGCATGGGGATCAGACTGGAATACCAGGGCATGATAAATTTTGCAGCACCTGCATTTTTTTAACCCCTTGGCTACGTGGGATGTGGTCAGATGTTTTGCTGTGGTGGGCTTAGATGTGAAATGAAGGTGGTGAAAGGGCCCTGCTCCCAAGATGGGGCTGCATCTCCCACAGCTCCTCCCTGGGGATGGGGACGGGGGCTGTGGGTGGCTCAGCCCAGCTCCTGCCCTGTAGGGTTTGTCATGGTCATTACCCAGGTGGCACGGGGTGGATTGGCTCATGCTGGTGGGAATTTGAAGCAGGGCATCACAAATGAGTGATAATGCACAATTTGGCAGGGTTGGGAGTCAGCCATGGCCTGTCCCAGGTCTGCTCTCCAGCAGATGTCCTGGAGGGTTGAGGGAAGTGGTGGCTGTGATCTTGGTCACAGCTTTGGTTTTTCAGGCCAGGCTTAGGTGTTTTGATGGTGAAAGTGGGCTGAGTGTGCCAGGTGCCACTCAATGGGCAGGTTTTGGATACTTCTGTGTGTGCCATGGCTTTGCATTGCTGCCCCCACAACAACTCATGGGCTGTGGGACAGGAACTGGGTGGGTTTGTTTGCAGTTGAGGAGCCAAGACATGGGAATGAAGTGAGTGGTGGAGAACTAAATCAGATATGTGTGCACATCTTTGCACATGGCATGGAAACAATCTGGACCAACTCCCTCCTTGAGAAAAGAAAACATCAGCACTAATAAATCTCCTCCTCCAGGTCCCCATCCCACTTTGCCTGACAGAGACAGGAGGAAGAGAAAAGCACAGAGGGGATGTGATCCAGGGTGAAAAAACCCAAGCTAATGATGTAGACGTTTGTGCAGAGGTTAAAAATGAAGCAATAAAACCTTTACACAAACTTCCAAATGCTTCAGCAGCCGCACGCCGCAGCTCAAAGCAGGGAATAAATAAGGGCAGGCAGAGGCAGGCAGGGGGAGGCTGATAGAGCCATCACTCCTCAGTGGCAGCCTGAGAAATACATCCCCATGGTGTCCCCACAGCCTTGAGGGGAAGGAGTGGAGAAGTGGAGGCTTGGGGTGTCCTAATGCCTCCTGATGGGTTTGGGTCATCCTGTGGGGAGCAGGAGGGATGAAGCATGAGCTGAATTTGCCAGGTCTGTTTGGTTCCAGGAAAGTGCATTGCCCTGGCCAGCAGGGCAGCCTGCAGGGTGGGGTTATGTTCCCTGGCAGCCTGGCAAGGGGGAATTAAAAACTGTGTGTGGGATGGAGGACTTATTGACCACCCTGTCAGAAAGGCTGTGAGAGGTGGGTGAGGGAGGGACGTGGGGGAGCCTTCAGCCCTGCCCTTGGTCTGGGGGTGTCTGGAACCAGGGGGCTGTGGCAGTGAGCTAAAGCCCAGTTAAAGCCCAGCATTCCACTGGTCCACAGCATCATGGACTCCCCCACAGGGATGTTATCCACAGGGCAGGGAGAGCAAGGACCAGCTCCTGGGAGGACAGGGATGATGCCACTTCCTATCTCCCAAGGCTCTCATGCTGTTTGCAGTGACAACAGGCTTTTCTTAGCTGTGTCTCTGATTAGGGGTGCTAAAGGCACAGCTAATTCATCGTGAAAATCCAAAGGCAGGCACCTGCTGCTGGGAATGGCCCTGGACTTCCCAAGTGGGTGCAGCCTCCCTCCTCCCATCCTGCTGGACTCTCTGATGGTGAGCCACAGCCCCAGACTGTCTGTGCTACAGCAGCACGAGGCTGCCCAGAGGAGGGAGAAGGTGGAAAAAAAGGCTTTTTATCCAAATGAGCTTCAATGTAGAGCCAGGGGGCCCCTCCAGGCAATGCAGCCAGGAGCTCTGCATCATCCTGCCCTCACTGTACTGGGGCTCCTCGCTCTGAGCCACATCCAGCACTGCTTGGAACCTTTGCTTTATAAATGAGTGTGGAAAAGGAATGAGAGTGTGCTGCAGCTTCCCAGGAAGCTGTTCTGCAGCCTCTGCAGATGAACTCACTGTCTCCTTAGCTTAAGGCCTGGGTAAAGAACTAATTATTTGGACCTAAGCTTAAATCTGTATCCACAAAGATGGATTTGTGACTCTTGCCAGCTTCCCCTAGAGGATTGCAACCTCATTTTGTTCCTTGTGAACTTCTGCTGAGGTGTAAAATAACAACAATCTTGAGAGCTAAAATCGCTGAAGGATGGATTAAATTATAACGCAATCAGTCCAAAAGACCTTCTGTCTGCAAGGAGCAGCATTAGGCTGTCCCAGAGTGGGCAGCCTGTCAGGATTACCCAGCCCACTTTGTCTCCACCAGGAAACTGCATTTCCTGGGCATTTTCTGTTATCATCTGCCCAATGCTTCTTGGGAGCCTTGGCATCACCCTGCCCAGGGCAGGACTCACTCTGAGAAGAGCTCCATAAACCCACAACAAAAAAGGACAGATGGCAATGAATATTTGGAGGTCTGCAGCATATTCCTGGGGAAACATTTCTTCGACCTGCCATCTCCACGCAGACTTTAAATCACAACTTGAGCAGCAAGCCCAGTCTGGGGTCTGTTAATATGTTATATGGAGAGGATTTAGCATAGCAGGGCTCCAATACCCACTGAGATTTTCCAGAATAAGCTCCTATAAATAACTCAGATGGAGCCCATGGGATGATTTTCAGACATTTGAAATACCCTGGGCCATGGCCTGGCAGCTCTGCAGAGCTCAGGGAGCAGCTGGGGCAGCAGGAGCTGCCTGGCCCAGACCCACCCTGCTGGGTCCTGCCCTGCTCCCCGTTCTGCTGAGCCCTCAGCCCAGAGGGTGACCTGCTGCTCCTCCAGATGCCACCACGACTCCCTGGCAGGAGGAACAGGGCTCATTTTGGGACTCCAGGCAGCTGGTGGGATGCTGGACAGTGACCTCATAGCAAACAAGGCATCCCACAAGTGTCAGTGCAATAGGTGTGGATTTTCTCACGGCTCCTTGTAGCTGTCTGCAAGGCCCCTTGGAGGTTTTATTTCTCTTCAGGGCAGCTTTAAGATCTCTTTTCCTGCCTCAACAAAGGTAACAAAAGATGCAGGGGTTTAATTATCTTTCTGGCTTTGTCCAATTTAGTTTCTCTTTGTCAATGAGTTCATCTGTTTCTGTGGAGCAGGGGGAAGCAGGGGAGGGGGGGATGCAGGCAGAGCACAGCTGCTTTTGCTTAAGAAACCCTGCTAAAAAGACATCTCCTTTCTGGAGACAACCCAGTGTTGCCCTCTGCTCCATGCTCAGCCTGCTGGGAGCCTCTGTGTTGTTGGGCCATGCTCATTAGGATGCTTTGAGAAAAGTGGTCCTTGAGGAGCCTGCCCTGATACTCCCCTGCAGAAGGTAGGCTCAGCCTGGATTTGACCCTTTGCCTGTTCACCTAAGCTGTTCTTAGGCAATGACATGTGGAGCTTCTCTTAAAAAAACCCCCCCTTCTGCTTGGGCTGAAGTCTGTAGGTTTGCTGCAATCTCCCCTAGAAGGAGGGAGCCCCAACAATGAGGACTGAGCTTCTGTTTGCAGAGGGGTGGCACAGCCAGGGAATTCCCAATGACTGGACATAATTTCCAATTTGGCTGAATCCTCACTTGTTGTCTCTTTGATAAGACTGGATGAAAATATTTTTATTCCTTTTTGTTGGTTTGTTTGTTTTCAGGGCTGTTTTGTGTTTTTGTGAAGAGGTTGCTGTGCTGAAATAGATCTCTGTGTAAAATGTCAAGTTAAGCAGGTCCACCCCTCCCCTCCACCCTCAAGGACGTGCCTCAGTGCCACCAGGGTCCTTCTGCAGCTGCAGAAGTATAGGAACAAATGGGAGAGACAAGCATGAACAGAAGCAGAACAAATGGAAAAGTAAGATGCTCAGTGAAAAATTTAGAGAAGCATTTTAAGCAAGGAAAAGGTTGTTCCTTTCCTATTTATTACATGCCTCGGAAGCGAGGCACTGCCTGCTTGCAGGGGGCTGGGTACCTGCAGCAAAGCTCTGCTCTCCATTTACACCTTTCCTTGCATTAAGGCAGGGAAGATGATAAAATGCTTTTGATCAGAGGCACTTAAATAGCAGGATTCTCCTGTACAAACATGTTTTCCTGCCCTGATGTACTCAGGAGAGTGCCTTAGCCAGGGCTCGGGGGCTGTGCACAGCACATGGCTGTGGTGGCATCCCGCACTGGGGCAGGAGCTAATGAGAATTTCTTGTCAGACTTGTCCCAGGTCCCCTGAGCCAGCATGGCCCTGGCACTGCAGTGATGTTTGGTTGTTCTGGGATGGATATTTGCTCTTGGCTTCATGCCTTTTACAAGAGCACAAATGTAATGTCAAAAGAAACCACTTTGGTAATGTACTTAGAAGTTAAATATTTTATACAGTACTATAGTGATGTGATGTATTGCCTTCCTGACATTGCATTTTGCCTGAAGTCTGGAATTTGGGGTCATCTGTGGGGCTGGATTCCTGCATCCTCTCCTCTGTGGTGCCTCACGTGCCTTTTTCACAGGATGCTGAATTCCTTTCTGTCCCTACAAAATGCTAAAAGTGACTTAATCCCAGTTTCTGGTACAAAGTGAATTCTCATTATCTGATGGTTATTGTTTGAGCTCTCAGGATCAATAGCACTATATTAAAGCAAGGTACTCACTCCTTCCCAAGGCACAAGGTGAGAGAAGATTTGTGATGATGAATGTACATCAGTCTGTGTGCTGGGTGCCAGGACCTCAGCTGGGGAGCAGCACGGAGGCACCAGCCAGGGAGTCCTCACACAAATGGGAATATCTGTATGTCTGATTTGCACTCCAGCCCAATCAATATAGTTTTCACAGACCAGGATTAGCTGGGCTGCCCTTTATACTCTGAGGTAACTCAAACTACTTCATGAAGTAATGAGTTTGGCTATAGATAGCACAGGTTAATGGCATGGTTGTTATGTACTTGGGTATAAAGCTTCCATGTGGCCCCAGATATTGTACATCTGGTTTATGAAGACTGGGAATATTGACAGAGACTTGTTTCTGCCTTACTCCTTCTGCAACTTGCCAGGGATTTTTGACAATTCCCTTTTAGCAGCTTCCAGCACAGGTAGAGAGCGATTTTATCTCTCTGAGGAAAACTGCTGGGTGAACACTAACCTGTTGGTTTTTATTTGCCAACATTTGTGAGTGCTTGGAGGGTAAACCAGCACCAGGATAAGCACAAGCCAGAGGGCCTGTGCTAATTCTCCAAACCAAGGTAGGTTTGAGCTATTCTGAACGACACTGACTGGACGTACCCAGCCCAGCTACCCATCCTTCCCATCTCACCTCCCAGCTAATCATTGTGCCAAGCTGCCCAGCTCAGTTTGGCAGCTGCTGAGCTTCAGATGATGATTCTTCTGTATTTTCATTACCAGATCTAAAGGCAGATTTTTAAAGGTGCCAGTGACAGGCCAGCACCACACCAGGAAGGTCCATGGCACTGGATCTTGCTCACCAAGGCAAAGCTGGTTCTGCCTACACAGTGATTTAATGACTAAAAATGCCTTGAATGGCAGCTGCTGCTCTAAATGCACTTCTTGTAGGGTCAGTGTGTGGTTTGGGGCTCATGGCCCTGCACACAGGGAAAGCCTGGCCCCAGGATGGGAATTCCCTGTTAACTGGGGAGGGACAATTTTCCTTTGGCTGCAGGTGGAAATGACCCATCCTAAAGCCACCGATCACTAATTAACTAAAGCCTTGAAGCAAAGCTTCCCTTCCAACCCTGACAACTGAGTGCAGCTCACCAAGGCCTCCAGGCATTTCAACAAAGGTTTGGGGTCATTTGGGTTAGGCTGGCTTGAAAACCACCTTTGCAAGGAGGAGGATGAAAGGTGTTGATGGAGATGTCCCTCCTCTGCAGTCCTCTGATCTCCATCGGGAAGGGGATGGATGAGGGCAGCAGCAGGGAGGGAAAACCTGCCAGCAAGCCCTGGCTTTTCACAAAACCCCAGGGGTAGCCAGGAGGGTGTATTAAATTTGTGCCTTAAGGTCCTGGCCATGGCACAGGGCCCCTGTCACCAGACTGGACTGTGCTGGTACTGCTGTACCCAGGGTGGGGACATTGTCCTTTTCACAGCCACCCTCTGCTGCTGTGGCCCTGCTTGCAAAGAGCATTGCAGCAAGAAAAAGAGAACAAAAAGATGTTCTCATTAAAAAAAGAAAGTGGAGAGGAGGAGGGCAAGGCGAGGAGCAGGAGAGATGGATTGTGCTGGGGCCCTGAGTGTGGAGCAGCTGGACATTAATCATGGCCAGAGGGGACTGGAGGAAAATCCTACAGCTCTGTGGGGAGGAAGGGTTTGCTGTGGTGAAACAATGCTGCTGCCCATGTCCCAGGGTGCCTGTGCCTCACTCTGCTTGGGAGCTGCTCCAGCCCCATTGCTGGTAGGGGATCCCCAGTTCCCAGGCCCAGGTTCATGGTGGGAACTCCCAGCTCCCCTCCCCTCTCTGCTTTGCACTGACATCCAAATCCTTAATGACTCATTAGCTCTCTTTCCCCATGCAGGTCTGCCCTGAGTGGGAAGAGAGGACACAATGAATAATAACTGGAGCACTGAGCATCCAGCATAATAACTGGCCATCTGAGCAGAGGGCAGTGCCTGCTGAAGCCTGTCCTCTTTGGGTGCCCTTGCTTGTCCTTGTCCTTTTTATCCCAGTATTAAGAGGGATTCTGCTCCTGGAACTCCTGAGTGCTCCTGATGTGGCTGGAAGGAGTGCTGGGGGTATTTTCAAGGGAACTAGTTAAGGGAGCTTCTTAGGTGGGCATGGGCTTCCCACAGGTGTCTGGACATCCCTCTCTGTCCCATCTTGGTCTTTTGAAGCATTTTTGACCCTACTGATAACAATAAATGCAGGGAAAGAGGCCAAAGCTCAGTCTCAGTCAGGATCAGTACATGCTAGAGCTGGGCAGAAGGGATGTGCACACCAAGGAGCTGTGAAGGTGAAGGTGCTCATCTGCACAAAGCACCTCACCATGTCATCAGTACAGCTGGGCACATTTCTCTTTACATGTGGAATGAATTTGCCATAAAAGAGGTCTTTTGGGTCTTTTACCTTTTTAAAAAAAATTTTTTTGAGCCTAGTAAACAGCTTGGCCAATGATTAATATAACATTTCACCTTCCCAATGCTTCTTCTGCCCTCACTCAGGGGCTGTTTTGACTATAGTGCAGTATGGCATAGAGAGTTAGGGTTGAGCTTTTTTTCTGGTAGTGTTTCATGTGTCTGTTAATTCAGTTTTTGGCTAAAAAACCTGCTCTGTATTTAAAAAGAGATGGGTGGGGAAGAAAAGGTCTTGGTAATGTAAAGGTTTTAGTCTGGAAAACAGAGAAAAGTTCAGTTATTTATTTATTGAAAAAGATCATAATCCCTCTGTGCTTTGCTTTGATCTGAACCGAATTCTGTTTCAAATTCTGGTATCTGACTTGGGAGAAAAACCCCAACCCAAGAGCCTGTAATAACAACGGTAGTAGTAACTGTTGTTATTTTTAATTTTGGTACAAAAGTCCCTGGATTTAGGAGAGGGCAGCTGCTTCCATCAGCTTAGGAAAACTATTCACATGGTCAAAGTTAAGCACACAGCTAAATCATTTGAGGAACAAGAATTTCTGCAGGCAGATAAGAGCCTATTAACACGATGACGAGAGCCCAGCCTTCCACTGATAGCAGAAACTAATATTTGTGATGCAACAGTCTTGCATTATTCAGTAGCTAAAGATAATTCTAAGAAACAGAACAGCTTGAGAATTAGCAAAACTAGCAATAAAATATTCTTAGCTGACTACGGAGGGAAGTAAATTGCCATGTACAGGATTTGCATTCATCTTAATGTTTATTAAAAATGAGACTGTGCTGCTTTTCACATGCTTGGCCAGAACAGCTCCACAGATCACTGGAGTGTGACCTCCTGGCCCCACTCAGCCTGGGCACCTGCCGAGGCCTCACTAACTCATGGCACGTGTGGGTCAGTGTTGGGGTGAGAGTGATGGAGACCCAGCTGTCCACTGGACAAGTCCCCAGGGCCCTGTGAGTGATGGCTGCCAGTGCTAATTGCTAATTGCTAATTGCTAATTGTGTGCCCAGCAGTTGCTGCTCAGCCTGGCACCAGGGTGTTTGTCCCCCTTCTCAGGGGTGAAACTGCCAGGGAAGAGCAGCTGAAGGAAAGCAGGAATTGGCCCTGAAGGAGATGTGCTGCTGTACACAGCAAGGCTGACATGAAGGGTTTGCACACTCACCTACAGCAGCATCTCCAGTCGTGACTTTGCTCCTGCACCTGCAGAGAAGGTGGAGAAATACAACTGGAAGAAGCAAGCTCAGGTTTCCTCTGCAGGCCATCAGCTGGCCCAGGGTGCTCAGTCATTCCTGAAGACCTTTCTGTACCATTGCTGTTCCCTGGCAGTCAAAGGGCAGTGCAGGTGGAGGGGCTGGGTGCCCTGAGGCAGCAGTCAGGGGTGACTGATGTGTTAGCAGCAAGTAAGGACCCCTGAGTGTGCTGGAATTGTGCTAAAGCACCAAGATCTGGTGCTCCAGGAGGGAAATCACCAGCCAACTGATTTGCACCAACAGTTCAGTGCAGCAGAAATGGGTCACTTTGGGATGTGGGAGGAACCTGCACCACCTCATCCATAATCCAAACAACAACATGGGCCAGAGGGTAGCCATGCTCCTGCCTTTAATGAATGCAAATTTCTGCAGGAGCACCCAGGATCTCCAAAATCCCCACTGATGCCTGTGCACCTGGACCCACACCTGCAGCCAGACCGCCCCTTGCTGAGTCACTGTAAGAGCAGTGACTGAGCTGGGGTGGAAATGGGGGAAAGGAAAATGAAACAAAAAAAAAACCCCAAAAAAACCAAAACACACCCCCCTCTCACCCCCAAAAAAGGCAAGTGAGACTATTCAAAAGGGGGACTTTATTTTTATTACACTGGAGCCAGGCGTCAGTGCGCCAGTTCAGCTTTGATACACAATAAATCAGCAAACCCGTCACTCAGTTTGGAAACCAAGATTGCAGTGGCACTAAAAACACATTGAAAACATTTACTTTCTTCCCTTTTTTTTTTTTTTTTCCCTCTTTTGTTTTTGGTACAAAAATGGTACAAACAACAATACAAAATATTTGTGCTGTTGACGGTTACAAAAAAAGGTTTCTGAACTGGGTTAACGGACGCAAACTTTTGCTTTTTGCACTTCAGCGTGAATAGAGCAGAACAGCAGAAGTCTTCCTTGAGAACAACCACAGTCATGCGGGCTGCTACACAGCTTCTCCATCCCAAAGGAAACATGCAAAACCATCATTAAAATTAAAAAAAAAAAAAGAGAAAGTGCTCCAATTATACATTTATATGTTGTTGTTGTTTTTTACCCCTTTTAGATTTGTAGCTTCAAGCACTAACTACCTTATGTACACTGTATGTCAACAGTTGTATGTGGGGTTGGTGTGGACTGGAAAGGACTTGTGTTTTCCCCATGAGACCAAGTTAATTTGTGTGGGAGACACCTACATTGTCTGGCTGCTGTTTTAAACACTTGCATTCATTGTGACACAGCATTTCCCCCCCTCCCCCAATATATTTTTTTCACACTTACAAAGAAGAGCTCCAAAAGACATCGCAAATAAAAGTTCTGTATTTTACTTTTTTTTTTTTTTTTTTTTTTTTTTTTTTTAGATTAAACAAAGTTGCAATCTTGGCATATTGTGTGGTACAGAGGCTGCACTGACTGTTACCATTCTTCAATACCCGAGTGTCTACTCTACATGAAGCAGTTATAGGTGATACAGCCACCTCTGAAATCCCACTTCTGAAGGCTGGATTTGGACCTGACTATCCCTAAAAACCCACAGGGAGAAAGCTCCCCATCACCCTTGTACAATTGCCAACAGCATCGCCTGGTCCAACAAAAAAGGGAAAAAAATGGAAAAGAAAATGCAAAACCAGAAGTGAAGACATGACTAGAACATGGGACATCTAGAACAGACTTGCCTATTTACTGTCATTAATTACCTGCTGAATCTCCTCCTTGCCTTGAAAAGGATTTCTGTGACTGATGCTGCTCCCAGTTTTAGGCTAAATGATAAACAGACCACCAGGGCTGTGGGTCCTGTTCTGCCAGGGGTGGCTGTGGGTACAGCAGTGACATTGGACCTGCATGGTCCCTGGCTTGGGCATGTGCAATCCTCATCCTTAGGAGGCAGGGAGGCCACCAGACGTGTCTGGCTCCAGTGCCCTGGGAACTCACTGTCCCCATCCCTGGGACAGCTGGGAGAGCTCTGGTGGTGTCCCCTGGCAGTGCTGTGGGGTAACAGGGTGGGACAGTGGTGTTTTAGGGATGGGATCTCCTCCACCTGCCTGAAAGAGTGGGGATCACTTCTTCAAATAGTTTAAGTTAGAGTTCAGATTAATCAGGGAACAGGGATTCTGGTCTCAGTGTATTAATCTCTTCTGTGGCCTCTCAGAATAAACAGCAATTGCAGGCTCAGCCAAAGGGTTCTTTGCTCACTGCAGCTCCTTGTAAGTCACCATCACCTCCAGATGCAACTGGGTGTCACTGTGTCACATTCAGAGGATCAGAGAGGGACAGAGTGATGGCAAAGTCTCCTTGTCAATGGGGCCCCTTGGATTAATGTAAATTTTCTTAGCTGGTACTTTCTTCCCTTTCAAGCAGAAAGGTTTGTAACAAGTGATCTGTTTTCATTGCTGCGTGTGCCCCTCGCTTACCTTGCACTGAGAGAAAAGGGGCCTGATGCTGCTGCTGCTGCTGCTGCTTGTGGGGCTGTAAAACTCAGACAGGGAGGATGCAGGGAGGAGAAGAGGGAAGAGAAAAAGAATGGAGAGACAGGTCCTGCAGAGGGAGACTGAGCAGAACTGGGTCAAAACACAATAATCTGGTTGGTTTGATTTATGGGCTCATGGGATTGGAATGGCTGGATTGCAAATGCTGCAGAAAAAATGTCTGCTGATTTTAAAAAAAGTCACCAATGGAAACAGGTTGGTTTATTTTTAGTCACTTGAACTGTTTTGTTTGACTTAGGTTGTATAAATGTTCTTAAAAAGCTGGAAAGTTTAGACAAGCTGAAGTCAGACAACATCCCCTTCAGGGCTAAGTGGTTCCTTTTACCGCTGGGGACAGGGTTTGCTGCCGATGGCCTGGAGCTGCTATCCCACACCCCTGCCTGCCCCTTGCCTACCTGAAATCCCTCATCCCAGCCAAAGCTGCAGCAGATGTTACGCACCAAGTGCTCTGGAGCAGGGATTGAGCTGCTCTCCCAGGTAAGCAGTGCCAGGTGGATGGCAGGGCACAGCTCCCAGCAGAGACCTGGTATTGCAGGATCCACACGAGCATTCCAGGAGTCTCACGGAGCCGGCACGGAGCAGCACCAACCCAAAGCATGGAGAACCATCAGCATCACCCGGCCCTCCAGCTGAATCCTTCTCCCGTGTCGGTGATGAGGCTACAGCGACGGACACAGCAGCAAGAAACTCCAAGTGCAGTTTTATTATCCACTACCCCCTTGCCCAGGCAGCTTCTGCAGAGGTGCAAAGCCCCGATGGTGAAATACTCCGGCTCGTGGCTTTTCCAAAAGAGACGGGGAAGAATCAAGAGTGCCATGGGCAAGGAGCGGAGGCTGTGGGGCCATGCAGCCTCTGTGCCAGGTGGCTGGGGACAGGGGCTGTGAGGTTTGCCAAGAGTGGCTGAGAGGAGCGGGATGGCACACGGCAGAAGCAAACCAAGACTTTCATGGTGGTCACACAAGATGACTGAGTTCACAACTATGGAACGGGAATCTGGAAGAGTGTCAGGTGCTGCCAGCCCATGCCTGTGGTGTGACATCCTCACCCTGCTGCTGCCACCAGCGCCGTCCCTCCCCTCTGAGGTCCACAATTTTGCCTCCTGGTTTCCTCAAGAACTTGGGTGAGAGTGAGTTTGCTCTCCAAGCCATGAAAGATAAACTGACCCATTGACTGACCGACTGACCAACCAAGACAAAAAGAAAGATCTCACTCTCAGTGGTCAATAACATCCTGGTAATGCTGAAGTCCCCTCGGGCAGACTTTTACCACATTCCACTTCATACAAGACACATTTCAAATGCTCATTAATTTACAGAAATTGCATTTTATAGAAAATATGATACAATGAAATATAAAATGCACTAGGAGCATTTCAAAAATCTATAGAGACGATCTTGCAGCCCAGTTTACCCTCTGAAAGGCGCCCACTCATCACCGCAAGCTCTCGTCCTCTCATTCTCGCTCTCGTGTGCACGCGCTCGCTCCCCCCACCTCCCCCCCCTTTAACTCTTAGCATTCAACTTCAGAATTAATAGAGATATCAAAAAAAGCGTGATTATCCCCTGGATAATCACCTTCCAATACTGTGCACATTCTTGGATTTAAAGGAAAATATATCTAAGCACTTTTACAAGTTTTAGCGAACCCACTGCAAAATCGTCTGCAGAATATAAAACACAGGTAATCCAAGATTTCATAGCACATTAATTAAGTGGCTCATAATCCATTAAATGTGGTTTATATTACACATCCATGCAGTCTAAATCATTTTACAAACATTAGACATAAACCCACTAGTCCAAATCAGTAAAGGAAAAATGTGATAAAAAAAGCTAATAACTATTTGTTATTGGTTAAACTGACCCTACATATAAACTAGGTAGTTTGCTACCATTTATAATACTGATGTTGAATTATGCCTGGATGCTGCAAAACCTCTTGCTTACTTGGCAATGCTTGAGCATATTAACCACAAGATACTTAACAGGCCCTCGTTGCACTTCTTCTCCAAAAAAACACATTTACTACAGATAGCAGCGCCTACCCATCGAATAGAAAGGACACACATTAGCTGAGTTACACGATGTTGTAGAGCTTTGGCTACTAATGCTCCAAGGCATTAATGCTGTACTAGACTAACTCCATACTTACGGACGGGAAAAGTGTGGGTAACCTGTCCCTGTCCTTGGCACTGCCTCGGCCACACGAACCCTGCCTCAGCCCAGGAGAACAGCACCGGTGCTGGGCATCCTCAGGGAGGGGGGACACCACCACCAGCACCACCAGCACCACCTCACCCCACCAGTGTGTCCGTCGCTCACGAGGTCGTGGGAGCCAAAACACGGCGACAGCAGAAAAACAAACAGATGGGCCTTTGGTCATGTCACGATTTACTTGGTAGGGTTTAGGCAAGGGCTGTCGGAGATTTCTGTTGCAATAACCAAAGGCTTTATCAATGCTATAGTTCTATGCAGCTACATTGAGTGTGACCAGGGGCCAGCAGAGCCCTCTGGTCAGTATTTTGCATCTGATAACACTGAATTATATACAACATGATGACTAGTTCACCACCTGCTGAGGCTTAAAGATGGCTGTTAAGATTTCGACTCAAAACATCTCCCCCCGCCCCACTCCCCATCCTCTTCCACCCCAGAATGAGTCACCCCCTTAAAAAAAACCAACAAAACAAAACGAAACAAAAAAAGGCAAAAAAGAAACAATCTCCACAGTTCCTTTTTGTTAACTCCTTCCCAGCTAGAACTGGCTTAGGGTCACAGGGAGTGCTGCCCAGGATGGTTGTATGTT
>VZTR01033562.1:6606-17480 GCA_013400775.1 Chaetops frenatus | reverse complement strand
AGCAGCAGGAGCTGGGAGGGCAAGCGGGGTCAGGCTGGGAGGGGGCTCAGATCAGCTTTTAGATTCCTCCTGCCTGAATGATTCCATGATTCCTTGCCTGGCTGAGGGCCGGGGGTCATAACGAGCCCGTGGTTTGTCCCGCAGCACCTCGTTCTGTGCGGAACACGCCCGGAGGAACGCGCTGGCGCTCCAGGCTCAGGTGAAGAAATCCAACCCCGGGCCCGTGGGAGAGACCCTGCTGTGCCAGCTGAGCTCCTATGCCCGGGCAGAGCTGGGCTCCCAGAGCACAGAGAGCAGCAGGAGCGAGGCCAGCCGCATCCTGGGTAAGGATGGACCCCTGAGGCACTGTTGGCCTGCTCCGTTCCTGGGTGGGAAAGCCAGCAATGCCCCTTCTTCAGTCCACTGGGAAAAAGATCCCGTGGTCTGGGAGTAAAAGCTGGGTTTTTGTAAAGCCTGGTGTGTCTTTGCCTGCAGAGAAATCACGCTGCCAGACCCAAATCCTGCAGGTTTAGCATGGAAATGTTAGTGGGGCTAATAAATAGTGCCACTGGAATTCCGTGGTTCCTGGGAGGGCTGGAGCATCATTCCCAGTGTGTTCTGGCTGTTCCAAGCTGGGAGGTTCCCTGTTGTTCCCTGCTCCATGCCCCTCGCTCAGAGTTTTGGGGTGGAGAATTCCCTCTTGGCACAAGGCAGAGCCGGCTCAGCTCCGTGGGGACGGGCTCCAGGGTGTCCCTGGGATGTGGGACAGTGTCCTGTGACTCAGGTGCTGTGTCTTGCAGACGAGGACAGCTGGAGTGACTGCGAGCAGGACCCTGTCACCGTGGAGCAGACGTGGCGTGGGGACCCTGACAGCGAGGCTGACAGCATCGACAGTGACCAGGAGGATCCCCTCAAGTAGGTTGGGGAGTTAAATACGGGGTGCATTCTGGGGGACTCAGCCTCAGGGGGAACCTTCTGGCTCTGCACAACTCCTTGACAGCAAGCCAGGTTGGGGTCAGGCTCTGCTCCCAAGAAACAAGGGACAGGACAAGGGGAAACAGCCTCAATCTGTGCCAGGGGAGATTCAGCTTGGACATCAGGAGGAATTTCTTCATGGAAAGAATTGTCAGGCGTTGGAACTGCCCAGGAAGATGGTGGAGTCCCCATCCCTGGAGGTGTCCAGGGAATGACTGGATGTGACACTCAGGGCTCTGATGGGGGTTGGTCACTGGTTAGACTCAATCCTGGAGTGCTTTTCCAACCTCTGGGATTCTGGGTTTCCACGGTGGCTGCTGCCTGCTACACACATGTTCTGGGTTTGGGCTCACTGAGATACATTCTACACATGTTACATGTTCTGGGCTCACTGTGGCTCCAGGGGATGGTGATCCTGTTAAAAAGGTGAAAATGTCATTGGTTTTTCATGGATTTGTGCCCACGTGGTTTGTTGGCTGTGGATACTCTCAGGTCCTGGAGCTGGGGTTTTCTGGGAAGCTTTTGCTTCTCATCCTCTTCCAGAGTGGAGTGGATCTCAGCAGCCTCTCTGGGTGATTATTTCTCAAAAAAAGCCTGAAATTGAGTATTTCAGCTCATTACTTGTTACTGGTGTAACTCAGAATGATCCCAATAACATCAGTGTTGTTTGAGGGGGAGTAACAACCCAGAGGGACCCTCACAACCTTTGGGAGAATAATCTTGAGAGAGCGCCACAGATTCAGAGACTCAAGCCTTGAGGGTCTCCCAAATTCTTTGGGGCATCAGCCCTGAGGCATCCCCAAACTCTTTGGAAGAATAAATCTGAGAGACTTCCCCCCCAACCTTTGGGGCTTCTCCCTTTGGGAGAACAGCCCCATGGAACTCCCCCACATCATTTGGGGTTTAGCCCTGAAAGATCTCCACACCTTTTGTGGCAGCGACCCCAAGGGACCCCCACACCCTGAGGGGGATCAGCCCTGAGGAACCCCACACTTTTGGGAGTCCAACCTTGGAAGATCCCCACACCCTTTGGGAGAACAGCCCCGAGGGACCCTCACACCCTTTAAGGGTTCATCCCCAAGGGAACCCCAGACCCTTCAGCAGAAAAACCCCATGAGACCCCCCCCCCAACACCCTGCAGGGATCAACCCCCAGAGGCCCCCACACCTTTTGAGGGGTTCAGTCTCTGGGGGGACCCTCCCAAACAGAGCCCTTGGTGGGATTTCCAGGCACGCGGGCGTGTACACGGCCGAGGAGGTGGCTCTGATCATGCGGGAGAAGCTGATCCGCCTCCAGTCCCTCTACATTGACCAGTTCAAGCGGCTCCAGCACCTGCTGAAGGAGAAGAAGCGCCGGTTCCTGCACAGCCGGAAGGGAGAGCACGAGGCCATCGGTGAGCCTGGGCCTCCTGCCTGAGGGCGTGCGCAGAAATCTGCTAAAAAGGGAGGTTTTGGGCCTTCCTAGTGGCAGGTTTCAGAGCAGGGTAAGGGGAGGGTTTTGTAATCAGAGCTGGTGTTCCGTTGAGGGGCTGGGGAAGTGGGTGGAGCACAAGGAGAAGGGTCTGGAGAACTGAGGGAGCTGGGGAGGGGCTGAGCCTGGAGAAAAGGAAGCTCAGGTGGGACCATCTCACTCTGTAACTCCCTGACAGGAGGGGGCAGCCAGGTGCGGGTCAGTCGGTTCCCACGGAACAATGAGACAAGAGGAAATGGCCTCAAACTGTGCCAGGGGGGTTTGGGTTGGACGTCAAGAGGATTTCTTTGTGGAAAAGGTGGTCAGGCATTGGAACTGCCCAGGGCGGTGGTGGAGTCCCCATTCCTGTATTCCCATCCCATGGAGGTGTTCAAGGAACAGCTGGACATTGCACTGAGTGCCCTGGTCTGGTTGAGAAGGTGGGGATCAGTCACAGGTTGGACTCTGATCCTGGAGAGCCCTTCCAGCCTGAGTGATTTCATGATTCTGTGCTGGTCCCGTGCCCAGAGATGCATATCACTGGAGTTCCAAAGCTTGTGCATTTCTTTGCTCTTTAGAGCTTGCAGCGTTGGCAGGAAATGAGATATGATGTTAATTCTGAGACAAAAGTGCTTATTTTATACTGGGATTTCCTGTTTTTTCCTTCTACTAACAAAAAATATTCATCCGTAAGGCCCTTGGTGTGTGGACAGGAGTTGATTCCAGTAACACCAGTGCTGCTGTACTGGCATATTCCTCTTTAGCAGGGGTGCAGCTTTCCCTCTGCCTCTGCTGGCATTCTCCCTGTGCAGAATACGCTCTTGGAAGCAGGAATTCCTAGTTCAACAGAGGCAAAACCAAGTTGCATAACTGATCCCAAGTATTGCAGAGCAAAGGACTCTTTTTCCAGCATCATCCTTGAATAGCTCATCCTGGAAAACGCCACAATTCAGCTCAGGCTCAAGTAAAAATAACCAGGAGTTTGGTATATACCAATTTTGCAGAACTCTTTTTAGCAAACGAGTCAGAGAAAAGCAGATCCTGAGCGTTGCCCTGTAATTACACCAGGAATGCTGGCGGGAAGCTTCCAGAACCCGCTCAGGAGTGACCTGGAATTTGACAAGCTTCTATTCTGCTGCCGAAATCACAATGGACAGGAGTGGCTGTATTATTTTTAAAGGAGGTTTTAAAAATACTCCGTGGGCCCAAGTGTTCCTGGTGTGTGCAGAGAGGTGGGGATACATTTAGGGATGGAACCTTCTCCGCCAGGCGTGTCACCCCCGAGCTGCGTTTGTGTCGGACCTGTGGATGGAGCCCTGGAAGCCCTCGATGGCTGGTTTGGGCTCTTGATGCCAAAAAAAACCAGGCAGGTGGGTGGAGATTCCTCCTGACTCTTCCTTTATTCCTGCAGGGAGCAGCCTCCTGACAGGGCCGGAGGGGTTGATGGCCAAGGAGAGGGAGAATCTAAAGCGGCTCAAGTGCCTGCGGCGGTACCGGCAGCGCTACGGGGTGGAGGCTCTGCTGCACCGGCAGCTCCGGGAGCGCAGGGTCCTGGCCACCGACGGCGCGGCCCAGCAGGTCCGTGGGGACATCCTGGATGGGTCTGTCCTCTCGTGTCTCTCTGGGAGCGACCCCAGCCCCTGGGGATGTGACTCCCTTCCTGCAAGGACAGCCCTGGCTGCTGCGCTCCTGGGTTTGGAGAAGCTCCTGGGTTTGTTGAGGCTCGCGGGAGCTCTCGGGTTTGTGGGAGCTTGTGGATCTGTGGTAGCTCCTGGGTCTGCAGGAGCTCTTGGCTCTGTGGGAGCTCTTGGTGTCCACAGCTTGAATGCTGGGGTCAGTTTTGGGCTCCTCACAGCAAGGAAGACATTGAGGGTCAAGTTCAGAGAAGGGAACGAAACTGGGGAAGGGACTGGAGCACAAGGTCTGGAAAACTCCTGAGGAGGTGAGGGAACTGAGGGGGCTTAGCCTGGAGAAAAGGAGGCTCTCAGAGTGTTTGGAGGCTTGGGGATTTTGGGGAGCTCCTGGGGTCTGTAGGAGCTTGTGTGTTTGTGGAAGCTCATGGGTTTGTCAAAGCTCTCAGATTTTTTGGGAGCTCTTAGGTCTGTGTGAGCTCCTGGGTCTGTGTGAGCCCATTCCAGTGCTTAATAAAAAGAGAGGGAATTTATACACAGGCAGTGTCAGGACAAGAGGGAACGGTTTTAAACGAAGAGATGAGAGATTCAGGTGAGATATTGGGAACAAATTCCTCTCTGTGAGGGTGGGGAGGCACTGGCACAGGTTGCCCGGAGAAGCTGTGGCTGCCCCATCACTGAAAGTGCCCAAGGCCAGTTTGGATGTGGCTTAGAACGACTTGGGATAGTGGAAGGTGTCCCTGCCCATGGGAACAGGAGCTTCAGGAGCTTTCCCAACCCAAACCATTCCATGGTTTCAGGCACACACCACCCGCTCCAGCCAGCGCTGCTTGGCCTTTGTTGATGACGTCCGATGCTCCAACCCGTCCCTCCCGATGACCCGGCACTGCCTCACGCGTATCCTTTGATCCTGACACCATTCCCAGCTGTTGGCTGGCAGTTCGCCCCGTGGCTGTGCCTCCTTTTTTCCCTCTCTGGCCCTGAATCAAGGCCATTGGTTTGCTGTAGCCATTGGTTTCAAGCAGGAGCCCAGAGGAAACGTCTCCCTGTCTGTTGGTGCTCCCGTGCCATGGAGCAGCCAATTCGTGTGGGAGCAACACAGGACTGGGCTGGTCCCAGGGGTGGCCCTGACGTGGCCTCCTGGGTCCAGAGCATCCAAGTGGGGTGGGCATTCCACTTGGAAGCAGGGAAGCCAGGCAGGCCCGACCTGTCAGGGATGTGCATGGATCCCCTCCCGGCATGGGGACTCAACCGCCTCCCTGAGCAGCCCTTCCAATGTCTGACCACCCTTTCCATGAAGAAGTTGGTCCTGACGAATTCAGGAATTCGTGAACCTCCCCTGGCAAAGCTTGAGGCTGTTTCCTCTTGTCCTGTGCCTTGTTCCCTGGGAGCAGAGCCTGCCCCCTACTCGAGGACACACACACCAGAGTGTGGCCTTGGGGATTTTTGGGAGGATCTCTGGAGGGATAGTTCTGAGCCCCCAGCACGAGATCCATTACCCCAGCATTACCCTGGGTGCATCTGCTCCATCCACTCTTGTGGGAGTGGGTGGATGTGTCCAAGTTTGGATTGGGTTGGAGCTGAAGGAGGTGAGTCAGGACAAGTTCTGGCGCTGGGTCCCCAGGCTGGATGGGGAGAACCTTCTGGGTCTGTGGGAGACTTCTGGTTTGTGGGAGGTGCTGGATTTGTGGGAGCTCTTGGGTCTGTGGGAGCTTATGGATTTGTGGGATCCCTTGGGTTTATCAGCTCCTGGGTTTGTGGGAACTTCTGGATTTGTGGGAGATCCTAGGTCTGCAGGAGCTCATGAGTTTTTGGGAGCTCTTGGGTCTGGAGGAGCTTTCAGATTTCTTGCAGATTCTGGATTTTCGAGAGCCCCTGGGTTTGCTTTGTCCCTGGAGTTGTCAGACTCCCCCAGCCCTGTGCAGGGAACAGGAGCTGGAAGCTGCCTTTGTTTCTCTCAAACCACCACAGACCTCGAAATAAAGACAGGAGAAATCCCATAAAACAGCCAGGGAAGCTGCTGTTGGCAGCTGGCGCTCCCAGGAGGGAGGGGAAGAGCTGGGTCTGGCGGGAGCTCTCAGCTGACTCTCACTGACACAAACAAGCTTTTCCTCGGGCAGCCGATAACATCTGATAACATCTGTGGCTTTTCGGGAGGCTCTTGGGCTCTGTTTGCTTCCAGGAGCTGGATTGTTTGTGACAGGGCACTAAAGGGATGGGGAAAGGCTGGGAGGCTCCAGATGGAGCCTGGGATTTTTGTCCTCCTGGCAATCTGTGCTTTTGGCTACCAGTAAAGTCGGTGCTGGAGCTGGGAGTTGCTCCAGGAGATGGAAAATCTGCCTTCCCCACCCCCTGTTCTCTCACATCTTCCCTCGGGTGCCCCAGGTCCATCTCTCTTGGGCTGGGCTCTGACCTTGCTGCCAGCCTGGATTTTGGCTCCCCACGGCCTGCTGGGAAGGATTCCTGAGAAATCCTTGGAGGAGGGAGAAGAGGAGGGAAGGGCAAATCTCAAACCTAGGCAGCTTAAGAGACTGTCTTAAACTTGGTGTCTTTTCTCAGTTTATGTGGGTTTGGGAATTTTTTCCCCTCTTCCACGCTCTGGTGTGTGAGGAAATTGCAGCATGAACCCAACCCAAAGCTGGAGAGCAGTTGGGAAAATCGTGGTTGGAAGGGGATGAAAGAGGAGAAAGGGGGGAGGAAGAGGTTGGAAGAAAAGGATGTGGATCAGAAGAGGAGAAAGAGGGATGGAAGAGAGGGAGGGAGTTGGAAGAAGAGACTGGAAGAAGTGAATGGGCGTTGGAAAAAGGAAGGGGTAGGAAGAAAAGAAAGACTGAAAGAGGAGTAAAAGGGTGGAAAAGGAGGAATGGAGTCAGAAGAGGAAGGGGTTGGAGGAGGAGGATGGGTGTGGGAAGAGGAAGAAGGGAGTGGGAAGAGGAGGAAAGGATTGGAAGGTGATGGGATCAGAGCCGGATGGGTTTTGATCTGTAGCTCCTCTGCCTCTGAATTGCTCTGCTAGTGTGATGCAACTGAAGCAGAGTTTCTGTTTGGGATTAAAGGCAGGAAATCCCATTTACACCTCTGGCAGGAACAGGTTTTCCACTGGGAAGGAAAATGCAGTGGGAAGATAGAAATACCATAACTCAGCTCCTGGCTGTGGAGAAGGCATTGTGTGTGCTGGGATCTCCCTGCCTTGTGGGGCTGGAGCTGATCGTTTTCCATGGATGTCTGCAAACAAAAGTTAATCCCGTGGCTTTGTGACATCCAACTGAGGAGCTGTGAGTGGTTTCCAGGGATCCAGCCACATCTCCCAGCCCCCACGGAGGGGGCTGTGGCTCTTGTCCCAGTTTTCCATCATGGAAATTGTGTCACCCACATCCCTGGGCAGTTGGGGTGCAGCTCTAGGCTCTGGATTCCTGATCTGGGAGAAACAGAGTGTGGGTTTAACACCGTTTAGCGGGGGAACTGGGAGTTTCTATCAGCATTTATCCCTCTGGGTGTGTCTCTGGCTGTACCTCCGCTGCTTTCCTTGACCTGCTCTTCCCAGACATCTGCCAGGACACAAACCAGACACTGTTCAAGCCGTGCCAGGGCTCGGAGGAAGTTCCCTGTAACAAACCCGTGCCCGTGAGCCTCTCTGAGGAGCCGTGCTGCCCCCTGCACCTCCGCCTGCCCCCCCAGATGTACGTCCCAGAGCAGGTCCTGGCTGTGCCCCAGGAGCTGGGAGCTGCTCCCACCGATCTGTACCTGAGCGCGGCCGAGCTCCAGCCCACCGAGAGTTTGCCCCTGGAATTCAGCGATGTAAGTGGGACAGCTGCCCCTCTGCCCTCCTGAGAGCCCACCTGGAGCGCTGCATCCAGGCCTGGCATCCGCAGCACAGGAAGAGCTGCTGGCCCAAGGAGGCCATGGAGATGTTTCCAAGGGCTGGAACAGCTCTGGAGCCAGGCTGGGAGAGCTGGGGATGTCCAGCCCAGAGAAGAGAAGGATCCAGGGACATCTTAGAGCTCCTTACAGTGCCTGCAGAGAGCTGGAGAGGGACTTGGGACAAGGGATAGAGTGCCAGGACAAGGGGGAATGGCTTCTCACTGCCAGAGGACAGGGTTAGGTGAGATGTTTGGAAGAAGTTCCTCCCTTTGAGGGTGGGGAGACCCTGACAGAGGTTGCCCGGAGAAGCTGGGGCTGCCCCTGGATCCCTGGAAATCTCCAAGGCCAGGTTGGATGGGGTTTGGAGCGCCCTGGTCTAATGAAAGGTGTCCCTGCCCATGGCAGGGGTGGAACTGGGTGATCTCTCCATTCCCTCCCAATCCAAAGCATGCTGGGATTCTGTGAAAATGCAGGAATGCAGAAGGTTTGGGAGCTATTCAGGGCTGGTGGCTGCTCCTTTGGAATGGCTGTGCTCACTTAAATCCCTTTAGGGGCCTCTTAAAAAGAAGATTTCCTCCCCTGTGCCTCCATTTTCTCTCATATGAGGGAAACATGAAGATTTTAATCCCCAGATTATTGTGGCATCGTCCTGCATTTCAGGCAACACACTTCAAAGCCTCAGGAATGCATTTGGGCAAAAGCAAAGCAGCAGGATGCACAGGAGCTGCTCCTGTGAGCGAGGTGTCCCCACAGTGTTTGGCTGCTGCTGCTGTTGGAGGCAAAGCTGGGCTCCCCTTTGGAGCCTGGTGATGGAGGAGGGATTCCAGCAGCAGGAGCTGGGAGGGCAAAGCTAGGAGGGGGCTCAGATCAGATCCCAGCCCCTTTCTGTGCAAACAGGAGGTGGATTTTTTGGGTTAGAGAGGAAAAACGGGATTGTTTTCCCGCATCTGTCCTTAGAGAGGGTTCCGAGCTCCCTCTGGAGCGCTGCGGATTCGTGGAAGCTGCCGGGGGCATCTGTGTTGTGTCTCACGTCGTGCCAGGCTGGGGAAGTGCCACTCGTGAGTCACAGGAATCTCGCCCTCGTGTCAAACCCCTTTGGAGCCAAAACAAATCCCAGCCTCTCCTCTCATCAGGGAGGGCAGATGGAGGAGTCCTCGGAGCCTGTCCATCCCCATCTGTGGTGTCAGGGCAAGCGGAGGAGGTGTGGCATCCTAGGAGAGGGTGGGGATGTTCCAGGTGGTCCCTGGAATGTGTGTGACACCCTGGAGAGCAGGGATTGCTCTGGGGGTCCCCAGGAATGTGTGTGGCATCCTGGAGAGGGGGGACTGCTCTGGGGGTCCCCAGAAGGGTGTGATTAGACCCTGTCAAAGCCATTCCAGGTGCTGGGGGGACACTTTGGGGACAGCACATCACATGGGGCTCCAGGTACCGTGTCCCACGCCTCATCATCAGCAGTGCCAGCTGGGATCACAGCATTCCAGGAGAGAGAGGAGAAGGAGGAGGAGGGGGGTCCTGGGGTGTGTTCCTGCCTGCTGGCCAGGAGGTCCCACTGGCATGTTTCCCACTCCTCCTCCTCCTCCCTGCCTTTCTCCTCCCTTTCCTGCTGCTTCAGGGGACTGGAGTCTCCTCAGACCCCTCCTGATGAGCTGCTCTGCTGTTTCCCCTGCCAGGACCTGGACGTGGTGGGTGATGGGATGCAGTGCCCCCCGTCCCCTCTGCTCTTTGACCCTTCTGTGACCCTCGATCCGTCCCTGCGGGACGTGGCTGAGGCTCCCATGGACATCCTGGCGCTGGAGGAGCCAGACAGGGGCAGCTCCTCCAGCCCGCTCGTCCCTCCAGCTGAGCCATCTGTGCAGGTACAGCTGGGTGGGACTGACCCCCCTCCCCGGGATGAGTTTTTTTCCCAGCAGGAAAACCCCCCCTTCTTCCTCCCACGGGGCTGACAGGCCTGGGGGGGGCTTCTCTCCCAGCCCTCTCCCACGCAGTGGCTGCAGAGCTTGGGTGTGCCCATGGTCTGGGTGGCATTGGGAGTGCCAGGGTGGGGGTGGCAGCCAGAGCCCAGCCCCTGAGGTGGCTCTGTGGGTGGCTCAGTGCCACCCGTGTCCTGTGTGGGGGTGGATGTCCTGGGAATGTCCAGGACATTGAGGGGTTTCTGGCCAAGGGGATTGCCTGCTGTTGGAACCTCTTAATCCCAGCTGGGGGTTTTTAGGACAGTTGTTTCTCAGGCTGGGGGTTGTCCTTTCTTCCTTGGAGTCTTAATTTTCACTGGAATAACTCAAATTTGCTCCTGTTGTCCTCCCTGGAGCTTCTTTGGGGTTGTCCCCACAGGGTGTCCTCTATGGTGATGTCACCCACCCCCCATCCTGCCTCGCCTGTCCTGGGGTGAGAGCCAAATTTTGGGGTGGGTGGGGCTCTGACTGAAGACCCCCGGTTTGCTGTAGCCGTTGGTTTCAAGCAGGAGCCCAGAGGAAACGTCTCCCTGTCTGTTGGTGCTCCCGTGCCATGGAGCAGCCAATTCGTGTGGGAGCGACACTGTCCCAGGCTGTGTCCCACCACGGCCAGCTCACTGTCCCTGTCCTGTCCCCAGCAGGGTCACCTCCCGTACCAGCCGGGGCCCCGGGATGAGCAGCAACCGGAGGAAACAGCCACGTCTGCCCCGGGCCGGGGAGCAGCTGCCAACGGGAGCCTGGAGCCGGGGGCCGTGAGCTGAGCCCGGCAGCACCGGGGTCTCCGCACCCGGGGGACCCTCAGAGTGGGATTTGGGGGTGCTGGAGTCCTGCTCCAGTGCCCAGAGGAGCTGCAGCTCCGGCCCCTCCACTGATTCCTGGAGCCACAGGGACCCCTGGAACCCCAGCGTGGGGTCTGCAGACCCCACCTCCTCTGTGGGGCTGGAGTAGCCGGAGAAGAGGGGGGAGCAGATGGGGGGGGATGGGATCACTGAACTTCTGGGATCCTTTGCCACGCCCTGATGTGCCCGAG
>VZTR01033561.1:23108-40227 GCA_013400775.1 Chaetops frenatus | reverse complement strand
TAAACCTGCCGCAGCGTTATACAGGGATCTTCTATTAGCACTCATGCTGTCTTGTCAGAATGAGTCTCTCCGTGAGTTTGAATTTTAGCTTCTCAATCTCACACTTGTTGCTGAAAAGCTGCCTTCTCTTTCTGCCTTCTAGCAGCAAAAGGAGGGGCAAAGTTGATTTAGGAAAGTTGTGACTGCGTGAGATTGGCCAGCTGTACCAATTTCAATCTTTTCCTTACTGTACCATAAGAGGAACCAGGGCAGTGTTTCTCCCAAGGGTGCACGAGGTTGGATACACAGGGTCGGCCTGCTGGCACACAGTTGCAATGTACAAACTCCTTGGGAGTTTGTGGTGTCCCAGTCTGACTGTAGACCTGTGTGCAAGGGTGGGCCCTGGTAGTGAAGGAGCAGTTCATTTGGGTTTTGAAATATTGTCTTTGTTTTCAGTGCTGGTATTGCAATAACATTTTTCATGTCCTTAGTTTCTTCCTGTTCTACAAAAAAGAAATCTGTATTGGTGCAAGCACATGTTTGTTTGAAGATGTATACTTGTATGTGCTTGTCATGAATGTGTCAGCACCTAAAATTAATTCTGGATCAACATTGAAATGAATCTAGCTGAATTTATTTCAATGTGTGGAGCTGCTTTGTGTGCATTGTGAATTCTCTGTCCAATTATTTTTAACATCCTAGAAGGTCACGATCACTGGATGCATGCACAGCTATGGGACTTCTAGGCTGCTGCTTCAGATAAAGTTGAGTTTATAATAGATATGAAAAATGCATACTGAGGGCTCAAGATGATATCACTGTATCATAGTTGCATGTATTAATGTCATATATTATCATGCATACTTTTGACTGAATCCTGTGGTCTTTTCTTTGCAGCTGTTAAGAAATAGCTTGAGACTATGTTAGCATAACCTCTGTTAATCTCTAAGTCAATAGGGAGTTTGAAATAACAGTTCCCAATAGAGAGAGACACGATTCATTTCAGAGGGTGTTAATTCATGTAGTTAGTAATAAGTTGAACAAGAACAATGATGGGAAATTTGTTGCTTATCAAAACTGAAAAGGAATAATAAATTGTGTTGTATTCGATGATTTTTCAGTTCATGTTTATTTTCTGAGATAGCTTGGATGTCTGTTATCTTATTCCAATATAGATCTCCCAGTTTCCTGTCTAATAGCTTCTTTACAGTTCAGTAAACTTTGTATGAGGTCAAAGTCTCACTCTCAAATTTTAACTTCTTTGAAAAATTGAGCATGAAAATAGCACTTTTCATCTTCTTGGAACACATGCTTAGTTAAATACAGCCATATCTCATTCCTCTGGTTTATATACTTTGTTCAGAAGGAAAATATGAGAAAATGCAGCTCCATCTCTAACATTCTCAGAAAAATGCAAGCAGCTCAAAACAGGTTTTAAGGGGACTTAAGATTATCAATATTCAATATTACTGAAATACATAGAGATTAATGAAGTAATAACTTGAAATACTTAGTACTATTTAGACATAATATTTAGTAATAATAGAAATATTTTTAAATGTAATTACATATATTACATAGTTACTTTATTTTACCTGTAACACATCAAAGTTACAGAGAGAAAGGGAGAGAAAGGGGCTCAATTTTGTTCTGATATTAAGTAAACTCACTGTTGCAGTCCTGAAGTTAAACACTCTAGATAGAGCAACAAGGTAAGTCGTTTATTGTGGCAAATAACTCTTGCTAGTGTTTATTTAAGCTATTTCCTGTTATTCCTGAATTGGAAAGCATCTCTACAACTTTTTAAGTAGTAGGTAGTAAAAAATTAATCTAGAGAACAAAAGATTCTATCAAAAAGAAACCAACAGAAAATTGAGTAAACTGTTTTTACCTCACTGTTTAAATGCTTATTTCATAAAAAGACTGGAAGGGAAAGCAGTTAGTTGACTTGTCAGTAAGGGATATTTAGTCTTACCTACAGTGGTAATTTGATAGTATATAGTATTTCCAAAACATATTAGGAAATCTGAAGAGATGCATGAAGGTACTTTATTTTTTGTGGATGATGTGAAGTGAAGATACTTCTGTACAATTCCTAGGTGATCCATGTTGGAACTGCAGGTTTCATTACAGTTAACTATGATTTGTACTGACACTAGCATATTAAGAGTCTCAACAGAAACAAGGAATCACTAATTGAAATGGTAATAACAAATTCTGATCCCTTCATAAAAAAAAGTGGGTTTACTCTAATATTAACTTTTGTGAGGCTGCAGGATGATTTTTGGTATCAGAGTACTTAATTCTGTAATTCACATAAATGTGGCATTTGCCTGAGTTAAACTGGAAGAAGAGGGGGAGGTAAGCCTTCATTAGGTATTTGTTTTCATATTTTGAAGATGAGAGACAAAACATCCTTCTAGAGGAAAAGGGTATATTTTTTAATTGTCTATTATGTATAGTCATCTTTTCTGTGTAGGGCCAGCTTTTCCTTGTCATTTAAAATCTTTAGTCCTTAGCTGTACTCTATATTACATATCCCAAAATACTTACAATGGTGTGATAGTATTCTTTCTGATATCTCAGTAACTTATATATACACACATACATATATACATATATATATATTTATTTATATATTTTAATTAATTGTTTACTATTTCAATAGACAACCCTTATTTTCCAAAAAACATCCTTGTTCTCTTTGGAGTTGCCCATTTTTCTGAAGGTGTAAATTCCACAAGGGGAGTACTGCTGTGGAGCTAATTCGTATTCCAGTAACCATTTCCTGAACAAGCAAGCTGGAATAATATTGATTGAATTATTGAACTTATTGGCACAGCTCTAGCTTTAACTGTATTTCCAAACGTTCCATGACCTCACTGTTTGTTCTCATGCATGTTAACATTTAAAACTGTTCTGATGGTCTAACTCATTTATATTACATTCTGTACTGGATATTATGTGCGTGTGTTTTTAACACTCTAGTTTTGGAAAAAGTATTTTTGTTGTACCTAAGAAAACAAGGCTCTGGATTTTTCTGGCTTTTAAAGTCACATAACTAGGATGTAGTGGTAAATATAAATTGTTATCTCTATGTAAATTTTTGTGCATGTTACATATACTTTCTTCCTACAGACATTGACGATGCTCAAATTCTTCCACGTCCACCTCGAGTCAGACATTTTTCTCAGAGTGAGGATGCTCCAAGTGAAGTTTTTGGTGCATTAAATGAAGAACAGCCCCTGCCACGAAGCAGCAGCACCTCTGACATCCTGGAACCATTTGCAGTTGAACGAGCCAAAGGTGCAGTTCCTGTCATTGACAGTTCATCCCATCATGCTCCAAGCTTACAGAGTTCCACTGAGACCTCTTCAATGCATAGATCCACTGAAAGCCATATCACTGATACAAATAGCAGAGAGTCCTCCTTGGAAGTTGGGGATAGTATTTATGACCATCTTTGTCATTTAATAGGGCCGGTAGAATTTGCAAACACTGCCTTTGAACAAAGCCAGTATGTTGACCTTGAAGGTGAAGATGATCTCCTTTCCTCTCTGAGAGAATATCTTATTAAAGAAAAAGAAGAACTTTGCAGTAACTTTGAGATAGATAAATGTGAGGATTCTGCTCATGAAGTTGATACATCAGTAAGTAGGAACGATAGATTACCACTGGATGGATTAGAAAATAGAGATCAGACTAGTCAATGCACTACTAGTGTCACTGGTACAGAAAGAGCCAAAAACACAGAGCTGCAACTAGAACAAAACCCACGTGGCTTTATAAGTAATATTGCATCTACTCAAGTAGACTTTTTTACAAGAAATCAAGCACTCAATAAAGCCAGACAGTTAGATATTGATAAACAATATGACAGCGTGTTTGATCATGGCTCAAGTAGTCCTAGCAGCAAAGAAGGGAAGAGATATCTGTACAGGCAAGCTGCCACTGAAACTGATGTAGATTTAGTTGTGGAAGCACCGGTAGCTGAAAAGCATAAAAGTTCCCAGTTTAATGAAAAAGTGACCAACTCACGTATTGTCCATGCAAAGAAAATTCTTCCTAAAGCACAAGTTGATCCTCAAATGCCTCACACCACAGGCACAAGCAAACTGGCACCAACTAAAAGAAGTATCTCTGAAACCGTAACTCATAGGGCCAAAATCATGAAAATAACAACTAAAAAACGAAACAGCGTTCATGTTACTTTTAGGCCATCTACAGAATCGGTTCAGTTTTACAATCCTCTTGAGAACAAAGAGGCTGCTTGGAAAGCAAGACTTCGTAAACTTGGTGGCTTCAGTAGTAGCAGTAGTGGTAGCAGCAACAGCAGTACCAGTGCAAGCAGTAGCTCATCAGCTGCCACAGAGCTGGTTAGACCTGGAATATATAGACATCTAGATGCAATCAGTGCTGCTTCGGCTGGCAGCAGGCAAGTTAAGGAATCTACAGAAACTCAAGCAGCTGTGTTGCAGAAAGAAGGTCCTGCAGTTAGTCAGTTCCAGTATCGTAGTGCCTTTAGAGCATCAAGTCAGGAGTCGGCACAACAGCAGGGCTCCCTGGGTGGTGTTTATAAAACTGTTGTACATGCTCTTTCGAAGCCGAAGGCAAATGTTTCCCCACAGAGGCAGAACAGAATGCCAGCAGAGGCTCCACTGAGGGATCTGTACAGTCATGTAATGGGCTATTTTGGAAGGAAAGCTGCAGGTGAGCACTAACAGTGTGCAGAGCGCAAAAGGAGAAAGGCAGCACCAGTTTGGCTTAATGCAACTGAAGCAAGCTCTGATAAGCAATCAAAAGGCTTTGGGATGATCACTGCTTTCCCTGTTTGGTTATGCATGCGCCTACAGCCAGCTGATTTTTCTCCCAGCATAAGTTACATTTACATACTTTAAATTACTAATTTTTCTTTTCAAAGTATTTAGTTGAACCTCTTTGCTGCTGAAGATCATCAGGTTAGGGAAGAGGAAGAGACAGTAAATGACCTAATAAAGGATTAAGCCTTGAGACTTGAATTTTCATCCACCATGCAGAGCCTTCAAATTCAGCCTACTGAACAATTGGCATTGCATATTTTATCAGAATGTGTTATTCCACTCTGAGTGTAGTTTTTTGTCAGAAGGATCTGACTCCCAACCAATTAGGTTGCACTAATTGTATTTCTGGTTCATTTAGTGTGTTTTCTTCTTCCTCCTCATCCTCTTCCTCCTTTTCCTCCTCCAAAACAAAAACAAAACCAAAAAAAAAGCCCCTCAAATTTACATTTGGAGGTCATTTTAGATAGTTTTTAAAAAATAGTCTGAAATATCAATCTGCTGTTACTGGAATGATTTCATTACAGCAGTTCTCTGAGTCTAATCCTAAGGTTTTGTTTGAGTCTGTTTCAAAACATGTCATAGGCCTTCCTATATTCATTCATCCAAATGGCTGCAGTTACATCTTGGCAACATTTTCCATTGCTTTCTTTTTTTTTCTTGGAATCATGGATGTTCATTAAGGTCTTGTGGTAGTTTTTCTCCTCCTAACTATGAGACCTCTGTGGACTGATCGAAAAAGAAGGCTGCAACTCTAATATACATTGTCTTAGTTCACATAACCATAAATGAACAATAGATTAACTTTCAGCAGTAATGCAGGTTTTCTTTTTTCCCCATTGTTATGCTGGCATGATTAACAGAAGATTCTGCAATGCATCCTGCATCGAGATGTTAATGCCACCTGAGGGCAGTCTCTGTAAGCACAGCACCTGAGAGCGGTACTGTCATGGGTCTCACAAAAATGATTTGCTGCTCTTCAGAAATTAGACTCCTGAAAAAGAGATATTTAGGAAGCACCAATTTTAGAAGTACCTGTTATTTAAAATCCAACATTTAACAGAACCTCATTGATAGAATAAGCAGTACTGTGGTCTCATGAGAGATGGCACTGAGGGAAAAATTTGTATAAAGAGAACACGAATTAGAATGACTTGCAGAGTTTAAGGGTGAATATCCTAAAGTCAGGTGTAACAGCCACAGCTAAATATGAAGAATATAGTTATATCAAAAATATAGCACTTATTAAGGAGTGAACTTCATTAATTGTTCATAACCATTTATTATCTAGAGTTAGAACTTTCATTCCATATACTAGCATGTAATTTTTTTATGTAACATTTTCTTTGCACTATTTATACTAACTGTACAGAGTGCCACATTGCCATTTGTCATTAGTATCTATTACAACCCAGTTTACTTTTTCCACTACATTGCTTTTCATTAGGAATGCAATGAAGAAGGAGCCTGAAGGAATCACATAATTTTTTTAGTATTTGTTACTTGTGATATGGAGGAAGAACATATGCTTTATCCTTAAAGCAAGCATTAACAACTTTGAATAGTGCTTACCTATAAGCTTCCTGCTCCTAGAGGTGGAATTGGAAATCAACTAACCCCTGCTTAGTGGGAAGAAGAAGCCATACTAATTCTGAAAGTAGAATCTGCTTTAAAGGAGGGACATTCTTAAAATGCATGTTTGGCAATTTTGATTTTTAAATTTCTGTTAATTAGCAGGTTTTTTTCATTTGTTACGATTTGTTTTGAAAATGTCTTGATGCATTCTTTACTATAAATGGTTGTTCATTTGCTTTTAGCTAATAGAGAGGACATGAGTCAAAAGCTGCACCCTATTGATAGTGATATTGGCAGTAGCAATACAAATGTTCCTGACCTCATGGATGAATTTATAGCTGAGAGACTCCGCAGTGGTAATGCACTGGTAAGCCTTTAAACTTGCTACATTTCAATACTTAAGTCTCCATGTATGTGTGAATTTTTCAATGACATGATAAATCAGTTCACTAAAATTCTTTCTCTGGCTTTTATGAATCAAATTAAGAGTCTTGCTTGCCTTTGGCATAGATTCCTGCCATTTTATACCATTTGTGTTTTTATATCTATTAAATCTTCATCTTGGAAGCAGTTACTTGGAAGAAGTTACTGTCAGATGAGTAGTCTCATTGAATTAAACAGCCTTAAGTGCACCTGCAAAGATACCTGCACATAGACACTTTCAGAATACTAGTTTAAATGTAAATTTGCAGTCCTCAGCAAATTTATGTATGTAATTGAGAAACATGCTGTAGTACAGTATTATTCTCTACAGGTATAGTCAATGCAACAGACTACAAAACTACTCAAAGATATATATTTTCCTTTATTTTTTTATTTCACTTTCAAGTGTTGAATAGCTTCTTTTAAATACTGCTCTGCTAATTGAACCAACTTTTCATATGCTTTCTTTCTGCACTTTTCCAGAAGTGTGATGTTGTTTGGAAAGGCATTCATAATAAGAAATTTTAATTAATTTTAAGTCAAGAATTTCTGGTTACCACTGAATGCTTACAGAAGAAGACTACAGATTTGAAGATATAAGTGCTTATTAAGTAGTAACAAAGGGGAAAAATACTAAAAAAAAATTGCAAATTAAGAACAGAATGGTAACAATTTGAAGATAGTATTTCAAAATTGTTTAAGTCTTTTTTCTTAAAAGTTTTTAAGGTCGTTTTAAGACATGCTCCTGTAGGACATACTCCTATAGAAAATTGTCAGTAAGGAGTTGGCAATAATAAGGGGCAGAAGAAGTTTCTTCAGAGTTACTAAAAAAATTGTTCATTTATCATGACCTTTCATAAATGGCAAGAGAGGATCTATAGAGTTTGTCCATTTGTATACTTTTTTTCTCTTTTGTATTGAACTCATGTTTATGAAACTTGATTGTTGGCACAAAGCATTCTTGTTGATAAGTCTTGAGTTACGCAACGAAATGCTATCTTGTAGTCTATTAGAAAGGTTAACTTACTCTGGAAATTAATGAAACAGAAATCATAATAGCTGGCTCCAGAAGAGAGAAAGGGAGGGATTACTCCCTGTTTTGAGAATTGATACTTTCCTCAGGTAGCAGAAAAGAGCTAAGTTTGAGTAAATACTCTGAAACTACCATTCATTTTTTTAATTACCACACACCAATAGATATGCCTTCTTAAAACAGTACCAACTTATTAAGATTAGTTTTATGTTGCTGTATCTATTGAATGCTAAAGCCATATGAAAAGCTTATTAGTCTAATTTAACCTCTAATTAATAGTAGAGTAGTAAAAGAATGCAGAAGTGGCTAGGCCTAGTGTAAAAGGAAGGCATCTTTAGTCTCATAATGCATACAAATTTCAAGCCTTTTCATTAAATGGCTTTTCTACTTTGATGTCTGTTCCCTCTCAAGCAAACAGTCTTATGTGTGGAAAAATATGCCTTAAAGACTTGAAAGAGACCACCACATTACTTGTACATGAGCAAATCTGCATGCCTTACTTCTGTTACATGTGGTCTTCTGTGTTCCAAACCAGTACCAAAGTGGTGTTTTAATCATAAGAAGATTAACACATGAATTAGTCAATTAATTTGCTCCTTCTATAAATTAAATTTTTGGTTACAGCATGGTGGCCTATAGGCCATTGTGTCTGAAACTTACAAGGTTAACAAATTTTCTTTAGTTATTTAGATGTAATATACTTTTTAACTGTTTTTCTCTGTCACGTCTTACCGACTATGTGGCCCATGCTAGTCTGAATCCTAGCCTGTTACGATATGTGTCCAAAAATCCACTGTGCAAATAAAATTTGTATTTATGGAATTCTGTGACTGCATGGGTTCTTCATTTGGGCGTTTGGAAAGTCTTGGTATTTAGTATGATGGCAATTTCTGGTTTAGGTACTTGTCGGCGATGAAAACAGTTGGAGAGACTGACTGGTTGTGGTTAGAATCTAAATTTATTGGAAACTACACATGTTTATATACTATTATAGGAAGATTAATAATTTTTTATTACAATGATTGGGTTAATAATCACATAAACAAACTTGTGCATTTTACAACATCTCTTGCTTGCAGAAGTTGGTGTAATTTTCTCTTCTGGTAAGCCTTGATTTAATCCTCACAGTTCTGTTTGCTCTTGCCAAGGCATCCTGATTATCAAACCTCTTATGCTAATTAAGTCCAGAGTGCTATCTGTCCTTTGTATCTCAATATGTACTTAAGAACTGTTTGTTACATTCTGACTTCAGCAGATGTGGGAATACTTTTTCCATTTTATGTAAATAAGCCATCCAAGATTGTAAGAAAATTTCTGTATCTTCAATGTTTAGAATGTGACAAGAAGAGGAAGCAGCCCTGGCAGCCTGGAAGTTCCTAAAGACCTTCCTGACATGTTGAACAAGCAGAACCAAATGCGTCCTGTAGACGACCCGGGCGTGCCTTCGGAGTGGACGTCACCGGCCAGCGCGGGCAGCAGTGACCTCATCAGCTCTGACAGCCACTCGGACTCCTTCAGCGCCTTCCAGTATGAGAGCCGCAAATTTGAAAGCAAGTATATTTCTCCAAAAGTAACAGCACTTTTGATCAATGTATTGCAAATTTCCTTTGTTTTGTTTGTTGTTTTATTTCGTTCCCCCCCGCCCCAGATAAAGTTGTATGCCGGCGGTTTTCTGTAGAGAGAGATTATTTTGATTTTCCGTTGAAATCATTAGCAAGTTAATGGAGCAAGGAAAGTTCTTATGAGAGGCTGTTGTTTTTTAGTGTATCAAAACAAAAGAGCACTGGAATACTACTATGCAAAAAGGAGAACATAATTCTTCAGAAGTTAGAAAGCAGTATTGTCTCCTCTGTGGAGCATACCCATCTGTTTTGCACAAAAATTGAAGTTTATTTATTTTGGAAATTGTTTTAATTCTTCTGAAAGTAATTAGGTAAAATTTAAAGAAGGTCTTCTGATATTTTTACAGTGGTCTTTGTGTAGCTGTAGATTAATCAAGATACTAAGTGTAATATCATGGTAAAATTAGTATGCTTTGTTAAAATTAGTGTGCTTTGTTTTATAGCATAATTCTTTTCACTCATTCTATTTATCCATTCCCACCCTTGTTTAACAGAAGGGGTCATTATGGTTGCTAGGAATTATGACATCATGTGTTATGTAAGATAAAAATAATATTTTATATAATAGAGTTTTTGAAAGAAATTGCAATTTTTATATATGTTTCCATTATGCAAATAAGTTACGGCATTTAAACCTACATTTCAGACTGACATTTTTTTAATTCATGTTGAGGATAAAATTTGTTAGAGTATCATCTGCTGCAATGTTTTTAGTTTGAAGTTAGTGCTTTTACAGCAAGCTTGAGTATTTCTCCCAGCTTATGAATGCTACAAATAAATTCCTTAATGTATGATTCCATTATTTTTGCTTTATTCAAATGTGGGTTCACTTCCAGCAACTAAGCAAAATACAGACATGGAACAAGGATGTCTTCTGCACACATCAAGTCATGGGTTTATGACAGAAAAGAGATTATTCATAACCAATACTTTCTGTGTTGCATTTTATTTAAATTTTACAACAGTGTGCTAGTAGCATAGAAGATACACATACAAGGTTTCTGTTCAGTTCAGAGGTCCTTGGCCTCTGGGGGTTTTTTTATTAGTGATACTTTCATATTGTAAGTTAATACAATGCTTTCTTCATACAGATTTCAGCTTTGGCACTGAGGCAGGGACACCAGCTTCTACTGAGGTTGATGCAATTTCAGGACAGCAACAGAGTGCTGAGGAACAAGAAGTGGCCAGTCTAACTACACTCCACATAGATTCAGAAACAAGTAGTCTCAATCAGCAACCATTGTCCGCTGAAGCTGCAACTATTACTGGTAAAGTAGATTTTAAAAAAAAAAGTATTTATTTCAGAAATTTTTCACCTATCCTGGAGAATGCCATTTCCAGCTTCTGTCAAGAATCTGTATTCTACTTAAGATTATTCTTTTATTTCAATTATTTTTGATTGCTATTGAAAAGTAGTGTGTGAAATAATGTAAGTGGAAAACCTTTGTCTGACTTAGTTACCCATGGTCCTAAGTGTATTTTAAATCCTCATGAGAAAATTATGCTTTTACCAAGGAGAAACTCTTACTGCATAATGTATGCTAGATCTCTTATGAGTGTCCTTCTATTATTGGGAGTTAAATAATTAATTTTCAGGAAATGTTTTTGGTTTGGAAGGTTTTCACAGTGCTTGTTCAAACCAGTGTATCACACTGCAGTATCTTGGGATTCTTTTATATACATCCATCTTAATATCTCTTTATATTGTCTGTTGTTGTAACTGAGAGCTTTCATTATGCAAAATGTTAGTTATTTGGCCATGTAATATCATTTTCCATTTATATAACTGAAAAGTGATGCAGTTAACCAAAATTGAATGGGCTCCTGTCTGAGAGAGAATACTTCTCTATGAGGATGATCTGAAAGAATGGTCTCTTGCCAGTTTTTGTACATGAGAAGTAAAGATGTCCACAGTCATTTTCATACTCCTTGTTCCATAGCTGTTATACGCTACCATTCCTGTTACAACCCGAGCTGTAACAAGTAACAAGTTGCAACAAGTATCTGTATTTCTGTGAAAGCTTGCACCTACATATTGTGTCTTGTTCTCTGTAAGAAATCAAACTGCATTTTCAGAGATATGGAAAGACATCTTTACTTCCTCTGCCATCATTTCACTTTTTAGAAGTGCCCTTCTGCTTAAAGAACCATGGTATTAGCTTTCATGGACATTGTTGTTCAGCTTGTTCCACAATGTTCAGCTTGACTTGTGTTCTCTTCACTTTTCTCTTTGCTGTGTGCTTGTTGGAAGTCCTTGCTGTAGATGTGTTCTTTTTCTGTTTGTACATTTTTATATGTTAATAACTTCATTACTGTTTGATATTTTTGTCCAAGTGTGCACTATAATTGAATTGATATGATTGCAATTAGTGATGGAGTTGTCCATTGAGAGATTCTGTGGTTAACTCTTCTTGCTTGGACCACTGTTTTAGAGAGGCAGCTCTTGTGTGTCACATGCATTTAGCTGGGTTTCCTGAGGAAGCAATACTTCTGCAATTGTATTGTCTCTCTGACTGTTCCACGCACCCAACAATATTGGAGCCTATTGTCTAATTTTTGCTAAATTGCCATATCAGAAAACAGAAGGATGTTATTTTCTTTGATGTTTTATGAAAGATAGACAGCTATCCAGTGAAAATTGTATGTATGCAGACTCTCATGATGAATTTTGCTCTATTAGATGCTAGCAATTCAATGCAGAAACTCAACCTCAAAACACACTCATAATAAACGAGTTTTCAGTGGTTCTGCTGAAATCTCTTTCTAAATCTAAAGGAGTTTGGAACAATACTTTCTTTTTGGTATATGGGCATTACTTCACATTCTAAGTAAATTATAAAGTTGACTATTGACTCCTGTTTACTAGTCCTAGAACAAGTTGTACCCCTGGGAGTCTCAGTCAAAGTTGGATCCACATATGCTGGAGTATCTTTTAATGACAGACTCCTGTAGTTCTGCAAATTTTCCGTAATTGTTTCTGTCCATTCTCTTCCATCGGGTGAAGATCTCTTTCCCTCCTTCCTCTGCTCCCTGCCTTCCCTGCCTGCTCTTTCTCTCCATCTCATTCAGTTTCTTTCTCTCTCCATCCCACTCTCCCTCACTTTCTTCCCCATCACTCTTTCTTGCACCTTTTTTTGAACTACTTTCATCTGTCCACAACTAATGAGCAGAATGGAAATGAAGTAAGAAAATACTTCTTTAAACATCTTTGAAGGGTGTATTTTACATTAGCTCTGTGTGTGGTAAACTAGTGGTCAGTAGCAAGAGAGGATCATTACCTGTCCTGTTAAACAATAGTCTGTGTGTGAAGCAGTAGTGTCCCTGTCTCCTGCTTAGACATGTTGATTTAAATTGATAGTAAAAGCTTCATTGTCTTAGTCATTTAAAGGAGATAGAGACCTTTGCAGTTTAACGGATTTGTAATAAAGATTGTTTACTGCAATTTCTGTTCTGTTAACAGTGACAACGTTTTCTGTCAAGTTCTTTAAACAATTTGTTCTCTTTATAGGAAAGAACACTTCTTTCAAATGAGAAATGTTCTTCAATTTTTCTCACAATAATTTGGGAAAATTACTATTTTAAAAGACTCACTTTACAATTGCTGTCCCTAAAGTTCACTTTATCACTAATACTGAACTTTACACATAATATTTTTGTGTCCCTGTTACATTTATCTAAGAATTAAAATTAATAGGAACTCTTACATTTTAACATGGGCAGAAAAGTGTGTGGTGAATATTTGTTCTCTTTTTGTCTGCCATGTGACTATTCTGGCTAAACTCAGCTATTTTCAGGGATCTTTAGACAAATTCAGAACGTGAAGCATAAGATAATAGAGAAGAAAAATACAAGCACATACTGCCACTCCACAGATCACACAGTAGAGACCACATAATTGCCTAGAGAGGTTGCTCAGAGACGATCACAGAAAGATGCCTTTGTAGCACTGTCATTCAGACACCTGTGATTTCCTGTTTTAGAGGAAATAACACTCCTTTAACTATACATGACTTTCCCATTATATGGATTTTCTCAGCTCCATCAGTAGATAAACACCAAAGATTATCAGTTACTGGTTTGAGGTTTTATTTATAAATTAACTTGCATGCATCTATAATCTTGGAAAAGCATTTGTTCCAGGAAAATTTTTGCTTAAACATTTTGCTAGAGAGAAATCTGGGTGAGGGAATGTGATGAGAAATTTGGCTGGTTCAAAACACTGGAAGTGCTGCAAAACAAACACATCTAAAATTATTTGGACCTAAAATAGAGGTCTGCTAGTCCACTTACCTGTCTGATTTTGATGTTCATCTTTCAGCTTTTCTGCATGTACTTTGTTTTCTTTCAGAACACCACTCACAGGGAGATCTGCTTACTGTTTCATATCTTTTCTTGGCCCAATTTGATACATAAAAGCAGCTCCGTTTTCTGTTAATGCTGTATTTAGACAACATTTCAGTAGCTCAAAAAATAGAAAAGGCTTTTAAGGTAACTGTTAAAAATTGCATTTGCAGGCTCTGAAAGTGCTTCTCCAATCCAATCTGCTCTTGGATCCCGATCACAGACACCCTCTCCTGCCACTCTTCATGCAGATCATATTGAGCAGAAGGATCTGCAGCTGGATGAGAAGCTCCACCACTCTGTTTTACAGACGCCAGATGACCTAGGCAATATCTGGAATAGAAAATACAAACCTGTTCTTTCTTTCTTTCTTTCTAGTGCAATGTAGACAAGTAGCTAGTATCACAAGTTGTAAACAGTCCTGTACAATGCTATTTCATCTGCACTTCAAAAAATATTTAATTACAGTGCTGTATTTTAAAAGCAAACAAAAACCTTTTGCATTTCAACCTGCATTGTTTTGGAATTAGCAGTGGATTAATAGTCCACATATTTATAGTTGTTCTTTTAGTTGCTTAGAATTGTGGCAGCTTAATCTAGCATGTAGTCCTGCCATGGGCTGTTTTATCATTAATGTACAAGTAAGACATCATTTCAGTAATCTTATCATTTCTCCTTGCAAGTTTGGTTCGTTTCCCTTTCATATTTAAACCAATTTGTAATTTTGTCAACTATCTTAGCTATCAAACTCTAAGATACATTCTCTTTCTAAATACAATGTGGACATTTCTCCCACATTTGGTCTCATGGAAACAAAAGAGTATCTGCTATGTATTTCAGACTCTGTATCTTTAAGAAGCCTACTGATGGACAGAAATATATATCATTTTGCTTTGTACTTTAAAATCTACAGCTTAGAAACCAATAGTGTCTCTACTACAGTGGCCCAGAAGTTCAAAAGAAGAGGCTATGTGATTAGGCTGAATACAGATTTAATTTTGATTTGGTATGCCTGTGGGAACGAGATTTTTCAGAAGATCCCAGTGAATCTTCCACCTGAGGGGGTGGAAAGAAGATTCTGAATGCCTGCTCCTTTCAAACTGGCTCATAATCTAGTATTTTTTGTGACTGTCTAGGTAGTTATGTGGGACCTGAGTAGACTTGAGTCATTATAATCTGTTAAAGGTTTCTTTATATGGATAGTCTAGATTAATCAGCTTCCACCTAAAAAATAATGTTTATTTGCTGATGTGTGGAAAGAGCTAGGTGGTTGTTAGGACTGTGGTGCTAAGTTACTGAATGTTGCCTCTCCACTCATTTACTGCTTAAAGGACAATAGCTAGAGACAAGTTTGCTCAAACTTTTCTCTTTGACTTGCAATAACATGCTTTCCTAGTAGATTCTAAGAAAAATAATCTTTATGTTGTATTAGGAAAAATGTAAGGTTTAAAGATAATTTTACTTGAAAGCAGCCAAGTGGAGTTCTGGAGATTCATTGACTTAAAAGAATGTAAGAAAATACTTACCAAAGGAGTGGCCTTACTAGGTCCATCAGATCTGTATTAGAGCTCCAGCAGTGACCTTAAATGCTATTTAATGAAAGAATATAAGAAACAGGACAATTCTTCCTCTACACAGTTTATAATAGACAAAGCTTAACATACACAGTGTTGATGTGGCAGAATGGGTAAAAAATAGCTTATTCTGAAAGCCCAATCTTTTCGTTTTAAGAAGACTGTGTATTTAATAGTTGTGTCTTAACTTTTCCTTTTCTGAAAAGATAGATCTCACTATACTTTTTTTCTTCCTTTACAGAAACTAGTGAATTCCCCTCAGAATGTTGCAGTGTGATGGCTGGGGGAACACTTACAGGATGGCACGCAGATGTTGCTACTGTGATGTGGAGGAGGATGCTAGGAATTCTGGGAGATGTCAACAGCATCATGGATCCAGAGATTCATGCCCAGGTTTTTGATTATCTGTGTGAACTGTGGCAGAATCTGGCCAAGGTAAAAGAACTGAACCTTTTCTCCAACCTGACCTGTTTGGGCAGGATTTTCAAAAAGAAAAATCCACCATGTTATATATTTCCCCTAAATAATTCTCTTGCTGTTTTTTTTTCAATAATCACAGATAAGAGACAATCTTGGTATTTCAACAGATAACCTAACTTCACCATCTCCCCCAGTTTTAATTCCACCACTGAGAATTCTAACACCATGGCTCTTCAAGGTAAATTTGAGCACTGAACTATGAAACAGAAATAAAAGTTAAAGTAAGTGTAGAAGACTGTTGAATGTAATATTTTTATTTATGAATAATAAATATTGTTCTAAAACTGTAGGCAACAATGCTGACTGATAAATACAAACAAGGAAAGCTACATGCTTATAAGCTTATTTGTAAGACAATGAAACGAAGACAAGATGTTTCTCCAAACAGGGATTTTTTAACACATTTCTACAATATAATGCACTGTGGACTTCTTCATGTTGATCAAGTAAGTTAATTATGAAATTCAAGATAATATAAATGTTATGACTGAAAATAAAATTCTCTTCTCAAAAATACTCAATGTATTTTCATCTGAGTAACTTAACTTTGTTTTTGAAATTAGTGCTGTGACTGACTTTTTCTGAAATGAAAACTTTGATAAATGATCCTCATGTTCTTGGTTGTATTCAGAAATGTTTTTTTGTAGTCCATTTCAAGCAAATACGAGGGCAGAAAAGGTACTCTCTCATTTTTTATTGATTGTATGTTACAGATTGAAGTATGCAAGAAAGAGAAGGAAGCAGATCTCTCTAAAGTCTACTGTTCTTCTTACTTGCTCCCTGATGCAACAGTTTAGCTAGTAAATTGTGCTCACTACATTGGAGGACTTTGTTTCTACAGCAAGTATAGGAACCAGCAAATTGAGATGTACTGAGTGTGTCTAATCAGTGGGAGTAGACCTTTTTCATAGGTTTTGATATTAAGAAGTATGAAAATATTGTATGGCTTAAATACTTTTTAAAGGTTTGCATCAGAAGTGTAAAAAAGCTGGGTTTGTGAACTTTTTTGAGTAATGATTATAGGCATGGAGAGATCAAAGGTTCATCAACCCAGTTTTCTTTAACTGGGAAGAATAGAATTAGTCCAAAATTATTCCATAGATGACTATGGATGGGACAGATCTCCAGTTTCTGTCCTCTGACAACCATTAATGCTGCTTTTCTTGCTGGGTTGAAGATCCTCCTATGATATACTGCCATTTGGTTGGGTATTACTACCAGTGGAGAATTATGCAAGGGAGAAAAGGGGTGGGTTTGCCTATCTGTAGACTTGGG
>VZTR01033561.1:4453-14478 GCA_013400775.1 Chaetops frenatus | reverse complement strand
TTCAGGAAAATCCTTCCAGAACCCACAGCTGTTGTAACTGTTCTAAAGTGTCTGGGTGTTTGTCATGGTTTAAGCCCAGCTGGAAATTAAACACCATGCAGCCACTCGCTCACACTCCTTTCTTCCCACCTACTGCAGTGGAATGGCAAGGAAAATCAAGGCAAAACTTGTATGTTGAGATGAGAGCAGTTTAATAATCAAAACCAAAGTAAAACAGTGTAATAATGGTAAATTATAAAAACAATGGTAATAAAAAGAGAAAGTAAAAAGAAAAACCCCAAATGATGCACAATACATTTGCTCACCACCCACTGACCAATACCCCCTTCCCAACCCAGACCAACCCCCTTTCCAGGTAACTCGCCCCAGTTTATGTACTGGGCATGATGTCCTATGGTGTGGAATATCCCTTTGGTCAGTTTGGGTCACCCATCCCAGCCTGCTCCCACCCAATTTCTTTTGCTCACCTTCTCACAGGCACAGCATGAGGCAAGAAAAAAAAATCCTTGACTTCAGGTAAACACAGCTTAGCAAAAACCAAAACATCAGTGTGTTATCAACGTCATTCTTGTTCCAAATCCAAAACAGGACTGCAAGGCCTACTGAGAGGAAATTAGCATTCTTTTGAAAAGTGATATATTGACCATGCTAGGACAGCTTTCTGAAGCAGATGAAGGGTTTGATCTACTTCAGCCAACCCCCGTGTTCTTGATCAAAACTTCTTCCCTGATGATTTTCCCATGAATAAAAAGAATTTAAGTGTGCAAAATTAGATTTTAAATATATTCATATTCATTGCTTTATAAACTTTATCCTTTATGTGACATTTATGTCTCTGCTTACTTCTGTTTCTCTCTTAAACTAAAAAAAAAAATAAAAAAAATCTCTTCAACCAGAGAAAAAAAGAGGTTAACTGATTTGTGTAAACCAGCCTTAGAAATTATTCATTCATCTTCATTTTGGAGCCTCTTTAGAGAAAGAACCATTACAAATTTTAAAAAGAAGTGCTTCCTGTTTTTAAGTAGTGAATGGTTGATTATTCAATGACTCTGAAAAGTCTCCAGGTCGTTTCCTCAGGTAGTTTTTTCTTACTTTCAGTGATCTGGATGGTCTGTATGAAGGTACCCCAGTTTGTCCACCCCATTTTTCTTCTCCAGTGATTTTGGGGTTTTCCTGCAAGTGTGGAAGGATGTTCCTAGCAATCTGAATTTGATCTCAAGTTCTGTAATCAAAATGTCATATTTTCAGGTTTATTTAATTTTTTTTTTGGTTGCCACTCAACTTGAGCATTAGAAGCTGTACCCTGCTTACTGTGCTCTTACAGAGTACTTTCACAGCATGGAGAGAGGCTGTCTCACGAGGGATAAAAAAATAATGATATTCTTCTCATGTAGCCTGTGAAGACTCGCAGATGTGAGATGTCCACTGTTTTTAGCTAAAAGCCAGCAATATCATGGAACTGCATCCACTGAGAAACAGGGAAAGTCAGAATAAGAATTAACTACCCATTGTGTACTCTGGTTTCCATCTTCATGGATTACTTGCAAGAGCCATTCATAATATTTCTTCTTGCTTACATATGTACCACAAATAATGTTAGCTAGAGCTTCAGTACTCCATACTTTTCCTTATGCTTGTACCATTTCTTTTCTTTTCAAGACTTAAAATGTAAAAATGGATAGCTCTACTTCAATAAGAAGCTGACACAGAACAGATTCTTTATCCATTCTATTTCCAGTTCAAGTTTTTGTCATTCAAAGATTTTATTCTAAAATCTTTAATTTTCTGCTCAGGCTTCATTGCCCAGGCATTTCAGCTTTCTTAAAGCTTTGGGTTTTTTAAGTTTTGTGAGATGCATCCCTCCCTGAAGGGTTAATAGAACTAGTCTGAGTAAGAAAAAAGCCCATGAAGCCAAGAAATTATACCTAAATATTTTTACAGCATGTTTGCCCTTTTCTGAGTTCAGAGGTAGAGAGCCATCTTGCAGCACATACCTGTGACAGTTTCACTGATGAATATAGTGAGATCGAAACGAGCAAATGACTTTCTTAATAGTGCAGGAATTATTTGTAATATTAATTTCATCCTTGTCATTTGCTGAACACCTTAATGTTTTAAAGCAAGTGCAGTGAAGGTAGAAAACTCAATTACATGTCCATCCTTTTCTTTTAATTTCTATGTTTTCCCACTTAGGAGTATAGAACAGGGTGTACATTCCCCCCTAAGACTGGGAATTAGTTGTACAAATGTGTTCACTTCTGCTTTGACCAGCACAGTAACTGTGGAAGGCAGGCTCCAGAGCAGAAACCTTCTCCTGCCTTTAAAAGAAAGCAGAGTTAAGCACAGAAGCCAAGGTGAATTCATTTCCATTCAAACAAGCACTGAGCACAGCAGTTGCTGGCAGATATCAGAACAGTTCATCTCATGTTTAGTGCTGCAGGCTGCATCTTGGGCATGTGGCTCTTCACCTGCCTTGATTCTCAGCAAAGACCTCGAATTTCAGAATTGGTTTCTTGGGGGGCTTTGCAGTGGTTCATTAATATTAATAACCATTAAGGTAAGAAGAAATTAGTTCTTTCTTTCTGGCTTCATGATACTGTACTAACCAGTGTGAAGTTAGGAGACACATCTCCCCTTTCTCGTGTGCAACTCACTGGATGCCTGTCCCAAAACTTTTGTGTTAACTGCTAACATTTGTTTATGAATATAAAATACTTCCTTTTAAGTTTTGTAAAATTTAATTCTGTTCCTCTGTTAAATAAGTACTTAAGGAACTATATATATAAAACTAGCAGTGAAATTTGTGACCACCCTACCATCTGATGTACTCTTATATTAAATCATTTTGTTATTGTTACTGTGCTGTGTTCTCTTTTCTAGTTTCCAAATAAAACAGTAGCCCAAGTTGCCTGCAGTATGCTGAACATGCTGATACATTATGTACATAGACTTCAACTGTATCAAGCTGATTCACCTTTAAGAATTATTCAAGTAAGTAATTTTTTTTAAATTGAAATTTTCAATTATTTTAAATTAAACACTACAATTATTTACCCTAAAATTAAACACCTGAATTTTAAGAATTATGTTTTGCAAAACACTGAATTAGTATAAACATAGTCTTACTTATCACATTGCAGTACACTTAACTTCCTGACTACAGTACTGACATGCAATGTGTCTATATCATGCCTATCTTTTCTCAGAGAAAAAATGTCAAGAGGATGTTGTCAATAAAGTACAGGTTTTTTTAGTATTAGATACCTTCAAACATGTTTCTTTAGATTCATGGAGAAAATTATTGCTTAAAAGATGGATCTGCAACTGTATTTTGCATATCCATGAAGGAGTTTAAGTATAAAGGAAAATGGATATTTTGAATATGCTTCCCATGGCAAGGAGGTAGACTATGGCCTCTGTGAGTCTGAACCACAGAGAAAAGACAGAGGGCTCCCAGGTTCTTTTCATGTGAAAGCTTCTTAAGAGATACAACAAGCTTTCTGTGCTCCTCTGCAGACATATTTTTGATCAAATACAGACAGGGTATATACAGATTCTAGTAGTTCTAAGAAATAATGTAGCTCAGATAGCACCAGACACAAACCAGCACCAGATTTCTTCCCACATCTGACAAGTGTGTTGAGTCATGTTCTCTTCATGCCTGCATATTTGGGATAGCTGTGTCATTTCTTTGTCCTTAAGGCACCTACATCAGTCAAACAGAACATACTCCTTCAATGTATTCTGCAACACTCAGTTAAAAGTGTTTTTATTAAAAAAAATTGTCAAGGAATACTAGTTTCAAAATAACTGCAATAGAATTTAACTGTGAATCTAGTATCACATCACATTTACCTGCCTAAAAAATTATTTTAATCTTAAATATTTAGGTTATATTTTAAAATAAATACGGTATGTTTCCCCAGATTCTGATAGCAACTATTACTCATCTGCTACCCAGTACAGAAGCTTCCTCTTACGAGCAAGACAAGAGGGTAAGTATTTTTCCTTTCTAGTACTTTCTGCCTCCTGAAAGCTGTGTCTCTTCTGAATTAGCTTTGCTCTGGGGCTCATGGGGTCATTTATATTTGGACACCTCGGTGCAGTTTGTTGATGACAGCTCCATCATTCTGGGCTACCATTCCCACAAGGAGCTGGAGTGCATCTGTTGCTCATTTTGGCCTTCAGAGCTCTGTCTCATCTGCTGTCTCTGCTTGCAAAAAGTCAGGGGCTATTGTAGACTACATTTATGCCAAGTTACCCACTTTTCCACTTGAGGATGCTTTCCATAAATGACCAAGTTTCCCCATGAACTACTGTGGATCATTGTAAGTCAAATATCATTAAAAAATTGTCTTACCTATTTTGACAAGTGTAGTCCTAATGGGTTTCTTAAAAATTGGTTACAAATAAAAAGACTCAGTGCTCTTCATCATTAGGTTTACTATACTTTTGAGAGACAAACTTGTAATGCATTATGTGAAATGAGTAAATTAGGTTGATGGATTTTTTTTAAAGACTTCTGTTTAACTGGAGAAATATTTCAGAGAATCTTGCAGTTATTTATCTGAATCATCTTCTCTTCCACAGCTGAGTTTTAAAACTCAAAAATAATTATTTGCTCAGTAAGTTATTAATAATTTGGTGTGGATGTGTGTCTTAATTTAATTCTGTCCTAGAGTCTTTCAAAACAGTCACAGTGAAATTTATGTGCAGAATGGCACCTCAGCCTTAATTTGGACCTGTGTTATCTGTCATTTTAAAAACAACGCCCTACAAATCAATTTTGAAAACTGTGGGTATCCTCTTAAGTAAAGTATCTGCTCACACTCTTACCCTGATGAGAAACTGTTGAATGGATGGCCTTTGTTAAACACCTCAGTAGCCAAAGTTTCTACTGATGCCATAGGTTTAGAAAATACTGTGGTTGACAAGTGGGGCCTGCCATTACTGCAGAATGTTGACTTTACTGAATTGAAAAAAGAAGGCTAAACAGAGAAATAAAAAAAAGTGATAAATATGAAGTAGCAGGTGCTGGCTTAATTGATTTGTAATGGAAAGTGTTTTTTTCCAGTTGGTGGTTTCTTTACTTCTGTGCTTATTGGATTGGATAATGGCCTTGCCATTAAAGACTTTGCTGCAGCCTCTTCACACTACGGGACCAGAAAATGATAAGACTGAAAGATCTGTTCTTAATTGTATATATAAGGTACATGTTTCTTTACTCACTTTTTAAGAATTTCTATGTATGGAGGTAGTGTCAGTTTTCAAGGAAATGAAAGCAAAAGTTTTCTGCAAGCTGACCTCCATTGTACTGCTGAAATATGGAGTGCTGCCTCAGTTCTTGCATGTTTCACTGTAACAGCTTGACCTTTGTTATATTTGGAATAGTAGATTTTGTTTTACATTTTGGATGGTTAACCAAGGCTTTTTTTTTTTTTGTAGATCANTTGGGAACACAGGAGAAAGATTGAGGGTTTTATTCTTTTTACAAGGGAAGGGGATTAAAACCTCTAGCAGCTTAGACCTAGCATATGTAATTAAAGAAGACAGGAGATCTAAAAATAAAGGTAGCTTAATGATTTTTTTTAAGTTTTGTTTCTTTATTGTTAAATTCCACTTTGGAGGTAATAATTTTCTTTGCAGACCAGAGTTTGTTTCTGTAAACATTAGGCATCTAAAATTTTCCAACATTTTGTCATGCCTACCTTCTAACAAACAGATTTTTAAAATGCAAATTAAAATAAACTTCATTTCTTATAAAACTACAAAGTATACATTTCGGTAGTTAATGTAATGAAATTCTGGTTTTGTTCTAGGTTCTGCATGGATGTGTCTATGGGTCTCAGTGTTTCAGCAACCCAAAATACTTTCCTCTAAGCCTTTCTGATCTGGCATGTATGGATTATGATCCTTTTATGCATTTAGAAAGCTTAAAGGAACCAGAACCACTGCATTCTCCAGACTCAGAGAGGTCTTCTAAACTTCAGCCAGTCACTGAAGGTTTGTCTAATTGCCTAAATACATTTTCTTTCAGAAAGATTTTGTCTAGGTTTTCAGTATTGAGGTGGTGGTCTAAAGCACAGGTTTTCAGCCAAATGTAGATACTAGGTAAGAACCATTAGTATGGAATGAGCAAACGTAATTTTGAGCAATTACCATTTGATTAACTGAAATAAGTATGTTCTGAACAACACCAAGATCGATATGATATGGATTCTTCCGTGCTCTGTGTATCAGCAGAAATGTTAAGTACTGCTACATGGATAAATGTTGCTTTTCATTTTACTTTCAGTAGATTAATTCGATTTTTTTCTTAATTTTGCTCCTTTTTCTAGGAGTATTTTGGGGTTTTGTTCCTGTCTGACATTTTTTAGCCTATCATAATTTGTTGTTGATCTCTTTTTACACTGCTTAAAACCACAGATTTGTCTAAAAAGAGAGAAATTTTCTCTCATCTGGTTAGAACCTTAGGAGACCTAGGAATTAACATTTTCTTCACAACTCAAAAATAAAAACAAAGAATCAAGAATCTAAGCTACAGAAGACCATCATGTATTGTGGAGTGTACCTAGTAAATATCAAATGGCCACATAGGGAAGAAAATTGAAAAAGATGAGATTAAGATACAAGCAAGTCTGTGTAGTGCTATTCTGCTTCTGTATTAAGTTTTTCCATTTAGGCTTTTTTAAGGGTATTAAGAACCAGATAAATGCAGCAGTTCTTTGTAGCAGCTGTGTGCTAACAGCAGGTGATTTTGTGGTCTGTAGTGACTACGTGCTGTTTTTTATGTAGAGAAAATGGCTAATCATTGTGCCCTTGTCTAAGGCATGCTTCATCATCCTCAAGTACTTTTTTGGCCAAAGAATTCTAAACATATAGCTGTCCCCTAATAAGCTCAGTATTGGATTGAACAAGTCTGATCGGAGAACTACTGGCAGGAGGAGCTGTAATTATTAAATTTACTGAAGAATGAAGCAAGGTACTATAGTTGGCTTTCCGTCAAATGGCCGTGGCCTTATTAGTAAAAAGTAATCATCTGCAGGGTCAGAATGAAAGAGGCTTCGAAGGATTCATTCTGTCCTAATTACAGTCTCACCTATACATATTATGTAAAGCTAATATTTAAAGCATGTGCCAAAATTTACTTCCACTGCATGTTCTATTACAGTGTAGTGAATTGTAGTAGCTTTTTATGCCTGGCATCTTTTGTATTCAGTAATAATCTGTAATTATGGGTTAGAAGCAAATGCTGTGTGGCTTTTTTAATCTGACAATTTGAAAAGACAACCCTGAATAGATTTCTCTTTAAATGAATACAGTTGCACAAAGCCTTAGCATCAATATCTTCGTTTTGCATTTCCAACCATGAGCTTTTCTTTTATGATTACTTGTTAAATTTCTTAATAAAAGTAATTTCAGATGTTCCTTTTATCTCTCCAGATAAATTAAGTTGCAGGGCTCTGGAATTGTAAGTTAGACTGTGAAATTTAATTGGCAGACTACAGCATTATAATGCTACCCTGGTCCTGCAACCTTGGCACTTCTAGTCCCCATTGCCAGGCAGAGAGAAAAATTGGCAGTGTTTAACAGATTGCACAGAATCTGTTCTCTTTGGCATTGTTGGAGGAGTGAGAGGAGTAAAAGTAGTGGATAACAACCAGTCTGGGTCTCTGTCAAGACAGAGTGTCAATTAGCACAGGCTAGCAGCAGAACAGTATGCCAGTGGGTCAGTATCTTTTAGTGGAGTAAAAGGGCTATCGTAGTATCTTTTTTGAAGGAATGGAAATGAGCAGGGCAGAGGTTGTAGGGAAATCAGGGAAGTTCTACAGAGACAGGGTAGGAATTGCAAAACTCTTTCCTTAGGTCACAAGCAAAGCTGAAAGTACTGAAATTACAGAATTGTTAAGACAGGATGCTTCTATGGATGTGATGGATTTACCCTGTTATGCCTCCATTGTTCAAGGTCAGATCCATCACAAGTTTTGTGGATATTTAGGCACAGCATAATGTGGTATGAGACAGAGAAGATATGGGACTTTGAGTGACACAGCTGTATAGCGGGGACAGGATCTACTGAGAGGTTTGGAGCAAGCCATGCAATACATAGCAGGGCAAAGATTGCTTAAATCCTCTGGTAACAGGTGTATGTCAAGAAAGAAGATGATTATTGGCCTCTCTTTTTCAGTAACTTTCCAAGTTCTGTCTCTCACAAGGCAGCTCTTAACCCAGGGTTATCTGTAAAATTTTCTTTGTTCTCCTTTCTGTAGCTGGTAAAGTGGTAGATTTTAGTGTGAGATATGCAAAGAATAACTTTGAAATTATGTATTAAGCATGGTAAACTGTTACATTTAAACCAAAATGAACTTCTAGCAGCTCTCACTGAGGACATCAGTAGGAAGCTTTTATTGCATCATCAGAACTTGCAGACAGCATGTCTGTGATGCTTTCATACATCTAGAGAATCACTGGGTGTCTGTGAAGGCTGATGTACTGTTCCTCTAGTTAATGTCAGCAACAACCTGCTCTGGCTACAGTACAGGCATACAAATGGTGGTGGTGGTGGTTTGACCCTGGCTGGATGCCAGCTGCCCACCAGCACTGCTCCATTCTCCTCCTCATCTGGACAGGGGAGAGAAAATACAACAAAAGGCTCATGGGTTGAGATAAAGACAGGAAGAGATCACTCACCAATCACTGTCATGGGCTAAACAGATTTGACTTGGGGAAATTAATTGAATTTATTACCAAGCAAATCAGGATAGGGTGATGAGAAATAAAACCAAGTCTTCAAAACATCATACCCTATCCCTCCCTCCTTCCTGCACTTAACTTCATTGTAAGTCTCTACCTCCTCCCTGCTCTGAGTGGTGCAGAGGGATGGGGATTAGGGGACTTCAGTCAGTTCACCACACGTTGTCTCTGCAGCTCCTTCCTCCACAGGGGAAGGACTCCTCATGCTCTTCCCCTGCTCTAGCATGGGGGCCCTCACACAGAAGACTTCTACAACACAAGTCCTTCCCACGGACTGCAGATCTTCATGAATGCTCCACTCTGGGTCCCCTTCATGTGGCTCAGTCCCGTAGGCCCAGGCTGCTCCAGCATGGGTCCCTCATTGGGTCACAAGTCCTCCTAGCATGCCTGCTCCAGTATGGGCTCCTCTCTCCACAGCACCACAGTTCCTGCCAGGAGCCTGGTACAGTGTAGGCTTTCCACAGGATCACAGCCTCCTTTGGGCATCCACCTGCTCCAGCATGGGGTCTCCCAAGGGCTGCAAGTGGCTGTCTGTTCCACTTTGAACCCCCGTGGGCTGCAGGGGCACAGTTGTTGCTTTCACAGATTCTTACTCTGCTCTTACTTGGCTGCAATTTCCTTCTGCCCAATAATTTTTTTCCCTTCTTAACTGTGTTGTTTCAGAGGCATTACTTCCATCGCTGGTCAGCTCAGCCTTGGTGAGCAGCAGGTCCAGCTTGGAGCTGGCTGATATTGTCTTCATCAGACATAGGGGAAGCTTCTAGCAGCTCTTCAGAGAAGCCACCCCTGTAACCCACACACTCCCAAAACCTTGCCACACAAACCCACTGTTCTAATTAACTGCACCTAGCTGGCCAGCCTAGATGTTCACAAGCCAACCTGGACTTGGTGGCATAGTGCCAGGAGTTCTGACTTACTTCTGAACTTTCCGTTTCATTTCAGGACCATAAACGTATATGAAGGAGAATTTTTTTGCAATTATAGACAAAAAAACTTTTTTTAAGATGTTCTTCATAGATCACAAATCTGTTAGAGATAGTTGTGATTGGAAAGTACTAGTTACATTACATGGATACAGTGGTCTGTAAGTTATTGATTTGATTGATTTTTTCCCCATTACCCATATTTCTCCAAACATATTTTAAGCTCTTTTTGCATAGATTGATCATTTTTTTTCTAATATTTTTCAATTTCTAATGAAAACGTTTTCCCTGCCTGATGTTCAGTCTTAGCTTTTGTTTAAAAAGTAGAAATATAAAATACTTTTCTTT
>VZTR01033557.1:13417-34728 GCA_013400775.1 Chaetops frenatus | reverse complement strand
AAACAAAAAAAAAACAACACTGCCATTTCCTGAACTTAAAAGAATTCAATGAAGTATTAGTGACTAGAAATAGCAAAAGAACATGCCATGGTTTACAAAATATAACCCTACCTGTTTAAAAAAACCCCAAACAAACAAAAAAAAAAAAAATCCACAAAGAGCTAAAACCCTGTAATGCGCTTATTCTTAAAAGCTCCTCTCAGCTCCCTGTGCCAAGGGGAGAACCTATTTAAAAACCCCCTAAAAACCAGTATTATAATGGAAATATGAGCAAATTCAAGTGCAAAGGCAGTGCCATAATGAAAGCTTTACTGTATCTTGGATCAATCTGTCACTCTGCAATTCAGATAGTAACTTGACCCCTCCCCTTTTTCCATAGAGAGCGGGGGAGTAGAGTGAGTAGAGTAAAGCCCATTTTGACTACCAGAGTTCAGTGGGAAGGGGGAAAAGAAAAGTAATTTTTCTCCCATCTTCCACAACAACCAAGGCTGAGGATTGACAAGCAAATTGACGCACTGCTCAGAGGGCAAAAGATAAATGTTTGATGAATTGGCCATTGCTGGAGGAGTGATGGGCTTCATATGTGCATAATGGACTAGCTGCCGTTCAATTCAGATTGCCTGCCAAGATAAGAAACCATAATGAATGGACCAAGCACAGCCTGTGCCATAAGAATGTATAATCTGACTAGTTTTAATAAACTTAATAAAAAAGATGAAGCAGAGAGAGGCAAGGGGACTGGCCTTTGTGACCAGCTATAAGAGGTGAGAACGACTAATAGACTGCTCAAGCATGATAGCAGAGAATTGTTAATGGACATAATACTGAATCCCTCGATGTTAAAATATGTCTTTAGAACAACTTCAAGACAGGCATGTACATAGGTGCATACCACAGACACTGTAGGACTTGTTAATCAACATATGACTGCCATTTATTTATTATTTCCTTCTGCTACCTACCCTGCTTTGTCTCCGCACCCTCCTTTGTCCCCTGTGCATGGTATGTCAGTCTGTACCCAGACCCACACCATACACCAACAGTTTTTACCAACAACTCCTCAAACTCAAAATAATTCTATAATGATAACAAGAGAGAATTCAGGCTCAATTTCCAACAGAAAGGTTTTAGCCACATAACTACATCACTTTCACTGTCAGTGCAGAAACACCTTTTACCATCATTAGTGTTCACACTAGCTATAACTTGATTTGCTTTTCCAAACTATGTTCCCACCAAAGATGAGAAATTTGACAGTACAGTTAAGCAAAAAACAGTTACCAAAACCTTTCCAGCACATACAAGACTTGCCAGCAAGAGCCATTTTGGTCTCAGAATTCCTAGATTGGATACTGTTCCCCATCTGTATCAATAATCTCTAAATTCTGACTTTATTCAGCACCTATCAGCACTATGAAAAGACATTAAAACCAAAACAAGACTCTCAGAATATTCTATTGTATATAGGTATATAGCAGTCTGGTGATCACCACCACTTTCATGCTGAATAGTAAATACACACAGGGCCATTTTTGCTTTTGCTTTCTCATTATTTAGCCACATAAATAACATTTTGTCCCTTTCTGACTTTAAATCCTGCATCTATGGGAATGCTAAAGGAGTCAACAAGAGAAAAACCAGCTCTAACTTTTGAAGCAGTGGGATTTTACCAACAACCTATTTCTTTCTTAAGAATCAAAGGGTGAGAACACACAGTTCTAAGCCAGGCAGAACTGGTTTATTCCTTAGATANTAAAAAAAAAAAAAGAAGAGGATTGCAAAAGATTCTCTTGATTGAGGAAAGCCAAAACATGTATTGTACAGAATAATAGCATTGTTATGCATGTTTGTTCTCTTGCTTTTGCTTTTTTCCTCTGATGATGAAAAATAAATAAGGAAACAAAATAGTCTGCTTGGTAAGTATTGCAATTACCACCCTCTTGATGTCAGTTATGTTGCCCATATCATAATTTAAACAGAAATTATTATATGCAAGCAGACATCTGGTATTTCAGTATAAATTTTATCCAACTGCAAAAGGAAAGTAACTCATTATCAAGCAGCTCAGTAAAGCTCACACTACTGAAGGAAATAAAGTTTTACGACAAGAGGGTCTCTCTTCTCTCTCTCTGTGAGTGAGAAAGCGAGTGCAAGAATAAGACAGAAAGGGAAGGCTCAGGAGTGCTGGGTGAATTATAGACTGCCTCTCAAGATTCACAGCTCTTCGTGGTAGGAGGTTAATATTCTCACATGTCATTAGGTCTGCTGGCTCTACTGATGGCTCATTGAATCAGGCAGCAAATTATTTCCTCATGCTGCAGAGGACACCACACTTCAAAGGGAAGGAGCCAGGGTCAAGACGGCTCTCCAGTTCGATTAATGAGTTGGGATCAGCAGAGGTTGCCTGTAGGTAAGAATGTGACTGAAGCTTTTGACAAAGCTGACTTTTTGAACAGGACTTGACCCAGGCCCCTTACTCCCCTCCCCACCAAATCTTATTTCCAACATTTGCCTCTGACTGACCTGCTCAGGCCTGTTGGGATAGTTCTGACCTCCTCAGTCTTTGTTACCAGACACAGGAGCTGTCTGCCTATATTTGATGTGTCTCTCCCCAAAGGCCACATCAGCTTATCCAGGCTCATCAGAATACTTCAGAACAGTACAGCAAAATAAGATAGACTGGATTAATTTCAGATTTTTAATTTTGTCATGAAATTTGTTGAGAAGGGGAAAAAAGGAGAAGACAACTAAAAGATATTTCTACTTTCAGTAACATTAAGAAAGATTTCTCAATGCTGTTAAATGCAGTTAAGAAAAACACAAAGATTATTAAAAGCAGACAACTTACATACCAAAATTATGGAAGAGCAGAAAATGTACTGCTTACACAGCTTTGCTGACTAAGAATATTCCTACCAAATAATGCATTATATAGAATATTCCTCTTAAAAGTTATTTTTATTGCCATAGTAGCAAGAGATTAGAGGCAATTAGAACCTAATGGCCACTGCATTCATCTCTTTCTAAACACTCAGTTTGATGTCTCTGAAATATTTGAATGCATATTTAAATATATTTAATAAACTACTGGAATTAGATTAATTGCATAAATGTTTTGCAGAGATTCTTTTTCACAAGATCTACTTAAACTGCACCCTTTCTCAAGCAAATATGAGTAACTGAATCAACATGAAAACCACTGTCGGTGAGCTTCCAAAAATCACATATCTTCCAATGATTGAAATGAGAGTTTCCTCAATTACACCAACAAAATGGTTCACAAATGCTTATCATTTGTGATGTGTTTCAGAATTTTGTTCAAGAATAACAAATTACACCTTTATGTTTTTGGAGCAAAGATCTAGGTTATTCTTCAATATTTCTTTTAATCACAATAGAACATTTAACATCCTTTTCCTAAACATTTTGGTCATCAGTATCCTTAATGCTCAAGCCCTTAGTGCCTTAAAAAGGTCACTTTAGGTACTTTAGTAACAATTTACAAAATTTAAATTTTGGTGTATAGTTTGATAATCTTTTAATGATGTCTAAGTGCAAGGCAAATTTTCACGTTTACTCTTCAATGTTTCTCCTGCACTCAAACCCCTCTTTGTAACAGATTTCCTTACTATAGCAGACATTTAAGTCCCAAAAGTCAGCAAACAGATTATCAGACCTATAAATCTAGGGTAAAAGCACACAAGGTCTATGCATGACTGAGCCAATTAAGAAGAACTAGTATCCTTTCAAGGAGACTACCTTGTGCTAGACAGCACATCTTCCACATGGATGTGCTTTACTCTGAAGTGCAAGTATACACAAGCAAGAGACAGCTTTTTCTTCTGCTTATGCCTGCAAAATCTCCAGCGAATTGTACATTATGCAAGTGGAAGTTTGCAACACCAGAAAAGCTGTTAGAGGGGAAACACTTTTTTTTTTCCAAATGGACTTGTTTAAACAAAGTTACTGTGTTACTGGGTCTGTCATCAGTGTTAACATTATATCCTGTTTCATCTGTTTCTAGAAAGCCAGCAGCACACCACAGATCGTCTGTGTGTGCTTGTGCCTTGTATAACACTTAGCAAGGAGGTACGAACACCACAGAGAAGGACAAGTCCAGCTGAAGTGGGCTGGAAGTGGCCAGTTTGACACTGCCAGGGAGAATGGAGAAATAGCTGCACTCAGGGCAAGGAGGAGCCACGCAGTTGACAGAAAACAGAGAATCACCAACAGTCTCCAAACATGATCACCAAAGTTTCTGGCAGCACTAAATCAGAAGTGACAGTGGGACTGAGAAGATCTATTGCCAAGAGACCTAGATCTGAAGGGCTACCTGCTGGAATTCAAGCCAGGAATCCTGGAGAAGATGGATTAAACAAGGGGAAAGGTGACATACTAAGTATATGCAAAGAGCAAATTTTGTATTTGTCCTTGTTTCCATGCATAAAACGAAAAGCTTTCAGTTAATTCTTACCAAACAGAGCTTTGTTTTACTTTCAGGCGTATGTGGTGTTTGAAGGGAATGTAGTACCATTTGCCATGGTGCAGTGTTTCTCAAGAGGTAAAAAAAAATCTAAATAAAGGCAAAAAGAACAAGAAGCCCTATACCTAACTCAAGATAAATTATAAAGTCCAGCTGCAATGAGTACTGCTTTATACCAACTTGGATATAGTCCACCTGGGAAACTGTCAGGGCAATTATAGAGTTTGGGAAGGAACTTGTAAACTCATAAATCACTCTTGCAAAGAGCAGAAAGCAAGGAAACACCCCATGACTTTTGGGAATCGTTACCACACACTACACTCAGTCAAGCACTTTTGCATGATAACTTCTCAGTACTAATTGTTTGAACAACTTTTTTGTGTTACTGGGCCTTATGGCAATCCTGCAAAAATTTAGATATGTAAGTTCAAATTCAGAGATAAGCATGGTCTTAATGTCTTTTTGATTTTCAAAATACTTTCATATAATCTGTTCATTCAATCTATGTAGTCAAACTGGGAGGTTTTGCATTTCAATTACAGTCTTCCAACATACACTAAAATTAATTACAAAAGTAACTGCTTGCATAAATAAACAACACATGTACAGTCAAAACAAAGAAAATTATTAGTTTACGGTAATGTTCAATTTGCTTATTTTTACCCTTACTTATACTATAGAAAACAATAAGTGATATTAACACATTGCCTCAGCAGTGGAAGTATTGAGTATTTATAAAAGCAAAACATTTGCACAAGACAAGAATTCAGACTCTAAAATTACAAAGATGATCACACTGAAATATGAGTAAATAAAATTTCCCAGAAATGTACATGGTAGGCAACAAATACGTTTCTTTCAATTCATACATGATTTAAAACCAAAAAAAATAAGGGAAATACATACAACACAAAATGCCCTCCCATCAGTGTCCTCCATTTCTATACTTCAATTATACTTAAAATTGAACCATATAAAACACTGGCAGGAAAAGATAGCAGCTTACAGTTCAAGAAGATAGACTATAGAATCTATGAGAGGCTTTTTTTGTGCTGGTTCCTCCTCTTCAATTCCTAAAATTAGTAAGATTATCTAAAACATGACTGAGAAATTAGGGTCCAGCATAAATCCCACCTTCGAAAATGCAACAGCTGTGGATTTGATAGTCTGGGGATGAAAATGATGTTGATGAATAACTACCAAAGCACAGATCATATCAATACACTCTTAGTTGGTCAGCAAGCCCATAAATATTCAAAGGTTCTTCATACCAGAAAACAATACAAGAAATCCCAGAATCATGTTAAAGTAAAGGGACTGCCCCAACATCTCCTGGAGAAACAGAAAACCACCCTGGGTCCTTCTGAGCAGCTTCACAAAGATGGCCACCTGCCATGATGGAGATGGAGCAATGTTACAGGAAAGAGCCAGCCCCCCCAAAAAACCAGGCTAGTGTTATTGCCCTACTCTGCTCCAGGAAGAGGCTCAGCTCTCAGTCCAGGTGTTTTGCCATGCCCTAGGATGAGATTCAATGCAAGCTCCTCCTTTAAGCATCCTTAAAGGCAGCAGACATTCCACAGATTAGGAAAGGGCAAGCAAAAGGAAGACAATACTGAACGCTGACATTTGGATTTTCATGGAATCCTGCATCTGCTAATGTTGGAAAACACCTCCAAGACCATCAAACCCTACCTTTGAAAAGGTTCCTTCATGCTTTCCTGTCATGCCAATACATACAAAACCTACTGAAGGACCAAAAGACTTCCTTCAAAACAATCTATTTAAAAATGAACACTGCTTTCTATTACCATAAGAACTTGATGCTGAAGTAATTTAACATAATTAAAATATTTTAAAATCAGTATAAAACATAATAAAGCATGCAGTTCAAAGTTAATTTCAGGCTTTAATTGCTGAATGAATAAATTTAAAGTTTTAATTGAGAATAGAGGCCTGACTATTTGTGTTGCCACTGCCTTCAAATTTTTAGTCCAAAGACAAAGCCATGAATGGCTGCAACTTACCATGCTTGAATCCACAGAGCATTAGTAATATAACCTTTTGTAAAACTCCAATTATTAAAAAAAAATACTCAATTCCCACCAGTTCACTGTGTATAGATAACATCTGACTTCATGAGCTGCATTATAAATCCAATTCCATTTCAAGAGGCGTCTATCTCCCCCTCAACATGAGGGCTGAATCCGGCTGTGAAGAAGTGCTGGAAATTCCTGGACATAAATCTATCCATTTGATGCCTACATTGCAGCCATCAGCCTCTCTTCAGCCTCAGCCACATGCTCACTCTTTTGTCCATAGTGGAATTTGATGACAGTTAGATTTCTGAGGGGCACATAATCTGCTCAAGCTACAAAAAAAAAAAAAAAAAAAAATCATTTACCTCACACATGTGAACCCACATGGAGTGTTTTGAAAGAAAACAGAAGTGAAATATCACAGCAAGCATGCCCATAAAATATTCTTCAATTATGCAATTAGGCAGTTTGTTTAAAAAAAAAAAAAAAAACAAAGCAAACAAACAAAAAACCAAAACAAACCCAAACCAAACAACACATAAGCAAAAAAAGGAAAGAAGGCACCATTGGATTCCCGAATGCCGCCACAGTGGCCACCAGTGACCCACTGCCAGCCCCTCCCCGTTTGCAGAGACCACATCAAAGCACCTTTGCTGCCTCCTGGCCTGCTACAGAGCAGCTTCAGCCACTTAGGGGAAAAAAAAAAGCTAAGTAAAGGCTTGGACTTCAAACGTTAAAAGACATAAATTGAGAGGATTTTGTCTGGAAACCTTGTCTTGTCCTTACTGAAGGCTAAAATAAACTTAATTTTTGTTAAAATTAAAGCAAAAATTAAATCATCTTATTATGTAATTGGAACTAGGCCTCAGGCACTAGCAGTAAAGAAGGGATTAAGGCCTCCACCACCTGGGTTGTCATTCTCATGGGCCCCATTACCACCCCCTTATTCGTTTTTATAGCCAACAGATTAAAATGCGAGCGTCGCAATCTTTGATCTTTCACTTGCTGACACAAATCCTTTCAAGCCTCCAACGTTTTCTGCTGAGGTAATTAGTACTAATTAAAAGGTTTCCAACAGCCTTTGCTCTACTTTTTCCCTCCAAAGAAATTGCTTTTACAAGTGCCTTCCATCTTTGAAATGTATGCATCGTTCACTTTCTTCTTTATCTGACTCCCAGAGATCAAGTAGATTAGTGACTCCATTATTCCCCAAGACAAAGCCAAACAACAGGTTTTTACTATCTTCCTGACCTGTTGAGGTGCAGGGTTTATATTCAGAAACAAGTGCCTCTGCTTGTATTAAAAGACAGTCCAATTATGCATTAACAGACACAATGTGGGGTTTCTACATTTAAGAATGAACATCATTTAAAGATGTTGTATTTTCTCAGAAGAGACAGAGGCAACTGTTCACTAATCAAACTGACAATTTGTAGGACTAATAACTGGTCTTCCTTTGTTTTCTTTTTGTGTGTTTGTGTATCAGGCAAAATGCAAACAAATTCTTTCTCTTCCCCCACTTCTCCCATCCTTTCCATTGTCTTCCCAAATTTTAATTATTTACACACATTCTTTACTTAAAAAAAAAAATTAATAAAAATTAAGTACTACCCTGAAAGATTCTGAAAGTCCAGAAAATCCTGTCTGAAGAAGTTTTGGTTGCTATAATTAAGTAATGTGTCCTGCTACAGGCAAACTGATGGCTAGAAATAATTACCGACATTAAACCACTTTTTTATAGTACATCTAAAGTACTAATGAAATTCCAGGACTAAAAATATTAAAAGCCACAGCAAAAAAAGGAAAAATACTTTGCATTGAGAAAGAGCTGTGTTTTGAATTTACAGGTTTTCAAATGATTGTTCAATCGACATGGGCTCTATATGGATCATTTTTCTTTATGAAAACCTGGAAGCTTTATGCCTGCTGTGATAAAAATAAATTACACTTCATGCAGCAAAAGTGCTATTCAAAAAAGAGGACAGTTCTCAGGCTCTTAAAAGTTCTCACTTCCTACTGAAAATGACAGCAGCTCTCTCTCTTGCTGTAGTATCTCTGGCACAATAGATCAGAAATCATACACAGAGCCACAAGATGCGATGTAACTCATCATTACCCACACAGGGGTCTATTCTCCTCTCGCGATGCAAGCACAGGGCTCCTGCTGGCACTAATGGGAGCTGCACGTGCACATCAAGGACAGAAACAAACCCACAGTGCATCCACTTTTCCAACCCCGGCTAACTTAGAAAAGTTTCAAACAGCCAGAAAGAAAAGTCAATAAATTGTCTCCTAATCATGCCAAGTTCTTCTATTTTATTTTCACAACTATTCTACGATACTAGTAATGTTGTTTTGTGTAACTTTCCTCAAGAGGATTTAAAAGCACTACAATCTCATCAGTTCAGCTCTGTTGTCCCCCTGTGAAGTGAGTTTTATCTGACACATCTTGCCCAAGGTCATACGGAAACTATACGACAGGACCAGGAATTGCACTAACAGACAACAGTATCCTGGTAGTTCTCTGTTTTAACCAGCAGGCCATACTCCTCCTCTATGCATGCACAACAACCAACAGCTCTACAAGCAGGAGCATGGACTTGCCATTCAGTGATGAAAAGGTTTGGATTAGCCATTGGATTAGCCATTCCACTGAAAAAAAGGGTTTTCACAAACACAAACCTCAAATAATTTTCATGGATGCAAAACGCTAAATGAAGAAAGCGAAACCGAAACTATAATCCGTGAATCACCTTGAGTAACAGCTTTAGTCTCTGCCTGGGTAGGGCATGGCCACTAGTGCCTTAAAATGTCAGGCAATCCCTGCAAAACCACTGCGAGTTTAGGGCACACCATACCTCAGCTCTCAGTACACACAAGAACAACAGATCATGTGGAAAACCTAAGCTAAAACTGGGCAACTGTGTAAGCCCTACAAAAACACATTAATACTGTCTCTTCTAGCAGAGCAGCCTTTAGAAACAGCACAGCATTTTCTACACTCAATGTGTACTCAATATCTTGGGTACAGGCTTTTATGTTTACCAAACATTAAATTCTCATATTTCAGTTAAATTTGTAATTATGAATTCGGAAATCTTTAAAAAAATTGGAATTTGGGATGACAGCATGGGGGAAAAGAGAACTTAATGAAAAAAGTGAACATATATGTATCTTTCCCTATCCAAGTTCATCATGTAACATCATTAAAGAGAACGTGATATTAATGTAACATTATAGAAGCAATCTGTCCTATTCTCACTTATTACTAAAGTAGCATGTAACTTAGAGGCAAAATCAACATTAACAACACAGTTTCTTGGGTCTTTGTCTTTCATCTTATGAAATCCAAACTGTATGAGGAAAGAAATTTTACTAAAAATCAAACACACAAAAACCCCAAACCTTTCACAGGGAAAAGGCAGCTACAGAGAACAGGTGTCCATGGAAAGGGGGTGCCTGCCATGTAAAATCTATTAGCAAATATCTTTCACTTTATCAGAGCCACTCTCATGGACAAAGCTGAATTATCTCCACAATGTGCAAATTATTTCAGCTTGCTTTGAAAGTATAAACTCCCAATTTATTACGCTCCTTCTTTCATTTGACCTTCTCTTGTTTATTCCCACTTTCACATGTACAAACTGCTTTCATACTTATTAAAGATACTTTCTTTAAAATTAATAGCCAAAATCATCTCTTGAACCAAAAATTAGAGATGAAACTTTAGGGAAAAAAAAATCCATAAGCATGAAGCTCAAAATAAAATTACATGCTGGCAGCACAGTAGGCAAAGTTAACACACATATTATAGCAAAAGTAGGAAAACGAGTGTCATGTTTAATGCTTCAGAGACTGCACAAATGAAGCCGTCTCAATATTTACTAAGGAGATGGAAAAGAAAAATGGAAAAATAGCTTTTTCTGGTGAGCAAAATTTTCTTGGCTACATTACAGGCACTTTTAGACATCTTGGGATTCAAACCAGTCCTTGGACATCAGAACAGGAGAGAAAAGGGACAAAAAAATACCTTCCCTAGGTATTCAGTTATGGCTCTTTCCAGATATGGCTCTTTCCAGACTGCAAACAGTTGCTGTTGCCTTAGGGTTTCATTATTCATCTACTACAGAATGCAAGGACCATGAGCAGCTGGCCTTTTAACATATAGCAGGAAGGGAGGGAAAGCCCTCCCATGCAAGTGGTATCAGACAAGTTTGGGGTACTTATTAAATCTTTAATATTTATTGAGGTGGGGGGCGAGGGGGGAATATATTATATATAAACTATACCATCTTTTCCCTCCTTCTCCTTTAACCCCAAAGGGTAAAAAAATACATCAATAACCTCCAAATTTGCCCTGCTCTCTCAGTAGAGTGTGCATGTGTTGAAAAACTCGTAAAGAAACATTTCAATTTGAAGTTTCCAAGAGGTAATTATAAACAAGAGAAAGAGAAAAATATTTTTGAAATTATGAAAAATACCCTGACAGTGACTCCCTTAGACTCACATTTAGCCCTTGAAAAATATTCTGCCAAAGGGTGCATTTTGACAGGGAAAAGATGAAGAGTGGAGAGAAGAGGCAGCAGTCTGTCATAATTGATGACACCGCAATGCAAGCTGAAGTCAAGACTGAATATTTACAAAATTCATTCAGGGTGAGATTTTTAAAAGGGGGGAAAAAAGAAAACAACAGTAGACACAGATGGACCTAACCTTTTGAAAACATAGTGGGACTACAACAGACAGTGCAATACAGTCAACATAACCACATCACATTTGCAAAACAATTCAAGGGTAATTTTCATAGTTCAGGATGGTATGAGATTCAATATAAAGAATTACTTTTTCTGTAGGAAAATATGGATATATTTTGATAAATGTATTTTTAAACAAATTTTAGAATGACACTATGGGGTTGGGTCCCTTTGGCCATAATAGGACTTCAATGTTAGAAATTTTCACCCCAAATTATTAGTTTAAGCTGAGCTCAGACCACCAATTTGCCATGTTACAGTGTAATATAATTAAGCCAGTCTGAACCTAGACAGCCACATTCTTATGTTCCTATTCCTTGCTTCTACTGTTTGACCACACCACCTCCTCCTCCCTTCAGCTACACCCCAACACCCTCATGCAGTCCCATGGTTAAGCAGTTCAGGGCTATGATCCTGTTAAAATTGAGCTGGAAAGGAAGGCAGGAAGGAGAAGAACTGCAGCAAGCTAAACTGCCCCAAGTTGTTACTAAAGACTAATCCAGTGATAACGTGAACATGTTCTTTGTAGTCCTGGTCCAGCTGCCAGGGAGGAAGTTCTCTCCAAGCAATTTCAGCTGGCAGTTTGCCATCAGATTCAAAGCAGAAAACAGGTTCAAAACCAATTGGAGACTACACCTGCCCAATTATTAGCAATGAGCTGTCCGAGGTCAGGGCAGAGGTACGTCAGTAAAACAAAGTAATTCTGTTCCCTGTTCCACAGGGATCCAGGAGCTCATCTTCAAGAGTTGTCAATCTGGCACTTTTCACCACTGCTGACTCCACACTTCATTTAAGCAAATATGACTAATCCTACTCCCAGAGGAAATGCACTGGATCTACCTTGCTACCAGCAATACCAGTCGGGCCCAGACGTATGGGAGATAACAAGCCACCTCTGTGCGAATCACCCAGCACTTATAAAATGGACTACAAGAGTAGACAAAGTTTGGACTCGTATTACACAGGCATCAAAAATTATGCTATGAAGTACACTTCTTATGTAGAAAGCATTAAAAATTCACCATTTAGGAATGCAGCTATTCTCTATTTACTGTGTGTTCTAACTACATGACGAATTGAGAGTCCCATATATTTATATACAATGGGCAAAGCTTGTTTAAATAAAATAAGTAACTAAAGAGCTATTTAATCTCATCCTCCAATCACTAACAAACCTCCCCCTAAAAATTCAATTTCCCATGTCACAAAACTGAAGAATCTTTTTTTTCAACAAATGGTAGACCTAAACTCTCTGGTAAAAAATCCACTTTGCATGTTCCTCACACTCATTATTTTCAAAAAGAAAAGGTGGGTACAAATACATAAAAATAAGGCACAGAAAAGAACATGAAGTATGTGTTTTCTAGTCCTGGGAGCTGTACATTTTTTTTTTGCCAAGGCTGCTCACGAGAAAGTCCAGTCACCCAGATCTGCTTTGTGTTTCTAATTCTTCCATTAATCCAGCCTACTCCAAAATGCCTAAAAGTTTTAAGCAGACAGAGCCATTGCAAAACACCAACCCAGGCCATTAAATTGCTTAGGACTATTATTGTGCACCTCCAAAAAGTGTACATGAAGCCACCCCTGCCATTTCACTAAAAGTAATCCTAAACACGTTCAAACACTGCTACCTCACCTGACAACAAAGGCATATTAACCTGAAAAGAGAAACTGTATTTTCAGGCCTTCCAAACACTTCTAAATGAAGAAAGAAGAGCAAAGCAGCCTTAAGCTGCAAGGCTATATTCCAAGTTTGGTAGGGAGAACAACGTGAATGAATTAAGTTTTTTCACTATTCAAAGAAATAAGAACAGCTTGGATTAAAGTTAAAGGAAGTGTAGTTTCTGCTAAGCATTTCATTTAAATTTGGTTTGCAGGTCTCTAAGATACAATACAATTTCTCTCACTCCCATTTCAAAATGGAACATATGTAAAAATAAATTAGGAATATGTCTTTTTTTTTTCAATGTTCTAGTTTCTCAGCACCAATATTTTAATGATCATACTGTCTAATAAATTGGGTNGCAGTATGAAATGTTTCATTATTTTTCTACTGATCTCTCTATCTCATTTTTATTATTGTCCAAAATGCAAATTCACATATATCCAAGACTGCATGTGTACTATTTAACAGAAATAAAAAAGCAGGTAACCTCCAACTATTTGTATGTAGTGGGGGTCTTAAAACTGACAGATGATGTGTCAGATTTTTTTAGATGATTTCACAGTTAAGGACAAGAATTTTTAATCTAAAGAATAAGCACAAACAAGAACATACAGAAATGCCAAATCCATAAAATAAATGCTACAGCCAGTACTAAGATACACACATATTCTATAAAAANTGGGTGAAGCAGTATGAAATGTTTCATTATTTTTCTACTGATCTCTCTATCTCATTTTTATTATTGTCCAAAATGCAAATTCACATATATCCAAGACTGCATGTGTACTATTTAAAAGAAATAAAAAAGCAGGTAACCTCCAACTATTTGTATGTAGTGGGGGTCTTAAAACTGACAGATGATGTGTCAGATTTTTTTAGATGATTTCACAGTTAAGGACAAGAATTTTTAATCTAAAGAATAAGCACAAACAAGAACATACAGAAATGCCAAATCCATAAAATAAATGCTACAGCCAGTACTAAGATACACACATATTCTATAAAAAGAATCTTTGCGTACTCTTNTTATGACAGACATGTAACAAGAAAATATTGCAAAGGCATGATATCCATATAAAAATATTGCAGTAACTATATTTGAGCTTGGAAAAGCAGCTAGTAAGATTTTCAGTCCAAGAATAGAATTATCCTCAGGGTGAAACCAGTATGACTGCGTGAGAGGTTTACTTTTAGTTGCATGCACTACCATAAACTTGCTCTAGATCCTGAGTAATGGGCATTTTATACCATTTCAGTTATTTGAATTTTACTGTCAATTACTTTCAGTTCAAAAAGGATTTTCTTTAATCCATTACTCTTGGTCAAGATAATGATTTTTCAGAATTCTAATATCTTAGCATCACATTGTATTTGACCACCTTAGAAAACAGAGCACCAGGTGTTTTTCCAGATGCAGTTTATTTGTATTCCATAACTAAACCAAAGTATTCACAGTCCCACACACATATTAGACTCTGCCCACTAGCTCCAGGTAGCGCCTCCTTAGTGAATCACCAGGAGGGGCAGATATCACCTGGTAGATTGCAGAAGAAATACTCATGAATTACACTTTCATATTATCCTTGAAGAATAGTAGTAAAGCATATTTATTCAGTGTTTTAAGCCAGGTTCAAATGATCTGATGCAACAGACATTTTCTTCTGAAAAATCAAAAAGGATGAGATAATGCGTTTCAAGGTCAATCGAAACAAGGGTGCATCAAGAAAAAAAAGTGTTTAAACCACAGCAGATTTAACAGCTTAACCAATAAAGCTACTCTAGCCTTCAGTCAATGGAAATCAAAACAATGATTTCAAACTATTCTATTCAATCTGCAGGCAGGATTACTAGGTGATAAAGCTTTTTCCTTCTTTACTAAAGAAGTGAGTATTTCTCCTATTTTTAAGAGCTCTTTCAGTAAATTATGCACTCTTTTCAGGACTACAGCCACAAGGACACAGATATTCTTTAAAGTTTGTAAATTTCTGTTCCTGTATTTATTGCCAAAAAGCTCAAATACTGACATGCATGCACACTGGAAATCTGAAAATGCAAGGAATTTTACTATATTTAGTAAAACTCATTTTTAAATCTCCATCAAGCTCCTCCGAGTATAAAAGCAGCACTTTTATTTTTCCTTCCTCAAATGATGCCATTTACTAACATAAGCAGAACAAATGTAGGTGACCCAAAATACAACAAATTACTACACTCAGATTCTTTATGATCATTGGGGCTTTTCCTAATAATCTGAAAAGTACTTAAGTGTAATTTTAAAAACCACATTCTTTAGAAGTTTTTCTTTCCTTTCTATCCTGTCCTTCCCCCCCATTCAGATTTATTATACTGATTTTCTGATGTCCATGAATTCTTTAAAATAATATTTCAGGTTTTAATAGCAATTAGCATATTAAATATCAGTGTACAAGGGGACTGTACAAAGCGATTCCATAGTAAATTAGTCTGAAAATTGTCCTAATTGTTATGCCAGATGATGTCCTCTACATTTTGTCTTGAGAGAAAAAGATCTTTCTGTCTGAATGCCATTATGTGTCATCCTAGCTGAGCCTCCTGCCTAGCGGGGACATTGAAGTTGTACAGCAGGAGCTGCTTCTCAGGCTTTAAGAACTACAGTAAATCTTCAAACAATTTATCCAAACAAAGGCCAGTGTGTGGAGAGAAAAATACACGGGAAGCAGATGAATAAGCAACATCAATTATGGGGGGGTTGACCTTTCTGCCCCACACCATGGCACAGATTTCACACCAAATCGCAGCAGATTGAAGTTGACATGCCTGGAGTGAAAACACTGGTCCTCACAATGTTGCAACTCCACATTCAGAGCTGTAGCAAGGAGAGGAGGAAGAAAATGAAGAGAAGGGGAGGGGTGTGTGAATGAAAAATCACATATAATGGGCCCGGGTTTATTTTACAGAGAACAAAATGGCTCAATTTGAGCACTTAGACTGTCAAAATTGGCTAGTGTGAGATACAAGAGGTTCATCCAAGGGGACACTTGAATCAGGTGCCTTCAGTGATAGAACCTAGAAGAAAAGATTGGGAGAATAAAGGCTGTTCTTAAAAGTTGTTAATGTTCTTAGAGACCATATTATTTCACATTAAAAAAAAAATTATATATACACATAACAATTTTTGTACATAGTCTCAGTAGCCAAGATTTACCTTCAGTTAAAATGAAAGTGACCAGTCTTTTTACAGCACCAAAAAATACTGTCTCATGCAGCATTTACTTTGCACCACCAAAAACCGAAATTAGCCTACATTTGGAAAGTCATACCTACATTTGGAAAGATTCCTACCCCATCCCAGGAAAATATTGCTTTTACTTCCAAGGAAACACCAGACTAAGTAATGTGAACTTTGAAACCACCTCAATTAAAATTCAGGTTTGGGCCCTTAGAAGAGTCAAGTTAAAGATTTCTTTTTCTAGATTGGCTGTAGACAGATGATTATTAAATATTTATAAGTCTCTGAAAAGGATTGAGTGCTTGTGCTTTGTTTATTGTGTGGAGCTCCTCCTCCCCCTTCTTTCTCCCACTCCTTCTTTGAGGCATCTATGAGTGATCATTTTATTTGAATGCTTCACCAGTTGGTTTGCGCAAAGACAGATCAGTCAACCCTATGCAGGCCATTTCACATCAATGGAATCTCTTAGCACTCTTGCAATAGCAGCTTAAGGTTTAATGTGCAATCAGATCAACAGCTTTTGTCTCATTCCACAGGACATTAATATACAAACTGCTACTATTTCGTGATGATGGTAACTAAACACCACCAGTTCTGGTTCAGACTGGACAGATAAAAAATACATAAGCTTACAATAACATTTACATTGATCCTAACCTTAGATACTATCATTAAAAATTCTCAACCAACTAATCTACCAGTAAATTTTGCTGCTTAACTGTGAAGTCTAGGTTTAAAGATTAACATTTGTGATGTCAGACATCAGAAATGTAAACATGTGTTTCTTAATGCTGATAGCCTGCTGAATTCAATTTTTCCGCTTGGGCAAATGTTTCACCACTGTCAAGAAGAAAAGCTACCACCTTTTCCCCAGGTATCACATCTGTAACACTCTTTCCAAAACTACTCAAACCTTAGACTTCATTCCATCTGGATGAAAAAGAACTGTGAAGGAAGTCACAGCATATGGAAGTATGACACTGCTTTCCCAGAAGTCTGGCTAATTTCTGAACCATCCAATGAAATCCCACGCTACTGCAGGTTTTAGCTTTTGTGCTGCTCCTAGGAAAACCCATATTTTCCTCTTAAATTAACATTCTTTCCTAAAAGTACTCTCCTATTTTAAATCTATCACATATATATCACAACAAAAGGATTAATTGAGAGCATGGTAGCACAACTGGGAGCTTTACAGTGCACAACAACGTTGCTACAGAGTGAAGAGACAGATATTTCCATAAACTATAACACACTAAGCTACACATCTCACGATTTCTAAATACAGCTTTATTGGAAATTATTTGATTAGATTCCACAACAGCTAATCACTAGAACTTCTCAAGAACTGTTGTTCAACCCTGCAAGCACAGGATGAAGGAATACCCTTCCACTGAGACTGACCAAAGGGCCTGCCTGCCACGGGTGTCAGAGGTGATCTGGAAAGCAGATCTAACTAAAACTTACAGTGGTTTCAGCTACAGGAGAGACCAGTTTCAAACTCTGAGGGCATAAACAAAGCTCATATTAGTGTTCTGATCTCTAACTCGTTTCCTTTAAACCAGCACAGCCGCATCTTCTTTAGGACTGTGTTTTGTGATTTCGGCTGTGGGCAGTTTTTTTGGAGGGTAAAAATTATTTGAGGGAGAGGTTTTCATCTTGTTTATGTCAGTTGCTGAAACTATATTCTTTCCTTGCCTTTGAGCATAGTTAGGTAAGGGTCTGATTACTTTACTTGTTCTGAATCTTGGAAAGGAGGACTCCAGGTTATTCTATTATTCTCTCTCCTAGCTCACAGGTCTGCATCACTTTTGCTCCTTTCCTATCAACTCCACACATTGTGGCAGCAGGTCTGCTGATGTATTTAAACCAACCAAGTCTTCTGAAGTCTGCCATGGTGATGAGCATCTCAAAACACACTGGAGCTCTCCAGCCCTTGCAAGCATACTGAACCAAGGAGCTTAAGCCTCAAATTGTAACTTATAGGCCACAGTCACCAGGTCAGCCTTTCACAATTACAATGTAAACGGGACAAGACTAATCATCAGGAAGGACAAATTAAGGCAGACACCCTGTGCAAGATCCATCCCTCTTAGCCAGCCATCCAGCCAGGGGCACATTTGACAGTAGCTCTAAGAAATCCTCTGGAAAAAGAGCTAATGAGTGCTCACTGGCAATAGATGAAACTCAGGGCAAACAACAAAGAAAGGAGAACCCGAGTACTCATTCAAACACTTAGAATTAGCTAATTATCTTTTGAAGCCTATTGCTCTAATAAAAAGAGCAATAATATTTTAAGAGCAAAAAATACTAGAATTGCTACATCAGTCACACCCCTAAAATAAGGTAAGAAAATTCTGGCATGCACAGCAGACAGGACTCAGAGCCAGCTCGCAGGGTTCAAGTGAAAACTTCCAAAGCAGGAAATCAGCTACCACAAACATGTAACAGAGTTCAAACCTTTGGCCTCTAATATTGTCCTATGCTACTTGATCAGATACAAATGGAGAGTTGGGGGTTAGTTTTTTGTTTCATGCAGAGTTTATGCCCTTGACTTTTCCCATTATACCAGATTGTGCTAGGAAAAAGGAAAGGCTCTGCACAGCCTGTCTGAATTACTCCTCTCTCTATTAGTTCTGTAAATAAAATAGGGCCAAGTAGACTATTTTAGATATATTAGTATATTCATATAAGTATAAACACATCCACGGACAATATACATACAAAAGTACATGTTCATTTGTGCATGTATATATTAATATTTGCCTTACACAGAGAAGCTACATAGGTTTGGCAAACCAGACACTTTTAGCAACATCTATAGCCCATTATTTTAAAAGTTACTAGTTATTTGACAGAACTAATACTTATGCAAGGCATAGTAGTAGAAACTGTCTTCATTTCTAAGATTTCACACATTCCCTAATTAATTCAAGGGGACTTACAGTTTTAGATAACATTCTTCCTTTTATCACCTGCCATCTAGCAGTTGGTATAATGTCAACACTTACATTTTTTTTCCAACTGAAATCATTTTTAAAACATTTTTATCCTAAAATGTTCTCCTCGATTTTTCAAAAATTATCTTAAAGATAAGAGATTTCTTTCCATTTCAGTCCCACAACAACGAGAATGTCAGCACAGCTTTTTTGACAGACAAATTATTGAATCAAAGAAAGAATATGCCATTAAGCCCACAGGTTAGGAAGTGTCAGGAATGGTTTAAAGAGATATCCCATTTATCTTCAAAACATGCACGGAATGTCACTAATGTGTGTTTATCATGTATAATCAGACAAAGAAAATATCGAAATAAAGTACTCCTGCATACAATAGAAGTCTCCTTCCATCTCTCAAGATATCAGTGCTATTCAAATAGAATAATAATGATGAAACCTCCTTTCTTGAAAATGGAAATCAAGTGAAATGTAGATAGAAATGATTTTTCTGTAGTTGATGTACGTTTCTAAAGTGCATTAACAGGAAATCCAGAACTTTTTAGGTCAATTATATTGTCAGTATTGTCAATGCCACTGAAATGAATACCTAAGCAGTGCATATTCTTGCTGGAACAGGGTTAGAGAAGAAATCCTGTATTCAATTACTTGGAGAACAGGAGCTGCAGACACATTCTTAAATCCTTGCTTTGTTTTAATCCTGTTTTTATTTTTAATAAGTCAAAAGGCATCCAGGAAACATATAATTATATATGTTTTTAAATGCACAGTCTCCAATGTTTTCCTTTTTAATTTTTTTGTTTCTTATGGCACACATTTCTTAAAGCCTATTTTTGGTAGCCAAGTGCATCACAAAACACTATGTCACAGCTTTCATAATCAGTTTTCCAAGACATGATCTGACAGGTCCACAGAGTTAACTAATATATAGACTCAGTATAAGAATAGTAGGCAAAGGTTTTTTAAACATCTGAGAGGTATTTGAAACAAAAATGATGATGACATATGGATGGGATAGGAGGTTTTGCCAGGTGAGATGAATAAATGCATCAGGTGTGCCCTTAGGAACACATTATTATTCTTATGAACAAAAATTTTAAGCAAAAGTATTCCTGTAGATTTCCAAGCTGCAATCCCAGCAGGAGACAAAACAGGCACATGATCTTTGTATCATTCTCAATGCTGTATTTGTGAATAATCTTTTTTTGAATGTAAAATTTTAAGAGGCCATATAGAAGGCAAAGTGTTTCATGAGAGTGTCAAAAAATAGAAGGAGTAGGTTATGTAAAACATCACAAACTGTAAAAAAAACAAACACTTGGCATCCTCCCCATAAGGAAAAAAAAAGGAAATCTTGTAAGAAATCCCAAAAGCAAGAGGCAAGAGGCCTCTAAATAGACTCTAAATACTTTTGTGCCACCCTCCCACCTGCACTCTATGGCCTTTCTCTCAGTCCATTTATTTAAGGAGCAACACAGGGCTCAGCAGCTTCACCCACTGATCAGCAGTATCTGCCCAGCCACCACAGGGCTCTCTCACAAGTCAGGGTCTCTGTGCTTTCTGCCTCAGCCCTGTGATCAACAAAGCCCTGATAAGAAGCACTCTCTTTAGCTGTACAGCAACGTTCGTACTTCTCCTTGACAAATGCCCCAATATCCAGATTATCAGCTGCCACACAATTAACAGTGCTTGCATGTCACAGTCACTTACACGACCCCGAGGTCTAGAGCCTTCTCTATCAAGTACAAATATCGTTCAAAGAATGGAAAACCCTGAAGCAGAAAGGATGTTCCCCAGAAGATAAAGAGGAGATTTAGAGGGAGAGAAAGCCTGTCTAAAAGAGTAACAACAGAAAGAGCAATCAAAACTTATGAGAATGACAGTAAAAGAACTGAGCAAGTAAGAGACAGCAAGAGATAAAGACAAAGCAAAGGTGGACAAGGAAAGGGAGTGCAATAAAGCTCTATTAGGATATGTTTCATACTGTCTGCTGAAGTTTACACCTTGAAGAAGGCTCTTGCCACAGATGTATTTTTACGCCTTGATAAATTAGAACACTGCACTTGAGCAAGAATTCAGTGAGAAACCCCTAGATGCCTTCTCTTACAACCATCACATGTTTACCTAGTAGGTATTTCAGCACATTTTGGAATAGTATTCAGTCTCTGTTACAAGGACTACTAGTTAAGGATTTTAAATTTTTTTTTTTT